>JARFJB010000610.1:2558056-2773056 GCA_036346205.1 Vesta saturnalis | reverse complement strand
ATATCACTGGCTCCAAATTATAACCAACACCGTAAAATATATTTCTTGACATAAATGGTTCTAATTGATGATAATTGCCTATCGAGACATTACGTGTAGTATTGTCTCAATAGGAATAACCGTATAACCAAATTTGCTCATTCCAATAATACTCTTAGCTGTTTCTCCCAGGAAATTGGTGTTAGCGTAAGAATTTTTCCCACCACCCATTCTGAACAAGGACAACACTGTAAACTGTATAATGTCGTTTTTACCTTTCGAGTAAATAAAGCTGACACTTTCCCCTCATAAGTTAGATTGTAAATAAACGTTTTGGACATTATTGGCCCCAAACGGTGACAAACATGGTAAAATCATAAAATTTAGTTCTTGACCATCATAGTAAAACTTTTGGTGGGTTTATTACCATGGCGACGTTTGTACAAAGTTTGACTCATCAATCGTCGTATGTCAAAATTACTATCTATCTTTTACACTAACTCTTCTGAAAATTTTTCATGCCCCCTTACACGGTTCGTATAAGAATTTTATGGTCCACTTCCATTATGTAAGATATCTGTACAAAAAGGTGTTATCATTCTAGGACGATTCATTAAGGAGTAGTTCAGTTTGTTAGAAATAAACACTGACGGACAGTGAGACAATAGTTCTTTTTTTTTATTTTAAAATAAAGCGCTAAAAGCGCTAAAATTTTATTTCGATTTACTGTTTATAACTTAGTCTATAACAATTAAAATGCTTAAGGTTTGTTTTTTCAGTAGTAAGAGCGTGACCTGGATAAAGCACACGATTGACGTCATTAAGAAAACCTACTTCTTGGCAACCTTACTCCTTTACACATAACATTTTAGATGTTAATACGTACTTGAGAGAGAGACAGAACCGACGTCATCAGGAAGACTTGGTATTGCACTACCACATCCTTCTTTTTTGTACACATATAGTTTGTAAAAATGCTCATACGTAAATCGAAAACCTAAACAACTGTCCGTTCCAGATAAAAAGAACCCACTTAGAGGAGTGGTTATATGGGGGATTGGGCATTTACAAACAAAATTACGCGACTCCCGTAATGACTAAAAATAATTTACACTATTAAACTCTGAATCTGTAGGTGTCCCGTTTTTCGTAAACAGATTTTTGTAGTAAAAGCGGATAACCCTTTGCTGGACTGTCTCTGATATAGATAAGAAATGGACGTGAAAGAAACATAGACAGGATCATAAGAAATTACATGAGAGTGGCAGAGAGACAATATTCCTGTTCTAATTACAGATTATTTTACCGAAGTCGCCTAATTACCAAATAAAATTTATTCTATTAAAGTATGAAGCTGCAGGAACCTGTGATTTGCTTATTCTCTCGATTTGACTAAACCAACGCAGTGTACTACTTTTATATCCATCTATCATCGTCTTTTCTCCGCCACAATACTTAATTACATACTCATTCTTCATCTTATTTCTTCTCGTTCTACCAAATGCGCTTCTCAGGAATCTAATGCCCATGGTATTTATTTTTCTTTTGAGTTTTTTTTACGTACCTCTATCTTACTTTCATACAGTACTGACGGAATAAACACGCCATTATAGATTGCCCGTATAGCAGTTGTGCTTATGCTTTCGTTTTTCATTATCGTTCATATACTTCCAATCACTTTCCTTCCAGCGTAAACCCGTCGTCCAATCTCGTCTTCCATTGTACCGTTTGCAGTGAATATTCTACCCATTCTACATCATCTCATCTACTTGTTCCACCATTTTATCATGCAGGGTAAATACCCTACCTTCCATTTGACCTTCCCGATTGAACACCACAATCTTTGTTTTGTTCACGTTTTCCTTTAGGCTTATGCTCTCACAGATTATATCAAACTTCCTCAGAACAGTTTGTAGCTCATCCGGACTCTCTCTTAATAAAACTGTGTCATCTGCATACACCAAAACTCGTACATTTACGCCACCAACCATTACTCAATTGGTATCGGTACATGCTTGCCTAACACATTTATCCATGTATACATTGAACAACCACGGTGACGTCACAGCTCAATATTAAAGTATTCGCGCACACCTCCTCTCACCCTAACAAATGCCCTGCGACCGTTATATACTGCCCTTATTCCGTTTATTAGACCTTTACCTATTCCATATTCATGTAATACGTCCCACAGTTTCTCCCTATTCGCTCGGTCATATGCTTTCTCCAAATCTACAAACGCACAGTACAGCTCCTTTTTTAGGCTTAAACACTTTTGGATCACCTTCTGGAGAGTAACGAGTGGACCAACACATTCTCTCCCTGGCATCAAGCCACCCCCAATCTTAGTTTTGGTAGTTTCACATACTCTATCAATCAGTACTCCTCCAAATACTTTACCAGGTATACTGAGCAGACTTATTCCTCTCTATTTGTTGCAATCACTGTTGTTCCCCTTACTCTTATACAGTGTTACAATGATCGCTTTCTTCCAGTCACTCTGCACTTTTCCACACTTAAGGCATACGTTGAATAATTCACATAATCTTTGTGTAAGCTTTGCACCTCCATATTTTAGCATTTCACTAGTGAATTCATCCACGTTTCTTCTTTTACCGTTTCTCAACCTTCCTACTGTTTTCTCTATCTCATTTAACCCAATACCCTCCTCAGTTTCATTCAATATTCCTTCTACATTCTCCTTATTAAACACTTCAGTCTTATTTCCCTCACTACTGTACAGGGTGGATAATTTTCAATGCTTTCTATTACAGATAGACAAGAAGTAATATGGGGTCCTTCTGCTCGATTTTGGTGTTAATTAAGATCCATAATCTCTGACCGTTATTGCGCAATTAACCAAAATTGAAAAAATGGTGATTTTGAAAAACTTGAATAACTTTTTTATTTCTAAATGTATCGACAAACTGTAAAAACACTCCTAAGGCACTTTTTTAAGTAGAATCCATCTTTAATACCTCCTTAATTTAAAAAGGTATGACAAATACATTTTTTTTGCGCTTTTCAAAACACTTCGATGCTATTTTAATAATTAATTGATTTTTTAAGTTTTTCTTATTTACGCTTTATATTAAGAATACACAGTAGGCATAGGAGGCTGATATTTGTTTAAGTAAAAACAAATGATACCTATATGGCAAATAATAAATAAAAAATTAGAAGTGTGCAACAAAGTGATTTTGGAATTTAGTTATTAACATGCCTAATTATACAAATTTAGAAAAATTTTGCATCTTAAAGTGTTTTATATTATCCGAAGATGATAAGAATGTGGCATTGGAATTGTATTTACAAAATTTTCCTGAAAGGCAAGCAGCTAAATAAAAATATTTTTGAACGGCATAGTTAATAGAATTTGCTAGGTCAACGCAATATCTTAATTAATTTTAGGTTGCAGCAAAATTTAATTGAATTCGGTTCTTTTAAAAATACGAGGCCAAAAACTTACTTTAAAAGAAATTCTGAAGAAAATTCAATGGTCGTCTTAAGACAAGTCGAAGCAGAGCCAACAATTTCATCTAGAGAAATGGTTAATCTAGGCGTATTTTGAAGCAAAGCCCTTTGAATTTTAAAGAAACACAAATACCATTGCTATAGATTTCAGAAAGAACATTTTTTGACTATAGACGACAGAAGGGGGCGACCAGAGTTTTGTAACTGGTATATAAGTCAGTGCCAAAATATACCTAATTTTTCAAACTCTATTGTATGGTCAGACTAGGCGCATATCAGTAGTGATTGTATTTTTAATAATCACAATTTACCTTACTGGGTAGATACTAACGCTCATGTGAGTGTTGTCCACAGGAGGCAAGGAAAATTTGGAATAAATGTGTGGTGCTGCTTTAAAAACGGACGTTTTTATTATCACTTGTATGAAAGAAAATTAAACTCAATGAAATATCTCGATATTCATTTGGAGGGATTTCTAGATCTTCCTTTAGCACAATATTGCAATGTCATATTTCAGCAATACGGAGCTCCCGCACATAATTCCCGTGTAGTTAGTGACTACTTAAATTTACGTTTTCCTAATAGCTGGATGGGAACGCCAGCATCAATTTTTGGCTATGGTTTCCATATAAAAAAGTACAACTTTATGTCATATCTTTTTAAATTAAGGAGGTATTAAAAATTTTAACGCACTAGCGGATTCTACTTAAAAAAGTGCCTTAAGAATGTTTTTACACTTTGTCGATACATTTAGAAATAAAAGTCATTAAGTTTTTAAAAATCGCCATTTTTTTCAATTTTGGCTAATTGCGCAATAACGGTCAGAGATATCTTGATTATGACTATTGGATCTTAATTAACACCAAAATCGACCACAAAGACTCCATATTACTTTTTGTCTATCTATAATAGAAAGGGTACTTCCCATAAGAGAACATCGAAAATGAACCTCCATGTACAGCTTTCCGAAATATTCTTGCCAGAATTTCGTCCTTCACAATTGACCCATAGTATTTGGTTGCTCCTATTCATCACTCCTGCAACGTTATATTTTGGGACACATCTTCTGACGTGGCCCAAAACGTTGCTTGGGCGATTTTAAAATATTCGCTTATAATTAACGTACTAAGAGACTTGAAATAATGTTTGAAGGAAGTTAGGCGCTAAATTAAAAATTAATTTATAATATAAACAAAGTTACAATGTAATGACATGATTCACTCACGCTTTTGCGGAAGTAAATATTACTGTGAGAAATGTCACATCCCTTATAGTAATAAAAATCATCAAACTTGTGAAAATATTTATACTGGATCTACACACACCTCAAATTCTTTAAAAGAGACAATTAAATGCTGTGGTTGTCACAGATATATATTTTTTTCAACACAACGACCATAAAACAAAATCAAATGTAGGACATAAATTAATGTGCAAAAAAATTATAATGCGAAACGTGTCCCTTAAATAACACAACAGTTTTTAAAAATGCAATTTTTGCAGTCGATTACGCTTTCAGCATGTGCTTTTATTTTTATCATAATGAATATTTTAAAACATTTTTAAAACCTGTTTCCCGAAAACGTGCACCTGTTTCTTAAAAAGGAGTACCTGTCAGAGTTTTTTAGTCTAAATTTCCTTTGGTAACTGTATATGTTTACCAAAAAACAAGTTTAAGGAAAAACGTTTAATTCTGTAAATTGTATTTGGTTATTACGGGACCATCAAAAATAAGCAGTAACGAGTAACCCCAATATTGCCTCTCTTAATATTTTATCATTCCCCCTCCCCTCTCTCGCACTCTCTTACGTTTTTATGGAATGGACAGTTGTTTAGGTTTTAGATTACGTATTACGATTTGTGTACGGAAGGGAGGTTATGGTGGTGCATGAGCAAGTCTTCTTGATGACGTTAGATTTCTCTGTCTCTGTTAAATTAAGTATTATCATTTAAAATGACTCTCTTAGTGCTGTTACCCTTCAGTAATGCAAATTCTCATACCAAACCGAACCAGACAACTGAGAACTGAGCTTTGTATCGAACCAAACAAGAGATCACTTCTTGTTGAACATATTCGTGTCATACGTCAAGTCAAATCTAACTGATAATGAAATGAGAAGCGTTAGATTATCTTAAGCATGGTGTATCTCAAGAATATATTTTTATATACTTCTTTGTTCATAGACTAGTTAACTGTTGAAGTGCGTCTTTTAAAACTAAAAAAATATAATTATCCAAAAACTGGACGCGCATAATTCTAAAAACAGGTAGATGTTTCCCGAAAACGTGTACCTGTTTCTTAAAAACAGGCACCTATTTTTCTACATAATCAGATTTTATTAATCTAAATTTTCTTTAGTAATTACTCGACCTTGTAAAAATGACCTGTAGTTAGTAACATAAACAGTATATGTTTACTAGAAAACAAGTAGATAGTTAAAAATAATTATTAATTTTATTAAATACATAAATAAAAAGTTTACCTCGAGTAGGATTTGAACCTACGACCTGTACTTTGCTAGAGTACCGCGCTAACTAACTGCGCCACCAAGGTTCAAGCTCCAATCGATGCAAGTTTTGTCTTTAAGTATGTAGAACTGATGTAAATTCTAAATATAATGAGATTACAATCAAATTACTTATATTAATGGAATGCGAGCCTGCAATATCGCAAGGATTCACACATACCAAAGCAACTTGACTAATATTAAATTATTATAAGTTTTTGTTATGAACGAATAAGTTGCTTTGGTATGTGTGAATCCTTGCGATATTGCAGGCTCACATTCCATTAATATAAGTAATTTGATTGTAATCGAATTATATTTAGAATTTACATCAGTTCTACATACATAAAGACAGAATTTGCATCGATTGGGGCTTGAACCTTGGTGGCGCAGTTGGTTAGCGCGGTACTCTAGCAAAGTACAGGTCGTAGGTTCAAATCTACTCAAGTAAACTTTTATTTATGTATTTAATAACATTAATAATAATTTTTAATTACATATTTACCTTTGAACTTATTCGTTCATAACAAAAACTTATAATAAGTAGGTAGTTGTTTACGAAAAGCGTTTAATTCTGTAAATTTTACTTGGTTATTACGCGACCTTAAAAAATAACCAGTATCGAGTAATACCAATATTGCCTCTCTTAACCCATTAACCGCCGCACATGAAAATAAACATTCAAAAATGGAATTTTTTACTTAATTATGTTTTTTGTATCCTAATTAAGGCATAGTTAAAAATATACAGTATATATATATATATATATATATATATATATATATATATATATATATATATATATATATATATATATATATATATATATAAGGATGTTCGTAAAAAATAATGTTGCGTTTTCGCATCAACAGCAGAATTAGTTAAAAAAAATAAATGCTTTAATTGTGAAAACTCTCAAAACATGTCGGATGCAAATGCACATTGCACTTTTGGCACATGAATACTGTTTGACTTTTACATTTTCGGCATCTTCTTCGTGCCTTTTCTGGATGACGTATTACAGTATGGCCAACGTCATCTTTCCTTACTTCATCTGGCAATTCACTTTTTGTTGGTCTACCTCTTCCTTGGTATACTGATGCTTCTTCCTCGTCACCTTCGTTGCTATCAATATTGTCAGTTTTGATAAGACCAGTGGTTATGTAGGATCTCAATTCTAATTGGGAAATTTTAGAATCGTTAGCTATTCTGAATAACTTCCAGACGTTGACAATGACGCTGTCTACGCAATTGATAAATAAAAGCCACCACCATTTTTTACCTCCAAGGGCTGTTGAATGCTCACTTCCTTTTTTTCCTTTCTATTATAGCGCTTGGTGGTTTGTATTGGAGTTACCGTAATATTGTTAGATATTATTGTAACAACCGCATTGTCGTTCCATCTGGTTATCCCAATTTGTGATGGAGAATCAAACCTATAGTCGTAGCAACCCCTTTCTCTCTTTTTCATTTCCAACATTGGTATTATGTTGCACTTCTCTATACGATTATCGCGTACCGTACCTGTTGCAAAGATATTCTTTTCAGTAAGGAAGTGGAGTAATTTAAAAGAAGAGAAAAAGTTGTCAAAAAATATTCTGATATGACGTATTTGGAACAACCTTTAGTAAATCTACTACAACATCTGCTCCAAGGCCTATGTCAGTTTTATTTTCGCGTGCTCCACCATATGGAATAAATTGAAATAAATAACCATCGTCAGAGCAAAGACACCACAACTTGTAACCGAAACGAATAGGTTTTCCCTTTATGAACATTTTCGCCGAATGTCTTCCATAGTAAGGTACCATTTCCTCGTCGATCGAAAGGTTGTGTGAAAATATACCGAACTGTAAATTTTTTTTGTTTACGGCATCAAAAAATGGACGTAATTTTGAAAACTTGTCAGTATTATCAAGCTTTGAATTATCACAAAAATGAAGATTTCTTTTTATGTTCCGAAATTTGCTTCTGCTCATGCAGTTTTCCACCAATGGAACACCTTTATCTTCATCTCGACTCCAATACATTTCCAATTCAGGAAGTGTGTGATATCCGGATAATATCATTATTCCTAGGAATTTCTTTATGTCGGTTATTGTAATTGAAAATCCATGTCGGTTGTTATCTGCTGCATATTTCACGGAAAAATTTAAAATTGAATTTAAAAGTTCTTCGTCGAAATAAAGAAAAAATATTTCCAATGGTGATTTACCACCAAGAATTTCCTTTAGATTTTGTTTGTGGTTAATTTCGTTGGATTCTGGTAATTTATTAAACATTGGGAGCGTTTTCTTCCACTTTGGAACATACATCTTCTGTTTCTGCTTTTTTGATGTACCTGTAGCTGCACACTGTTCAACGGGGCTTTCGGATGAAACATTATCATGCACCACAATCTCAAACGTCCCTGGTAAGTCTTGTGGAATCTCATTATCTACGGAAGAATAGAATAATTGAATTAAAAAATTTAAGTTCACAAATTTTGAATGGCGGAAAATAAAACGACAGAAAATAGAGAAGCATAAATACCTCGAAGCAAATTCTCATCTATATCTTCTTCGTCTGTCAACTCATCTACATCTGGTGGTATAATAACGGCATCTACGTCATAACTATTGCCAAGATTCTCTACTTCCGCCTCCAATTCTTGCAAAGTAAGGGCATGTGTGTTATAATATTTATTGTAATTCAAATTTTTTTTATCACAGATAATTAGAAATAAATGTTATAAAATAACGGAACTAAATATTAAAATTTTTACAAAACCAAACGAAAATAATTAACTAGTTGACACAACTATCTCACAGCAACGATAATGAACAACTAAAACCGACCGTTATACTATTTGAGGCGCCAATTCGGCGAGACATGCGGATCTGTGATTCCGCTGATGATGCGTAAACGCAACATTATCTTTAGTTCTATATTAGAGTATGTTATTGTGTTTTAAAACAAATTTGCTTGATGTATACCTACAGTAGGTTCTCAACCTCTATTGAAAATAAAATTTTATTTCATTTCGATAAAAAACCTCGGATTTATAAAAATAAATACCGACGTATAATTTACAGCGTCAAAACCGCTGTCTCCTAATATTTGTATTTTGTATAAATAGTAATTTTTGTTCTTTAAAAAAATTATTCTATGGTGCTCGTATATACGTTTTAACATAAAGTAACTTAAAAATTTAAAAATCTTGAAATCAAAGGGCGAAAAAAAATTTTTAATTGAAATGTTGCGTTTTCGCATCAATAGCGGTTAATGGGTTAATACTTTATCATCCCCCCCGCCACTCTTTCTCTCTCTCCTTTATTTCTCTACCTCACACATGTAAATTTCATTTCTGCCTTGAAACCACTCCAATAAACAGGCACCTGCTTTTATGGAACGGACTGTTGTTTAGGTTTTAGATTACATATTACGATTTTTGTACGGAAGGGAGGATATGGTAGTGCATGAGCAAGTCTTTCTGATGACGTTAGTTTACGTTAGATTACGTATTATCATTCAAAAAGGATAATGATAAAATGTCTGCTCCAGGTGACTCTTACTACTTTTGTCCTTGCAAATTTGCATACCAAACCGAACTAGACAACTGAGAACTGAGCTTCGAATCGAACCAAACAAGATATCACTTCTTCTTGGAGAGTATTTGGTGAACATATTCGTGTCATACGTCAAGTCAGTTGTAATTTATACTGAAGTGAGGTATATCTCAAGAATATATTTTTATATACGCGTGAGTTTATAGATTAATTAATTGTTGTAGTGCGTCTTTTAAAACTATTTCACCCGTTTCGGTGCGGTGCTAATATGAATACGAACACAAAAAACGTATACATTGAAATATAATTATGCATGTGCATTAGTAATATACACCTGAAGGATGTAATCTAGCACGGTATAATCATAGCTTACTGTAATAACTAATAAGGCTTAACTTATTGAATAAATAGAAAACAAGGCAAGCGTAAATCAGAGATCTATGCTTACACTTATACTCTTTCTTGTATTTAATTTTTGTCTCTTTATTTGCATGCTTAAGCTAAAAATGTTAATATTTGTTTTAATAATGAAGTTTGAGCAGTGAATTTCGCGAAATTTAAATTTTATCTTAAGCGCACACAAATACAGCTAGTCAGAATTTTACACAAACTTTTCCCAAGTCTGAAATGTGCGTGATCGTTTAATACAAATATGAAACACATTTAATATTTTTAAACAGACATACTGGAATCAAAACGGAAGTAAAGAAAATTAATAAAACGCAAATAATTTTAAACAAGCTGTATTAAACAAAAGTGTAAGAAGCTTCCGCAATTCTCCTGGACGCCATAATATTTCCTGATTACAGTTCAAATTTTAAATGATTCGTTTAGCACGCACTTGTGTACTTTATTTATCTACGCATAGCTGTAAATCAATAAGTTAGTGAATAAACAAATTCCTATTTTTCACCTTAGGAACCATTATCACTAACACTTATTATAATACTCTACTCCATCTTATTTTGCATTAGAAAAGGCCGTGATATTATTTTTCTGGAGTAGTATTCCCATTTGTCGAAATGACAAAAAGACAATTTGACGACGTCCTGTCAAAAGTAATCGTGCTGTGTTACCTCGCATTGCATTAATAATACTTTGATGAGAAAATACCAAAAGTTATTGCAAAGTTGCAAATTGTAAGGTACTCTAAACACCTTAAAAATAATGAAACGGGCACAAGTAATGGGAAACTTATCGTAATGGTATCGGATATATATATATATATATATATATATATATATATATATATATATATATATATATATATATATAAATAATACGCAGACTTCCGGTTTCACCCAATGACGCAAAAATTGAAAATTTATATGGAACACCCTGTATATTTTTACATATTTGGATTATACGGCTTCAAATACATAGAGTTCATCCGTCAAATGTCAAGTCAAATGCCATTTTAACTTTACTTTTTTAATATTGTTTTAATTTTAGATCGTTTGACGTCATCCAAATTATAGATAATTGACGTAAAAGTACCCCTACAATATTAGTTTTCCTAATAATTAATTTTTTTTGACGATTAAATTTAAAAATTAACGATACAAGGCAAAAACACCCTAAATATAAGAAAGTATATATATATATATATATATATATATATATATATATATATATATATATATATATATATATATATATATATATATATATATATATATATACTGCTGAATCACTACCGACGCCACGAAGTTCTACGGCAAAGCGGCTTATATTTGTTAATTTCTAATACAGTGATATTATGTAAGTCAATATGAGCAACATTTTAAAAATATTTTTAATATACTAGGTGCTCCAAAAATAGGTGGCGTATCAAAATTTTGTTTTTTAAATGACACACCCCGTATATTATTGCATTTTCGAATTTTACATAAAAAATAAGTAGCACTTTCATAAGGGTTCCCTATAGAGTTTTTCAAATTATATCAATTTTTACAAAATCTTAGGGTTTTAGGAAAAATTAAATATCTCTTAATAAAATTAATAAAATTTACTCTTAGGTTTAAGTAAAATACTGTTCCTTTAGCCTATTTATTGACTGAATAGTAAACACCTCTTTACAGGGTGTTTATTTGTTTCAGTGAAATTAGTAGAACATTCATACTGAAGCATTCGGCTTATTTTAAATGGAATACAAATTATACACTTATCTTACTTAATTACCTTCCAACTTCTATAAGGGTTTCCTATACCTAAACCTTCAAATTTTCAGCTTATTTAATAATTTTTGGAATTTGTCTGTTCCTGTATCATTTGTAGATTGAAATATCCTCCCAAAATGCCTATTTAATGTCTTTTTGCTAATGTAGTTGTAGTTTTCTTTGCCAATAAGTAGAAAGCTCGGTACCAATCTTATGTAACATGAATTTTTCAGATATTTGTAATTTACATATTAGCAAATAATGTGACTAATCTTGTAAGTTTTGTAGTGTGCTGAGGAATTTCCGGTAACGCATTTGTTAATGTTCAAATTCTGACATTGCGCATTACTTTTATCATTGTGTATTGTTATTTTTTCCGAGTCTGATGAAAGTTGTTCAAATATTTTTAATTTAATAATGATTTATTTACAACAAGAAATAATTGATATGATTTCAACCTTTGGTGAATGCTTTGAAAATTGTTTACTTGCTTCAAGAGTGTACTTAGAAAAACACCCTGTGTGGGTGCATCCCGATAAAAAAATTTTTGAATGGTTACTTCAAACATTTCATGATACAGGAAGTATAGCTTAACCAAAACAACTAAGAGTGAAGCCTGTTACAAATGATGATGATAATGTGCTTTTGGTATTAGGTTCGGTTACTGACAACCAAAATACTAGTACAAGATTTATTGCAAGAGAAACAGGAATTAGTCAGCCTAGTGATCTTAAAGAAACATAAATACCACCTTTTTCATATACAAATAAATCAAAGGTTATATAGCACAGACTTTCAAAAACGTATTCCTTATGGGTTCTTGATCCTGCTAGTGACAATGAACATATTTTTGAAAATGCATTATTTACCGACGAGTCAACATTCTATAATAATTGATTACTGAATCGGCACAATTTTCATTCCATTATTACCGAAAATAAACATTTATCTAATACTGTTGATCGTCAAAATCGACAGAATGTTAACGTGTATGGTGGAATTGTTCGCAGTCATGTTATTGGCCCGTATTTTTTCGATGGTAATTTAAATAGTCAAAACTTTCTTAGATTTTTAAGCAGAGACTTTTGAGAACTTTTAAAAAGTATTCCTTTAAATGTTAGACAGTTGCAATTAGATGGAGCACCACCCATTTCTCACGTGCTGTTAGATAATATTTAAATAGGAAGTTTCCTGATAAATGGATTGATAGAGGCAGACCAATTGCTTGGCCACCTAGATCTCCTGAACAAACATCCATGGATTTCTTCTTTTGGGGCTATATCAAAAATTTAGTTTACAGCAAATCTCCCACCACTACAGATTGTATGAAAAGAAATGCTTTTGAGACGGTAATCCCTGATCTGTTGCAAAACGCAAGATGTTCGTTGGAAAAAAGAATAACACTGTATATTCAAGAAGATGGACATGATATCGAACATTTATTGTAATTTTTTTTTATTTCTTGAGCAAATTATCGCACCACATAAATAAAATTTTAGTTTCCATTGTGTACATGCTTTTTATCCTTACTCAGTGAAACTGTTTCATTATGTAGATATAACTAAAAATCGCAATAGATTTTTTAAAGTTTCACTTTGTTTTTTAAAATTGAAGCTAATCGGTTTCGCTTGGACGAGCCAAGCATCGTCAGAGCTTTGAAAGGCGACAATTTCTTGTTACGGTTACCAAAAGTAAAGATAAGTGTATAAAAAACCTGTCGCGATTTTTAGTTTAATCTACATATTGTAGAAATAACTGTATAAACATTTAAATTAAAGTTACTATGATCTGAATTCGAAAATATGTTACATTAGCCAAAAATCATTAAGAGTGGGCATTTTGGGAGGATATTTCAATCTAGGAATGATAAAGACAGACTCCAAAAATTATTAAATAAGTTGAAAATTTGAAGGTTTAGGTATAGGAAACCCTTATGGAAGTTGAAAGGTAATTAAGCACCTAAGCTAAACGATAAGTTTATAGAGTATAGGCTTATTTAAAATAAGCCAAAAACTTTAGTGTGAATGTTCTACTAATTTCACTGAAAAAAAAGAACACCCTGTAAAGAGGTGTTTACTATTCAGTCAATAAATAGACTAAGGGAACAGTATTTGACTTAAACCTAACAGTGAATTTGTTGCAGTTAATTTTATTAGGTGATATTTAATTATTCCTAAAACCCTACATATTCTGAAAAATTGATGTAACTTGAAATACTCTGTATGTAGGTATAGGGAACCCTTATGAAAGTGCTACTTATTTTGTATATAAAATTCGAAAATGCAACAATATACGGGGTGTGCCATTTAAAAAAACAACTTTGATATGCCACCTTCTTTTGGAGCACGCTGTATATTTAAAAATATTTTTAGAATATTTTTTTTATGTGCCGCTTCTCCTTAGAACTCCATGGCGTCTGTCGTGATTCACCCATATATATATATATATATATATATATATATATATATATATATATAGTATATTTGTTACAAAACTAAAAAATTTAATCAAGTTAACTTTGATAATCTTCCCCCAAATGACAATTTAAAGCACATAGTAGCCAAAAGTATCTTAACGGTTGTGCTAATTTTATAAGATTGTCAAAATGCCTCATAAATTTAGTCTTAAAGAATATGCAGATATGATGTTTGTTTATAGTTTCTGCAATGGTAGTACTGTTCGTGCAGTATCGACGTCATTTTCCACATCGAGTACCTAACAGGCAAGCATTTAAAACTGTTTTTAGACGTACTGGGAAAACTGGGATGTTTGGAAGTGCAAGTATTGTTTCGGAAAGACAGCACGTGCTCTGCGGCTCCTTTCAGATTCCAATTTTGACAATGGATTCACGAAAACAGAAGATTGCTGAGAAGCATTTTATTTACAGACTAAGCTCAGTTTACTCGAGATAGAATTAACAATTGCCACATTATTAATCGATGGTCGGAGTTAGTATTAGCATTATTGTATGGTGCGGCATTTTAAATGATCAATTGTTCTGTTCTTTCGTATTGAATAAAAAAAAATCAAGTTATCTGTGATTGAAAATCTTAAACTTTGCATTACGATATCTCGAAAATTAAAAAAGATAATATTACTATTTTTACGATTTTATGTAGCACAGTCTATGACTAATCAACCATTAAAATTTTAGTGTTACACATTTCTCAATACGGTTGTTACAATTTTTCTTTTCAACCTCTAAATTTTCAAAAAATTGAATGCAGCGCCTAAATTGCGCGTTTAAGATACCTCATATAGTGAATAAAGTGCCCTTAAAATTAACCAGGGAATCCAAATTTATAATAATATACGGTATGTTCCATTTAAAAAAATATAACTTTGTGTTGTAATACCCTGTATACGAGTAGTAATTTTTGCGAAAATACTTTCTAATTGTAACCCGAAAGATCCCACACAATCCTGCAATAAATAATTTTGAAAACGATATTGCATACACTCATAAAGCTTCGTCCACGCACTATTGGCGGACCCTGTATATATATGTACACACATATACACATATACATATTGAACTGGTGTTTCTTGTGCTGGTCCGCGTTGGTGCTGTAGTAGTTTCTAAAAGGCTGTTTACTCCGACGTTTCGACAAGATTCCAGTAGTCATCTTCAGGATACGTTTAACTTCGTGTTTCTCGTATTGAACTTACTCCTTTTGGTTGATGTTCCGTGTTATATAGGGTTCCGAGTCGCTGGTTACGTATTTGATTGCGTGTTTTGGTCGCTTTGTTGCACTTTCACTTTCTTTTTTGTTGTTTTCTTTCGTTGTACATTCACTTCGTATATTCTCTCTTACGTTGTCATCGTGCCTGAATGTGTTGTTTTTATGTGTTTATTCGTTAGAATTAGTTTCGATGTTGTCGGTAATCTTGATCCATCATCCCTGTTATTGAGGTTGTCATGTGCTTCTCTATTACGATAGGCTCTCCCATGATGCGAAATTTGTAATGTTGGCTAGCATTATGGTGTTTTGAAAGTCAATTTTATGGCCTGATGTTTGTACATGTGTCAAGGATGAAGTAGTTCGATCTTTTTCAACACTATTAATATGTTCTTGTCTTCTTGCACTGATCTTCCTGTTTGTTTGTCCGATATCTACCGAAGTACATACGCCACATAGAATTCGTTATACTCCTTGCCAATCTAGGTTTATTTGTTCCTTGGGAATTTTTA
Source organism: Vesta saturnalis (assembly GCA_036346205.1). Taxonomy (NCBI): domain Eukaryota; kingdom Metazoa; phylum Arthropoda; class Insecta; order Coleoptera; family Lampyridae; genus Vesta; species Vesta saturnalis. The sequence continues at coordinate 2,757,197 of JARFJB010000610.1, read as the reverse complement.
GCATAGTGTTGAACTTCCTTGCTGATTTGAATATTGTTTTGATTTTGTGTTTCTGTAATATATTGCTTATTTTATCGGTTGTTCATTTTATGTAGGTAGATATGCTATTTTTGTAGGTTCTTCGTCTTTTGATTGACTTGTGTTGTTTCGTTTTTTCGGATTTATTGCTCTCTGTATGCCCCGTTCCTTGAATACATTTTGGCGTAAGTATCTGCTTACTTGGTTTATCTCTGCCTCTCTGTGGTCCTCCTCAGTTAGCATTTTAGAGCGGTGCATTAGCGTTTTCAATACACACTGTGCTTGTGCTGGATAATGGTGTGACTCTGCTTGAAGATATCGATCCGAGTGTGTCGGTTTCCGGTTCTGAATGGCTGCTCTGAGTGCGTCTTCTTCAAATTCCTCCATGTACATATTAGCAATCACTGGTCATAGTGGCGATACCATTGGTACTCTTCGTTTTTGATTGTATTTTTGTCCATTGTAGGTAAAATATGTATTTCTCAGACAGCGCCTACCCAAAATTTATGATATGTTCTGCTAGTTTATATTTCTGTGATGTAATATTTAGTACCTCTTCTACTGGTATATTCGTAAATAGTGACACTACGTTAAAGCTTACGAGCATATCTCCTGGTGCGATTGTTTAATATTTGTTTGAGTATTTCGATGAAATGTTCTGCATTCTTCAGGTACGACTTCACTTGGTTGGTGTAAGGTTTCGGCTGTTTTGCTAGGTATTTAGCTCCATCTTTGTTTCACTTTAGATAGTCCACATCTTTTTGAGAGAAGAAGAAGTAGATATATTTTTGGACAACCACGATTTTTCTCTCGAAATTAGCATTTTTTGTATTTCTTCGTGGGCAGGTGACTGATATTTTCTTCCTGGTTGTTTTCTCCAAGTAAAATTCCCAAGGAACAAATAAACCTAAAAGGGCAAGGAGTACACCGAATGTGCGGATGTGCTCCGGTATATATCAGACAAACAAACAGGAAGATCAGTGCAAGAAGAGCAGAACATATTAGTGCTGTTAAAAAAGGTCAAACTACTTCATCTTTGGCACAGCATGTACAAACATCAGGCCACAAAATTGACTTTCAAAACGCCACAGTGCTAGCCAACATAGAACATTACAAATCTCGCATCATCAGAGAGGGTATCGAAATAGAGAAGCACATATACAACCTCAATACCAGTGATGATTGATCTTTAAATAAAGGTGTAAGAATGTATTTTTAGGCTTGCATACTTATCCTGGAAATCCATGATATTTCGCGATTACAGTTCAAAATTTTGAATTATTTGTTACTTCATGTGTATAATAACTTTTATGAAAGTGAAACCAACCTACAAAATTTTTCTTTATGTTATCTACGCATAGCTATAAAACCAATAAGTTAGAAGATAAACAAAATGTTTTTTTCACAGTATGAACATTCTCACTAGTACTTATCATTATACAAGGTGCCCCGGAAAGGTCTTTACAACGCTCTTCTACAAAGAGTACACCTGAAAGTAAGTCGTTTTAACTAAACTTAGCTTAGTCCAAAAGTTGAATAACCGAGCTACAGGGTGTCAAAGTTGAACAAATAATTCACATTTTCTTTATCTTTCGACTAATTCGAGCTACTTTCCCGAAATTTGGTATACAAAGGTTTCTTGGGACGAGAAATTCAAATTTGTGAACGATTTTGTTGAGAGAGGTCGTCACACGCACACCTTAAAATCACTATAATTTTTTTCTGCCACGGTGTATGTTTTTTTTTTGGGCTTGACAATTTTTTCCAGTTAAGAAAGGTATACTTTATTGAAGTCGCTAGAAGCAACACTTTCCGATAAAAACGCATCTGAAGCTGATGACGCATGTACATTGTGAAAGTGAGTCGAAATCTATTACAAGGTATTGCAATTTTTTTGAAGACTTTGTCAAACATAAAAGATTTTTCCTTGTTTGACACATTGCGAACTCTGAGATACTCTCGGTATTTCCTTGACAATATCCCGAAACCAATAACATATCGGTATATTCTACATTGGTATATTGCCATAGAACTACTGTCACATTTAAGTGATTTTTACTACTAAATTTTCTTAATAATTAATAATTGAAAAAATTTAAATTGTCTATCTAAATTTTCATCATGGTCAGGCAATATACCAATGTAAACTATACCGATATGTTATTGGTTTTTGTATATTGTCAAGGACATAACCGACAGTGTGTCAGAGTTTACTCTGTAAGGTTTCCAAATCATCATACACCAAGCTATCCAACGTTTTCTGCAGTGGAAAAACGTCTTCGAGAGACCAGTTGCTTAGCTTCTGAAACCGCTGGTTATGGAAGGTAAACAAAAATTTAAAAAAAAATTTCAAAATTAAATAACATTATTAGATCATGTTTTGTAAGAATTTCTAAATTTGATGATAATATTTTAAAATGTATTGGAGGAGGATCCGAAACTAAGTACAAGACGATTAAGTAGAGAAATAGGAGTGTCTAAAACTATCATTAATAGAACACTTAGAAAACAGCTGCTACATCCATACCACAAGCAGCCAGTTCAAGATATCTTACCCCATGATTATTTTTTTGCCGATTTATCAATGTGCACAGAGAAATTGATTTTAACTTTCCAAAAAAACATTTTGTTCACCGACGAAGCGTGTTTGACAACAAGAGGGCTTACTCATTTTCATAACGAACACATTTATACAAAAAAAAGACCCCATGCAATCAAAGTTAAACATTTTCAACATGAATTAAATTATTGTGTGGGCAGGGTTAATAGGAAATATTATTGTTGGTCTTATCATTTTACCGCAAAGATTAATTGTTGAAATTTGCTTGTAACATCTTCAAAATACGCTGCCAGGTTTACTGAACGATTTACCTCTACAGGTTCGGAGAGGTATGTAGTTCAGACTCGATGGGGCTACACCATTTTCAAAACCTGTTCGAAATTACTTAAATGAACATTACCGAATTAAATAGATAGGTAGAGGTGATGTTGCTCCTGTGAATTGGCCACCACGCTATCCCGACCCAAATCCATTGGATCATAGACATATTAAGTCCGTGGATTACATGACTCCAGTAGAAAACGAAAACCAACTATGGCAGCGTATTCAGGATGCAGCAAATAATCTTCGAGATAATAAAACAATTATGCAAAGCGTTAATTTTAATTTCCTGCGTCGTGTAAATCTTTGTCAGTTTAATTTTTATGTTAAAATTGCTTTTTTCTAATTTTGACAATTTACATGCGTCATCAGCTTCAGATCCGTATTTCTCGGAAAGGGTTGTTTCATAGCTTTCTTAACAGGAAAAGATAGGGAAAAAGATTTATTAAGCCCAAATTGACATACACAAAAGGTTACAGTAATTTTATGGTTTCTTAATCGCAGCTTGTGACGCCCTCTAGGAGATACTAAAAATCATTCAGGAATTTGAGTTTCTCATCCCAAGAAACTGCTATATACCAAATATCATGAAATTAGCTCGAATTAGTCGAAAGATATTTAAAAAAACGTTATTTATTTGTTCAACTTTGACACCCTGTAGCTTGGTTATCAGTGTTGGGTAAGATCCATTTATTTAGGATCTAGATACAGATCCAAACACATTTTTAGAAACTGATCTAGATAAAGATCAAAGATCCTTGAAATGGGATCTAGATCTTTTATAAAGATCCGACATTCCTAAAATTGTTTCGAGATTTTTCTAATTATTAATATTATCTTTAATTGCTAGTATTGCTACTGATGAGTAGTACTCCCATTCCCATGATCATTTTTCATGTAATACAAATATTAGTCCGTAAGGTTAAATTATTAAGAAAAATAATATACAAATATAATTTTTATAGGTTTTTATTGAAAACTGACATTAATTATTTAACGCACTACAAATTACAAAATTAGTATTAGGTACACATTTACACTTGCAAGTTGCAATGTTAATTGTTAATTTAACTTAACACATACAATTATAAGGATAAGGACATTTATCTAAATTATTATAAGTATACATTACATAATTACATTTTATTATCTAATTTTATTTTATTTTGTTTTAAAATTAATAGCATCTCAAATATATCATCACCTAATCTATTCCTACGAGGAGTTAAAATTAGTCCACCCATACTAAATATCCATTCAACGGGGGCAGATGAAGGAAGTGTAGAATTATATTTTAAAAAGATTTCTTTTATAGCAGGGTACATATTTAATTGCTCATAGTTAGTGCTTGTGTCTTTAAAATAATTTGTGCATTCTGAATCAAATGTTGTTTGCGATTGAGTATTTATTTTTAAAAAATCAAAGAATTCGCCCGTGGCAGAGGATTTTTTTTCAGTAAGTGTGAACTGAATTTCTGATTCTGAATTATTAAGATTTTCTTGAAATCCGGAATTGTTAAGTTCACACAATAACTGCGTTTGACAGAATGCTGTTTCATTTTTAAAGGGGTAATTTTTAACCACCATAATTTAAATTTTGGGTTAGAAATTGTGGATAACAGGTATGGTCGACTACTAGAATTTTTAATATCCATTATATTAGAGAAACGTCTTGTAAAGCCGTTCAATAAACATTCTCTTAATTTAGAACAAAATGTCAGTTTTGTCATTGCTTCTAAGCTAGCTTTAATTTTGGAAAGTGTTGGCAAAACAGTACCTAACTGACAAGTTTTTTCATCTTATAAAATATCTATTGCAAAATCTGACAGTTGGAACACGTCTAATTTTAATAACTTACAAACATCACTTAATTTTGCTTCAATATTGATTAGTTTAACACATGCGTCATACATGGAATTCCAACGAGTAGGACAAGGAACTTTCAATTTGACACCGCAAACATTTTCTAACTGATCCGACGCCTTAGTTGACCTACTCACTAAATTCCATAAAGAATAAGCTTTCCCAAAAACAGTATCGTACATTTTTTTATATCTTATGTTTTCAAATGCTTTAGCTGCATCTATCGTAATTACAAGGCTGAGTGTATGCGAACAACACTTAAAATATTCGGGCAAAAGCACGTAAGTACTGTCAGTATCAAAAGCAGGTAATGATTCAACATCTACATCATTTTGATTTTGCAACTCTGTTAATTCGCTATCGCTGCTCTTATTACATATAGAAGCAGTAAATACGTTAAAAGCTTTATTAAAGTTGCTTGCGTTATCTGTTACCGTTCCTGAAATTTTACCGAGATTTAATTTGTATTCGTTATGAATTTCACTTATTAATTACGCAATTCTGTCAAATGTGTGTGCAAATTTAAATCGCCTACAGCTTAATGCAAAAGATTTACGTTGGAAGCTATTACTATCGATAAAGTGTGCAGTCATACCAAGATAACTTTTGTTATTGGTGCTCCAAACATCTGCAGTTGTACAGACGTATTTGGTTTTATTTAATTCTTCTATTACAGCACCAATAACTGCTGATTTCTCTTCTTCTAATTTACTCTTGAGCGTTTTTCGGTCACAAGGTTTTTTGCCAGAAAGTCCTTCTACTAACCTAATAAATGCGGGTTTTTCGACTGTACAAATAGGCCTCATCTCTTCAATTATGTAATCTAAGACGAATTTGTTAACCGAGTTCTTTGTGGTAGAACTGGTAGATCGTTGAAAAATGTTAGTCTTGTTGAAATTCTTCATTGATAAAATTTCGGTTTTACTTTTTTTTGTTGTCTTTTCTGCATCGAATTTGCTAAATGTTACTGGATGCTTTCTCTAGAAAAAAAGGAGAAAGTGTATGTTAATTTATAAAATTCAGATTGAAGTCACTTCAAGTTACAGTCAAAATTTAGATAACACCAATTTTGAAAGCGACTGAATCCCATCTTTTTATGAATACAGGTATCATAAACATTTAAAAAAGTTTTTTTATGCATTAGGGACTTTAAGAAATAAATCTCAACCTGTTGTAAACGTTCTTTTACACACGAGAAACTAAGTATTTTGCAACAAAAAATACTTTACGTAATTCATATAGAATTTAATAAGAAAAATTAAGTCCACAAATCACGTTTTGATATATTAGATGATGTATTTCGTAAGAATCCAATAAATGATACTAAAATTCTGCCAAAAACTATATTAATACATACCTTCATATGCCGAATAAAATTTCCTGTTGAAGTCACATGACCTTGTATTTGTGCGGGACAATTTAGACACTGGGTCACTATCTTGTTGTCACATTTTGATAAAATTTTATAAAATTTACCGCTTAAGATTTGCGGAATTTCCATTAATTCAGCTTCGTCACTCATTGTTGATCTAACTAACAATTAACAAATGTGCTTTACTTAAAGTCGTATTCTTAAGAACTGAAGACAAGATTGTTGTTTTTCTATACCTCCTTTTGTTCGATTAAATTAGCAACAGGGAATTCCAGTTTCATTTAACTTAAGTACCTACTTTAATGGATGGATGACCCCATTGTCATTACTCATTAAGTCATTAGATTAGCACTTAGCTGTCATTACCTGCCTTTGTAGCTTTGGGAAACAAAAACAGCCGACGGAAATATTAACAAAGGAAATGAATAGTCCTATTATTGGTTATTTCGGAATTTAACATGCCTCAGGAAGTAGGTAATTGTGTAAATGTGTATGTATCTCTGTGGGGTACGGATGTAACGGTCGTAACGGAGCATAATGTATTTTTTAAATATAAAGCTCTGTTGCCTCAAGCCAGTTAAAAATTTTACAAAATACCCTTAAAATACATTTTAAAATATTCTAATGGATCTTTGGATTCAAGTACTAAAGATCTGTTAAAATGTGATCTAGATCCAGATACTAGATCCTATCAGAGCAAAGTATCTAGATCCAGATCATAGATCCGTTTAGTGGATCTAGATCCTGGATCTAGATCACTTTGATCTAGATCCTACCCAACACTGTTGGTTATTATCAACTTTTGGACTAAGGTAAGTTTAGTTAAATTGACTTGTTTTGAGGTGTACTATATGTAAACAGGGCGTTGTAAACACCTTTCAGGGACACCTTGTATATTATTACTTTTATAATGAAAACGAATTTTTTAATAATTTTCCAAAATACTACTCCACAGCGCTTTTCTAGGTTATCATTCAGTAGAAAAGCTCCACTCTTTCACGTGTGTTTAGAGTTTTGCAAAGAGATAATCATCAATGACGGCGATATCATGACCGAATTGTGCATATTGGAATTTGTTAAAGGCGGAATTATTGAATTGTACTTGAACAATTTAAGCATGCACCTTGCAGTTTTCGTGGGTGTGTTTTCTGAGCACAATGGTGGAGTCATTTCTTGCCTACAGCCGATTACAACTTATTGACTTTGCTTATGTACATATTTCCCGTTATTGTGACCCTTATCGGCATATATTCAATTAAAAGAATCGTCACCGCGTTCCAAAAAACTGTAGCAATCGTTTTCACCGCAGAAAATTGCGTTTTGGTCTATTTGGGCGGTGGGGTGCCCTTATGAACCCATTGCATGTCTTGTTTCGCAGGATGATGCTAGAAGTGTTTATCTTGTGATAATTTTAAAAACATTCGTATTTGATATTCTTATTGCTTTACGAATAACTAAAGTTCTGGTTGTTAGTCAACAGCATATTTTAACCTTGTTGATGATTCCTTCAATTCATGTTTTTTCCACATTAATGGATTCCTTGCACCATTTCAGCTGTATGAACTGAGATTTGGAAATCGGGTGGGCTATTTTTATCATAGACTGCTACCATACTCTCATGGATATATTCTGGCTACAGTTTCTCTCCATAGAAATTTTATGTTTGAAATCACTCATTTTTGCTTCTTTAATCTGATATAAAATGACAAACGTGAAGGGATCGATTGGAACCAAACTTGGAAATGGCATTATAAAATGACACAGAAACGTGAAAATTATCGCGGTAACATACTGCTTTCATAGCTAGCAAGCTAGGTAAATGTAATATAACATATTAGGAACTTTATAAGGGTCGGTGTTTTAACCGTTTAACTACAAATGTATGTCAGCTCCCACGCTACGAAAAATAATGAAGTATCTGAGACTAACTTGTACGCTTTCAGCATTAGCGATACAGTGGACCAATACGAGTGTCTATGAAACATTTTTTTTATAAAATATAAATTATATGGACCACCTGATTGATCATTTAGGTACCATTGAGGCCATTGACACCATTAAAATTTTAGATTTACTAACGTCGATTCACACCTTTGTATCAAATTTACCGTCTTTTGTAGTTCGTATATGTGGGGTCCCTCAGGGACCCTATTTAATTTTTGAATTTTTGAATAGATTATTGCCAAAACAAAAAAATATACCATTTCAGGCCATATTTGATTTTTATTTGGCGTAAAATACAACAGAAATACAACTTATTAAGACATGACCAAAATAAGGTCTCATTCCAACAAACAAAAGTAAAGTAAATTTATAACCCTTTTTTTAGACATATAGTGGAAAAAATAAACATTAATTCTACTACACTAGTAAATTATAAACGTATTAGATAGATCTACTATTTGAACACATTGTAATTCCTTTTTTTTCTCTGTGTCTCACATACAAGCTTATTACACTGGGCGCATTTTGTGTTCACTCTTTCATCAATTTTTCGCGGGCACTGATCATGGTAGTATCACCTTGTTCAGATTCAATCTGGGAATCCATGGGTATTCACAGTCACTTAGAGCATCTTTTAAGTATATGTTAAGGTGCTTAAATTTTGCACGTGTTTTCATGTTTTTTAGAGCAAGATCATCTGCTAATTGCAGAAGGAAAAAGCGTCTGCGCGAACAATTCTGCTTTTTCCAATCAGGATTATTTTCAGTATATAATACAAAGGCATTTAAAGCACAAATGTACAGGCTGTCCGATTATATTTTGCACCCTACCTACAGCTTTACCCATAAGAGATAGAAAAAAAACTTTAAAAACAAAGTTTTTATGGTTTAACCTCTATTTCGTTTTTCTGTTTATAAAAATAAAAAAATGTTATTATAAATCTTTCAAATTGACACAACGTTGATTTTTTAAATGGAAATGGTATATTATTATCTAGATGAAAAGACTATTTCTCCTGATAGCAAAAATAAATGGTTTGCCTATATTATCTTTAGTTGTAATCCTTCTATTCACGTCCAAAATTTGAAATTTTAAACAATTCAATTAAAAATTTTGAAAATCAGCACAGCCTTGAAATTTACAACGGTGTTCATTTATCATCAGTTCGGGGTAACATGAAGAATCTAGGTTGCCATTAACTGCTTGGAATGTTTATTCTGTTGACTTCTGTCAGGTGTCAATATTAATTGCACCTTGGGCAACAAATGTAAAAGAAAAAAAAGAAAAAATACCTTGTCTAAATATTTTATTTGTTTTTTAATTAATTAATTAACGACGTATCAATAACATTTTTAACAATAACAACAAATTTTTAAATAATTAGGTAACGAAGTAACAAATAAATAAAAATGCAAATTTAAAAAAGAATATAACATTCTTAGTCTAAATTTTCAATATATCCTCCATTATTATTAAAACAATTTTGAACGTTTCTTATAAATTTTCTGCCTATTATTTGCCCAAGAGAGTTCCTATGGTTGTTATTTAAATCATTTATTTGGGTTTCAATTTTTGGACGTAATTCTAATAAACTTACAGTTCTCTCATAATAAACTTTATTTTTTAAATATCCCCATAAAAAGATATCTATTGGGTTCAAGTAAGGGCTGTTAGGTGGCCATCGTATAACCCCATTTCTACCAATCCAAATTAGATATCTTTGGTTCAAGAAACCTGTTATCCCGTTTACGTTATGTGGAGGAGCGCCAACTTGATGCCATACTATTTCATTATAAATAAGCAAAGGAAGCTCTTATAATAAGTTTTTGATTTCATTTTGAAGGAAACTTAAATATCGTTGACCGTTGAGGTTTCCGTCAAAGAAAATGGGTCCAACAATCTTGCCCCTTAGCATTCCACATCAAACATGCAGGAACCTGGATTTTTACTGCTTGGTATTTTCTCGGATTTTCTGTCGCATAGTAATTTTTTTTATTAAACATACCGGCTGTTGTAAAACTTGCCTCATCGGTAAATAAAATTTTTGATACAAACTCCGGATCTTGTTGAATGTTATTTAAGATTTCGCGACAAAATTCGGTTCTAAATATCTTGTGTTGCTCAGTTAAATTTTGTACCGAGAGATATTTATGTATTTTTAGTGCTTTTTGAATCAAAACTTTTACCTTGAAAATACAATAAAATTTCTAGTTCTTGTTGTTGATTTCTTATTTCCTTTTTAAATTTTGGGTACCCTCAAATTTTCTAACAATGTATCTTATAGTATTCGGCGATGGTATTCTTCTCCCTGGATATAATGCATGGAAATGTTTGTTGAACTAAACGAATTCTATTTAAATTGGTATAATAAAGTCTAATTAAGTTGGACTTTTCTTCATCTAAATATACCATTTTTATTTTGACAGCAGCCCATAAATAACTAAAGAAGTATTCCAAGCAGTTCATGGCAACCTAGATTCTCATTGTTACCCCAACTGATGATCACTAAACACCGATGTGTATTTCAAGGATGTGACGATTTTCAAAATTTTTAATTAAATGGTTTAAAATATCAAACTTTGGACGTGAATTGAAGAAAAACTACTAAAGATAATATAGACAAACCATACATTTTTCTAATCAGAAGAAACAGGTCTTTCCATCTAGATAATAATATACAGTGTGTTCTATTTAAAAAAATTAAGTCATGTCATTTAGGCAGGTATAGAAAGATTTTTGCATTTATATAAACAGCAAAATAAAATAAAGGGAAAACCCTACAATTTTTGTATTTAAAGTTTTCTTCTATCTCTTACGGTTTAGGCTGTAGAGAGGGTGCAAAATATAATCGGACACCCCGTACACCATATTCACAAATAATTTGAAAGGTCATCGAACTGTTCTTTTGCTGCACGTGTATTCTCTAATAAGCTTGTCAACATTGTTTACCCCGCCCTTGGTTTTGTTAGTCTAATACCATGTAGGGCTTATTTTCAAGTTTTGGAGCCATAACATCATCAACGTGTTTACCCGACAACGTATGTACCATTCGGTTTGGGATGTACGATACCATTGCTAAATCCTTCGTAAATGCAAGCATTGACGATTGAATAGGTCTTGACAGAAAATGTAGTTTGATTGGTAATCTCTTTTGTCCTTACGAACTGTACCAAGCAAGGTAAGTTTGGTATTTAACAAGCAATTAGCTAAAGGGATACTGGTAAAAAAATTGTCGCAAAGTACCATGATACTATTTCACTAAATCTGACACTACACGAAAGCCTTGGTTGCGTTCTACTTCTCCACCAGGAAGTTTTCCGGTGTAGACTTGTAGATTACAGAAGTATGAAGTTTTAACATCCGCAGCTGCCTAAATCTTAATTCCATAGCGACCAGGTTTGGATGTGTTGTATTGCCGCTAATTTATCTTTTTCCTTTCTCTTAGCTCTAGTCAATTTGTCATCAAAACATTGAAATTAATTCAAATCTGTTTCGAGATAAAGCGGCCGTAAAAAATGATCGACGAATTCATTTTAATTCTTGATTTGTACAAAAACATACATCTTTCAGTTCTTCCCCAAAAAATAAGTTACAAAAATATAAAATTGAACCGCAATTTTCACTGAATTTTGTAATGCCTGGACGTGCATTTATAATATTTCTTTGTAATCTTCTACTTCTAGGAAATGGCCGGCTATTCCATTCTAAACCGGATTTTGCAAGATATTTAGGAACGTTTAACTGATCATTCAAATCAATTTGTTCAGGTTCTAAATATAAATCTTCCTCGCTCTGTATTTCTATTTCATTTTCAGATTCAGAAGCTCTCTTCCTCACCTAAGCTGTCATCACTAAAGTAATGGGGCTGAGAATCAATATTCATATTTCCCGCCATTTCCTCGAGTTCTTTTTGTGTCAAAGGCCCTTTTCGTTGACAGTGGCTCATTTTAACCGAAAGCTATAAATAAATAAATATACATTTAAATAGCTATTTTGTGCCGTAAACACCCCACTTACCTTAATTGCTTGCTAATTGAACACGCACCTTACGATGTCTCGTTTAATACTCAAATCATATTCAGCAACCGTTAAGAAACACATATCTAAAGGCGCTGTTGCTAACATGTCCGAATAAAAAAGGTATTTAAAGATTTCTAACGTTGGGGTCCCTGAAGGACCCCACACGGGCACTTAAGGGATAAACAGGAAAAAAGTATATAGTGATTTACGCACAAAGTTATAATATTAATAAAATACGAATACTAAATATTATTAATAGAAGAAGTTACATACTTAAGCAAGTTTAAATAACATGTAAATTTAAATGTAAGCAATTTATTAATAGCTGTAGGAACATAATGTTATCTACTGTAGTAAATTCAATTCTTTGAATATAGAGCATAAACTTAACGCAAAATCCAATGTGCACGTCAAATTACTTTAACTTATCAGTCGAACGTATATACATCCTTTCATAACAATTATTGGAAATTAGACTACCACTAACTATTACTACTGACAATTTAATAGAGTTAGCGTTTTCGGATCATGAGTGTAAACGTGTACATACCCTTTCGCCATTCACATTTGTTATCTCTTTTTCTATTATCGATTTCTAAATTATTAGGTACAGATAGCGTGGAATTTTTCTAACAAAAATTCATTTCTATTAATGATAATAGTAACAATACTGTAAATAAATCTCTCAATTAAAGAACGAAAATTATATTAATTCTAAAAACACAATATATGATGGTAATTTACATCTGTCTACTTATGAATCAAAAAATATGGAACGCCTACCTGATGGATCAGCCTCTCGTCTCGAGTCGCTGAGCACTGTTTATCTTATTTTTATCAAACGGCGCCCAACATAAACAAATGTACTGACTCATCCATCATTATTAGAAATTACCTGTCCTCAGCCACCTAACTGACCTATTTCAGTTAACCATTTCAAAAGAGGGCTGTCTCCACAATCATCACATTAATGACATACCAGACACCAGTGGACCATCCTAAAGCATAACCATATGTCGATAAAACATAATACACATATCGACAATTTTCTGATAGTAACATAATAATAGGGATCCCTCTTATAGCGCTACATATAAACCCACCAACATATGGCGAGTAACATGCTGAACATATTTCAGCTCGTAAACTAAGTTGAACACTTTTCAACACATTAAATATCAATTTCATGCTGAACATTTTTCAGCTCTTAAAGATAAATTTCATAAGCCGAACATTTTTCAGCAGCTAAACATGAATATATGGGTTGAACATTTTTAAGCACGAAAACTTTAACTCCATCAGCTATTCACATTTCAGCGTCAAGATGGTTGTTAAGTTAGTGTGCATTCGGAGTGTTCGCCAGGACTCGTAAAGGAGGGATGCTATTATATTTTTAAAACTGTTTCTGTGTGAGGGTAGTAGTAGTAACTAATCGTAAGGCAGATGATTAACATGTAGTTACATGCTGTTATTGTACACATATTCATCTAATAAATAAAACAAGTGCCAAGCATTTACAATTATTTTAAGCATCAAATCATACAATGGTATTACCTAAAATAAACTTATTAAAATGTAGACATAATCATACCTTAAACATAGATCATGAGGTCAAATATAAAGCAGAAACTTTATGTTATTCACTTTCAGGAGTTGGACTTTCTTTTAAGACCCATGGTTTTAATTTATCAACTGTCACTAACGTTCCAAACTTTCTATGTCCTTCCCTTAGATCTTCCACTTCATATGTATCGTTAAATCGAATTTGTTTTATTTTGAAAGGACCCTTAAACTTGGGCAGCAACTTGCGACTATTCCCAGTAGCTGGAACATCTGTACTTAAAACCATTACCACATCATCAACTACATAGGTTTTAGCCTTTGCACGAACTTTGTAAAACCTTGCTTTCTGAACTGCTTGTTCAGCTGTTAGTCGAGCACTTATGTTCTTACAAAGGTTTTGTAAATCCAATTGACTTAAATTTTCATTAACTTCATTAATAATGTGAGCATCGGCCACATGTCGCCCTATATAGCCTGCCAAGGCTTCCATAGGTGAAACCCCTGTTGCTACATTTAATGTAAAATTCATGGCACTTTGAATTGGTTTCACATATTTGTCCCATCTCAGGTTTTCTTGCAGCTGTGACTGCTAATGCATTTAAAATGGTACGGTTATATCGCACGCAGGAGTTGCTACTGCATTTAAAATGTACTTTATATTATAATTTTTGCAAAAACTTTCAAACGTTTAGGACGTATATGCTGTACCTTTATCCGAAATTAACCGGCAAGGCGTGCCAAACAAATACGTTACACTTTGTATTTGTATTCTTTACTGGTTCAAAAATTAAACGTATAGTAAAAGCGTCGATCAATAAAAGTAAGTATTTGTGCCCACCGTACTTGTAGGGACTAAGATGGTCAATATGCAAAGTGCGAAAAGGTACTGGTACCTTTTCGATTGGATATAATTGTCCTTGTTTCTTGCCACTCGAACTTTTACAATAAGAACAATGCAGGCAAGCTTCTACATACTTTCTTATAAACTTATTCATTTTTCCAAACTAATAATTATCTTTAATTTTACTTTTTACGTTTTAACCTCTCTAAAATGACCCATATCATCATGATTCAACCGATAAATTTGCCACCGTACACCTTTAGGAACCATGTTTCTGCACATTTGGACGTCGATGACATACTCGATCTTTATGTAACACAGCTCTTTAAAATATTGTTTATTTTCTTGAGTTTCAAGACCAGTTTTCAAAATTTCATAAATATTTGCCAATTGATCATCATCTAATTGGGCTGCTTTGAGCCAATCCGCTTCGGTTAAATCAACCTGGTTGATTTGTACCTTATAGACTGGATTTCCACTCAAGGCATCTAGATAAGCCATTTTAGCGCCAGGACGATATTCAACATTAAAGTTATAGTCTAACACTTCTAACCACCAACGCGCTACACGAGGAATAAAATATTTCTTCGTAAAAGTAGTTCGTAATGCATTACAGTCTGTACATACTTGAAATTCAATACCTAGTAACGCGAACACAACAGCCTATGTCTCTAATTCATAAGAATGGTACATTCTTTGTTCCATGGTAGTTTGTTTTCTGCAATGAAAATTGCACCAAAACCAATAGAACTGGCATCTGTATGTAATTTAGTCTTTAAAGCTGGATCAAAAATACATAATATACATGGATTTGTTAAAAGACTCTTTAATTTCTGTACTGCATTTTTTTGTTCTTTGTTCCAATACTATTTAACATCCCTTTTTGTCAATCGAGTTAAAGGTTCTGCTATAGTGGCATAATTTTCAACAAATATCCAGTTAAGGCAAAAAAAATACTTTCATATCTGCAACAGGTTTTATCTTAACCGCACCAGGTCGTACTCCCTAAGCACTATTCTCGTATCCCAAATAATTTATATTATTGTGAAAAAAATGAGCGTTTGCTAAGTTTAAGCGTCAGTTGATGTTGGTTAAAAACCCTTAATGCTTTATCAATCCGTTCTATTCCTTCATCAAACGTTCGAAATGGTATAATCGTCGATGTAAGGAAAGGCTATACTATTTTTCAAAGAACCTAACACATTGTTCATTAATCGTTGAAAATCAGCTGGAGCAATCGCTAGACCAAAAGTCATTCTCAAAAATTCATAATGTGAATCAGGAGTTATAAAAGCTGTCATTTCGATAGAACTTTCAGCCATAGGTACTTGATAATATTCTGAAGCTAAATCTAGTCCAATAAGATATTTATTAACTCCACCTAACTTATTAATTTGATCTTTAATGAGGGGTAAAGGGTATATATCTTTAACAGTAACTGCATTCAGCCTCCTATAGTCAACACACATACGATAATCTCCTGTTTTTTTTTTTATTAATAACACTGGACTAGCATATGGTGATTTAGATTCACGAATAATTGCATTTCCTAAAAGTTCGTCAATCATTACCGTCAACCGTTCCCTATCAATTGGAGACATTCGATACGGTCTGTACACAATTGGCTCGTTTGTCGTACATTTAATACACATTTTAGTAGCCGTTGTCTTGCCTAATTGCTATAGATCGGTAGCAATGCATTCACGTAATGCTAACAGTAATTGAAAAACTGCTTGTTGTTGATCTTGTGTTATCGGTCCAAATCGTAATTTATCAATTTGCAATTTATCGTCTATAAAAACTTCTACATTGTTTATCTCACCCTTTTTCAGCGGCGGTATGGCTTTTAGAGAAATTTAATCCCCAATTCTTATAAATATAATATGCCGTTGATTAAAATAATCAGCGCCGATTATTAAATCTTATGTCATTTGTTTATCATTCACAATAATTGCCTGTACTTTAGTTGTGACCTCTTCAGCTAGAATGTTAATTTCAGTGGATAATTTCTACGGTGTTACCCAAAACGGTCGGATGTTTCTTGACGCTCTTTGATAATTTCAATCTATTCGCCAACGATTCTTTATTGGTGTTTTTCCACTACCGGTGTCGAGGGGAGTTTTAACTTCTGTACTACCTATAAGCACTATCTTTAAATACGGGTTTTTGCATACTACCACCTTGCATTTTACGTTAACTTCACTTGAACTTCTGCGTTTTGCCAATGCTTTGGAAAATTTGCAACTCTCAGTCTTATGACCGAATTTGTTACAAAGTTTACATTTTAATAAGGGTTTGGAGCAATCCCTCACGTAATGGCTACCTTTGCAGTCATAACAGCGAGCATTAGTGAGTTTTTTTATTAATTTCTCGGTGTTTTAACAAATGTGTACTTTTCGAAGATGTTTTCAATTTTTCGCTTTGTTGCACTGATCTCAAATTAATTGATTATAAGTTTTTGTTATGAACGAATAAGTTCAAAGGTAAATATATTATTAAAAAGTATGATATTGCAGGCTCACATTCCATTAATATAAGTAATTTGATTGTAATCTCATTGTATTTAGAATTTACATCAGTTCTACACACATAAAGACAAGATTTATATCGAATGGGGCTTGAATCTCGACAATGCAGTTGCTTAGCGCGGTACTCTAGCAAAGTACAGGTCGTTGGTTCAAATCCTACTCGAGGTACTCTTTTTATTAATAATAATTTACAAATTACTTGAATTCAAATCAGAGGGTAATGATCCGACGCTTATCTTACGTAAATAAGTAGCAAGGTCACCACTCGAGTTAAAATCAGCGCTCCTAAAGGTAATTTTAAGGTGGTGTCATCATTTCCTCCAATAACACTGTATGTTATTAGCAGCTTCGACTAAAATCGACCAAAATGAACCGATGTTGGAAAAGTTTTCTTTAATTGACATTTTGTTTTACACCAACTTGAAAAAGGATTCTGCAACGAACCATACCATTTCCTCTTAAGCGGCCGATGACCATCCGAATCGTTCCATTTGTGGAAAGCAATTAAATAATCAACTTTACTCACCCACTCATCAACATCTTGCTTGTGGTCACCAGGATCAAAAACTGGAATCAGTGCTTCATCCACTGTCACTTTCAGTCCTGTAGTAGCCGTCCCTTGCTTCAACATCTTGACTTTTTGGCGAAGCTTCCTAACGCTACGCCCATGAGAACTCGAAGAACCTGAACTACTGGAGGTGAAATGGCACTAGAATCCGAACTGCTAGATGACGAGAGGCGTCGCTTGCGAGCCTTACTACCGACGCGCTTTCGCAGCATTGTTTATGTAGGTTAATAATTTGTTTACACCACTTCTACAAAAGGTCACAAGTTATACACACAAGCAAATCCCACTTCTGAATTTGTAAATAAATCTGTCAATAAAAAAACGAAAATTATGTTAATTTTAACAACACAATATATGATGGTAATTTACATCTGTCTACTTATGAAGCAAATCATGGAATGCCTGCCTGATGAATCAGCCTCTCCTCTCGAGTTGCTGGGACTGTTTATCTTATTATTATCATCAAACGGCGCCCAACATAAACAAATGTACTGGCTCATCCATCACTAACAGAAACTACCTGTCCTCAGCCACCTAACCATTATTATCCATCGTTAATAGAAATTACCATTACAATACAATAGTTAAATACCATTTTTATAATTACAAATATGCTTCTATACATACAATTTTAAATTAGTTTTCTTGCAACATTTATCGAGTGTCAGTAAAGTTAAAATGTTTTGAACGATGTTGTAGACACTTTTGTTTTTCAACATAACCACATCCTAAATCGACATATTTGAGTAATGTTCTCTGAAAAAAATGATAATCTGCTTCTTTTAAGCAGTCATGAGGCATAAAGACAGAGCCACGTCAGCTATGCAAGAAGAGTGATCTATTTTCAACGGTTGACCTAACCTAAACATTTTGCATTTGTGTTTGTTCTTGTGTTTTGTGTTAGCTGTAACTTAAATCAAGCCAGTATTTTAGAATTGGAAGTTGTTTTCTGCAAGCTGTAAATTAAACCACACCGGTATTTTTGAATTGAGAGTTGGTTTTGCGAGCTGTAAGTTAAATCAATTTGGTAGGAAGTGTTCTATCAAGATTGTCAAGATTGACTTACTTGTCTGTGTTTTACGTAATTATCTGGTTTTTCCAAACACATTAGAGGTATTTGAATAGTGAAAGGGTGTTGCTGCTTACATAACCCGAAAATGCCGACGTCGTACACAAAAAAAAAGAACGTGACCATCACAATTACATTTTCGATTTGCCTTTCGCGTAATTAGGTAACTCGTGGGTTTTTTCCAAAAATAATTGGAAAATCCAGAAAATAATTACTTTGAATTAATGAATATTGGAAACCGTTAGGTACATTATATTGCCCATTTATATATAAAACATAGAGACATGACTGTAAGAAGCAAAAGCCAGCTGTGTCCCCCTGTCAAGGCGGGCTTTCAATACGATTATCAACAGCAACAACACTGATAAGTGATCATTTTTGATTTTAACCTTACCGCTTATTTTATTTACATTATTTAATTACTTGTATAAATGGTTAATGTTACGATTCAACTCCACCACCAACCCTCTCGGTCTAAACCTGCTGTAAACCTTCATGCGATCAATACACGCTTGCTATACCTTAACTCGTACATCTACAGTGTGATGTAATTATCATTATTATGGTTTTGTAATGATGATGATGAACATTGGGTAAAATAAAACACGGAGTTCTGTAGCTGTCTTACGAGATGGGATCGTTGCTAGTTTGAAATCACCATCTTTTTAAGCCTTGTTTCTCTTAATCAAATTCATAAACAGTTTTTTTTTAAACAACTTTGTTTTAAACTGACAAGAAATATTGAGACAAGTTTAAGGTGCTGATCTGAAATCAACTTCTATCAAAACATTTTCGTACTAAGTCACATAAGGTTGACGGAAGCTGATTTCAAATCAACATCTTAGGCTTGCATGTTGTTTTTGTTTTAGTATTAAATCGAATACGATTGGCAGAAGCTGATTTCAAATCAACATGCATCCAAATCAGTATCTTACACTTGAATCTTTTGCTTTGGTTGATTGACTTATGAGGTGGTATGCGGGGACCTCGTACTGTTTCAAATTCCCCGCCATACCAGTTAAATCTACCTTTAAAATGTACTATCACTACTAAATTGAGCCATGATCAACCTGTATAACAGAAATCATTTGTTAGTTTTAAAAACACACCACTAGATGGCATCACGAACAATCAGGGGCCCCGACATGGGGAAAATACTGAGAAAAAGTTCCAGAGGTATCGAAAGTTGGTTTTTGCAAGCTGTAACTTAAATCAAACCTGTATTTTTGAATTCAAAGTTGGTTTTCGTAAGCTGCAAATTATGATTTGACTGATTGGTTTCATTTGATTGAGCTTGAATTGATTTATTGATGTGGTTTAGAGAGAGTACCAACTCAGAGGGTGGGATCGGCTTCTTTTCGAGGGCCATTTTCAACCCCTTGATGAGATTTTCACCCTAATTAGGGGTTGCGGTCATTTTGTGGGCGTGGCTTGTTGGCCATTTTGTGCGTGGTCATTTGTCGGCCATTCTTGTTTTTACGGCCATTTTGTTATGGAGGCTATTTTGTTGGCCACGGCGGGAAATTTAAAACATTATTCTAACAAGGGGGCCCTCATAGTACTTCATAAGACGCCGTGTGCCCTCTGATTTCTGAGTGGTGGCGGCCATTTTGTTTTTAATTATGAGACATAACCAAAGTTATCCGCCATTTTCTTTTTAATTATGACGTCGTAATCAAAGCCCTCGACCATTTTGTTTTTTTGGCGGGAAAGCTAACGCATAAAACAGCTTGCTCTTGGGTCTTCTCCCCTCTGTTAAGACCCACTTATTTTGATTTTGATTATGAGTCATAATCAAAGCCCCCCACCATTTTGTTTTTAATTATGAGTAATAATTAAATTGTGGAGGTAGTCACGTGGGGAAGGGGTGAGAAGGTCAAAGTCCAATTATTTTAATTATAAGTCATAATCAAATCCCTCAGTTTTTTATGGCGGGAAATTTAAATTGTATCCTAATAAGGGGTGCTAACACTCACTTGCAAGACAGGTATAAAACGCAGAAACTTGCTCGAGGGTCATCACCCCCTGTTACGGATCACATTTTAATTAAAAATTCCTATCACAGTCCTTTTGTTTTAACCATGAGTCATAATCAAATTTCTCCGACATTTTGTTTTTAATTATGAGTCAATTAAAAGTTTTCACATTGCAAGTAATATGGAAATAAATTACTTAACGGTTTTCCCAATCGTTAACATAAAGTAATTATTTTCTGGATTTCCCCACGGTTCTGCAACCAACAACAAAATTTCGCTATTCAAATACCTCTATCGTGTCTGGAAAAACCCTGGTAATTACATAAGGCAAACATGTTCACCTTCACCTTCAATTGTGATAAAATAACAACAAACTTTCACTATTCAAATACCTCTATCGTGTCTGGGGGAAACCCACTAATCACCTAATTCCGTACAGACAAATACGATGACCTTTATTTCCAATTTCAAACCATATCAAAACAAATCAATCAATCTCGATAAAATCAAACAACTCAACTCAAATCAATATGTTTTTAATTATGAGTCATAATGTGCGCCCAGAGTGACTGCGGTTGCCTACCGTCCAGGGGGTTGACTGCCAATAAGGCTCTTAATACGACCAAAAAGACCCCAACTAGGGGTGAAAATCCCATCTGTGGGTTGAAAATGACCCCCTAAAGGAAGCCGACTTCACCCTAGCCCCCACTCCGGCCCCCCACCCACGCCCCTCTCCTACCCCCGCCACCTTGTGCCTTATCCCATACGGGCCCATTCTAAGTTCGATGCATTATCAGAAACTTTTGGCAACTGTTACCAACCAAGCGAAAATCGAAGTATGTTACAGGTTAAACGCTCACTAGAGCATCCAGCCCGTAAAGGCAATTTAAAGATCGTGAAAGGGCACTCGTAGCAACTCCAAAATTGTCAGAATAGGTAAAGCCAAAAAGGCACCACCCGTTAAAATCATTTATTGCGGGAAAACGATGTTGCATTGGTTTAACAGGAAATCAAACTGTTCACTCAAAAATAAACTATCCAACTTTGCTACTCAAAATTTTATTCCAAAAATATTAACGCCAGGTTCACCTAAACTTCAATAAAATCTTAAACTTTAAATATGAAAGCCGCAAAATGCAAAATAAAACCTAAAACTCACTAAATATTTCGATAAATCTACGTCAAGAATTATTAGCTCAACTAATCCAAGAATAACTGGAAATACGACAATTTAATTATTCAATTAAAACGAAAAATATACGTCACCACAAACTAAACAAACGCAAACAAGCAATTATATTCGCTTATCTGTTCGGCAAATCCAGCACTAGAATGTCTCCAATCGATAAGTGGATACCTATAAAAATACTTCAAAGATATCTCGCAACTTTTCCAGATACCCTCGTATGCACAAAAAAAAAATACAATTATCTGCTCGATCAGCAAACTCAAACTACGTTATCTAACAGCATTACGTCAAACCATAATGAATCTCATTCCTCAACATTTACCTTTAATTAAGTGCTTAAAAAAACTTTCATCAAATGAGGTCAATTACTAGCAATCTTAAATGTGAATCAAAAGGTTCCTCTTCGTTTATCTTATTACTTTACGTCAAAATTGTATCAATAAAACAGTTATGAACAATAACAATGGTCGTATATTATGACATTTATATCTCAAATTTTGATACAGTTACCTAAAAAGACATTAAATTTCGCAATTCCAAAACAAAAAATCTATAATAAAACTAATAAAATTTCACTCGGCGCTTGCAAGGGCCTTTAAGGTCGGTTACCATGTATTATAAACAAATGCCTTTCGTCAAATACTACAGAAATAGTACAAAATATACACAGAATTTGCACAACAGAAACTCAAGATATAAACAATAAATTTTCAGGATGAATACGCCTGTTCCCAAAATTGCCTGAAGGGCCTATATACGATAGATTACACAAGCAAGCGTTTGCACTGTCCCACATAAATACACAAAAAAAAATAAAAACACACTTTATTATTGTCACCAAAAATAAAAAAAATGAACGTTACCTTACATAACACCAACAATAAAGAGATGTTCTTCCTCCTCTGAACTACGATAATCGGTCCACCAGGAACTGAATAATTCGACAGCTGTCTGCTACGGTACGCTTTACATGCGAAATTTCACAAACGACAAATCGTATTCGTATTTACTCGAAATTAATTTATGACAGTTACTTTAACCAAAACTACGTTAACTAATTCTTCACTTGCTTCAATGTAAATGCACAACTATGTACAAAGCGTTACTTGATTAATTTTTACTCATTCAAACTTATAATTAAAATTCCATATATCTATTTAAACGGCGTCTTCTTATTAATGAAATTTATAAAGTCCTTGATGAATATTATGGGTACACTTGAACTAAAAGCTTTCTTTATTTACAGCGATAATGGTTTGTTATGCGTTTAGCTATTTACACGAAGCCATCAACACTTCAACTAGTTACTTTTGATCCGCACACCAGGTGCGAAAGAACTCAAAGGAGTTAGGGCCAGCACCATTCGACACTGAACTGAAATTCCATGGACTAGAATATGTCGCTATGTACGACACCGATATGGTAAATACTCCAGTAGGCGAGAAGACACAAAATAATCCCCCGATTAAGGGCAACGAGACAAACTCCACGATAGCTTCACTTAATCTCCAGATAGGCGTAAATATTTCACTACCTCCACAAACCAAACTTCGTGTATGCGACGAAGCTCAAACGAGCCTTAGCCCTTACGGCATTATTTCAAGCCTGAGGACATACATTCGATTTTAAAACGACAACCAATCATACTCTCATTACATTCAAATTATAAAACATGGAACAAAGTAAGGTGTGCACACTGTAACACTCGTACAAAACATGCAAAGTTGGCTTTTGTTTAACAAGTTCGTCGAATTGTTTTCTTAAATTTCATGAGTTATAATAATATCTTTATTTAAATTTATTTGTAATTTCCTGGTGGTCATAATACGGAACCACTAAATACATAACAAACGACAATAAGTAAGTAAATTTTTTTGAGTTATTTGTATAGTATTTATCATATAATCCTAGGTGTGAAAAAATAATGATTTTCTTTTAATAAAAAATAAAATCCGGCTGCAAAGGATTAAAGAATGAGTTATTTTTATTAGATACGTTTTTTATGCTGTTTTTTTGTAATTTGCCCTTTGGTTGTTAAACAATAATTTTTACTTCAGTTGATTTTTGTGGCTGTTGATATCTTAATTTTAAAAGTGAAAATCTGATTATCCAAATTCTGTCACAAAACACGAAAATGGAAGATAATCAAGATAATCTTGCATGTACGCCCCCTGAAATAAGCAAATTTGCCAAAAATACGGTAGCGGATTTACTCACATCAAAGTTGTCCAGTGGATGATTCCTATTTTTGATCATTTGGTAATAGTGACATGCACAACATCGTTCCGGATCAAGTTTCGCCAATCTCAAAGTTTTCGTATAATATTCCGTGAATTAATGGCTATAATGACATCGGAAATCATGACGTCACGTTTATTAATATGTCTAATAAGGAATCAAAATGGAAGCAAATTACAAAAAGGACTTTATGTAATGATTTGGATAGTGTTTTAAAACGCATCTTGAATATTTAATACAATAAATTGCAAATTAATTTAGATTAGTAAGATACAATTAAGTGTGTTTGACGGTCTTATATAACTAACCAATTTCATAGAAAAATAATAAACAATAATACCAGATTAGTTTAGTTTTGGTGAATGCGGGTGTATAAAATGTAGTTGACTAAAAGTGATCATTATACAGTTTCTGACAGCCTGTGATTCACCTACCGCGGTAAGTGTTGTATCTTATTAATTTATTTACTTGAATGGGTTTTAATATTGCGTTATGATTACAGACGTGAATTTTTCGTCTGTAAACGTATCAATACAAAAAAGCCATTCAAAAGACTCTCCAATTGGATACTACATCAACAAAGTGCTGGAACCGATTGACGGTGGAGTTGATTCATTGTAAATGCGTGCTCCCAAAGCGTTACTACCCGTACTTTAAAGCGGGGGATCGCAAGATACAGCAGTTAACGAATGTGAAGATTAAGAACGTTTCAATACGTAGCTTAGGCCTTAATGTATGTTTCAAGGTAGATAATATAATCACTATTGTTGACTATGTAAATTATTACTAAAGCTTGTCCTGTACATTTATGATTATTAATTAATTCATTTTTGTAAAATCAGGTTTTATGGCTATTGATTTACGTATAATAAACTATTAAAAACCGTTCGATCTTGCTATAATTTTATGGTTGTAAAGTGAAGAGAGTTTTGTATTTTAGTGTTTTTTTTATTGGCCTGTTGGGTGAAATTACCACTAAATGGTGTCTGTATGAGGCAACCAAATTCAGGAAATTTCGACTATTTTTAAAATATATCCATGGATGATAGTGATAACCCAATTACGGAGTCTAAGGACCAATCAGGAGTTAGAATCGAAAAGTAAGCGTGGCCTGAGCTTAGACTACAAATCAAAGAGCACAACCTGAGACAGGGACCAATCAAGTCAAAGGGGGTGGGGTGAGAAAATGAAAGTAGCATGTCCTATGGGGTCACAAAAAAGTGGTGGGGGTGAGGTTCCGGCCTTCTACTAAGGGTCAATAAAACTTTCGCAGTGTTCAAATATGCAAGGGGTGAATAATTGTAGTGTATTCCTATTATGAAGTATGGTAACATTGCTAACTACTTTTTTACAACCGGCCATTGATGTAAATAGTAAGGTTCAAGCAAATGGAAATGGACGTAGGTAAAATGAAGTGTTCCTATATGTTTTACATCATTTTTGAGATCATCCGACAGAACAATACATAATAATCCAATTACAAACCCCGACTTTATAGTGTTTATTTTTTAAATATTAAATCATTAAGTCAAATAAAAAATATTAGAGAGAAAAAAGGAATAATTGAAAACCTTTGGAATAACAAAAAGACTGCATGCATAAGAAAAATAGCTTACGAAACATGTCCTAAAAACTGATAATGTAGGAGACGCTTCGGTTTCCATTTACGTATAAAGTATGCCACCAAAGCAAAATATTTTGACAGTCTGATGTCAATATCTCGTAAAAGAAAACTTTAAGTAAAATCTCCACATAGAAACGATGCCGTTCAGTGTCTAGATGCTTAGCAGTCGCGCAAATGGTTATTCAGAGTGTTTTGCTCTTTATGTGAATGTACATATATAACATATAAGTTACGAAAGTAAAATCTAACGAGCAGCGTTTTAAAATCTTACGCGTACGATGTACATTAAATCCTCGAAACAAGAATAAATATAACTAAGGTTTTGATTTCTGTTACTTTCCTGAATTAGTTTTAAATTGTCCGTTAGGATAAAGCCAAATTAATTCTATATAAAAAAGGAACACAATGAATGCACAAGCATTAATTGTTTTTTCTTTCACTTAAACGTTAATAGATTATAATGTTACATTGTTTGTTTTAGGTGCTCAGAGTCTGGTGGTTACAAGATGGTCATCGATTACTCAGCAACAGTACGGCAGGAGTGATTGTTAGTAACCAAACCCTCGTATTACAGGTAAAGATCGATTAATGTAGTTTCAAAACTTTTGCATGATTAAGCAGTTCCCTTTAATAGTTGATGTTATAGAATATGAAGCTAGACCTAATGATTACAAAACTAAACGGAAACTAAAACAATAAAAGAAAAGAAATACAGTTTGATTTGTCAAAGCTATTTATCAATCTCTTATATAAACATTATAACTTTAAAAGGAACAGAAAAGTTCATACATAATTCACCACTTTTGTCGTTGTTTGTCGGAAAACTGGTGGTAAATAATACAAATTTCATTTCTAAAAAAAGAGGAGGTTGATGTAGTAAAACATTTAGACTTTTTATTTTAATCTTGGAAAAACTCCTAAGATACATTGTGTTTAAATATTTACATTTCAAGTATGCCCAAGATGTTCTTGTAAGATTTAACATTTGGATAATAGAATAACAATGCAAGTTCAAAGCAGTAAATACACGGTTGACATGCAATACATTATAATACTGATCATGATTAAGTGCTGTTACATTAATTCTGATCACGTAAACCAATTTCTGTATTAGTTTAAGATTAAATGAGTGTTAACTATCGTTAAATTAATTAACGAAAAAGATTTTGGTAGATACTCTATGTTAAGGTTTTTCGGTTTTCATTATTCGTATTATTTCTAGAACACAACCGTAATTGTAATATTTTAATATTTATTTATTCCTATTCATGTACACCTCTTAAACCAAGCGGAAACAACACGTTGACGAATTTTTGTAATGTAAATTTAAAAACGTAGCTTTAAAGGTTTTAGAAATAATTATTCTCTTGTAAATTTAAATGGCACACTTTATGTTTGCGACGTCGTACATTTTAACCTAATAATTTCATGTTTTTATCCAAAATGATGGCGAATTTGATTTCATTTAACTATTGATTTATACACGATGTCCCAGAAAATCACCGATAAACTTCTACAGTGAATTCCCAGGACCTAATGATCACATTTTTCCCTCTTTAAATTTTATCCCAAAATGCACCCCTAAAAAGTTATACGCTCTCAAAATTTTTTGATTTTGATATAGTCAACCTATCTTATACAAGTCAAAATTTTATAGACATTTCAAAAAAATCGCACCACTAGAACTACCCGTTCTCTTAAATTTTTTTTTCTAAAATCCACGGTTCTTGAGAAAATTCGAAAAATAACTAATCTGTGCTTATTTTATCATTACTTTATTTTAATAATAAATTTTAAAATAAAGAATTAAAACAAAATTGAAATAAATTGATATAAAACACTACTTTTCTCATAATTAGTCAAAGTGGCTCCCACTTATTTGAATGCAAGCATTCGCTATACGTATTACAAACTTTCGCGTTGATCGAAATATCCCTGGAATTTGCCTAATTTCCACAAATGCTTCAACAATGGGATGCCAGAGATTGTCTCTAGTCATTGCTGGAACTGAATAGATCTTTTCTTTTCAACACCCCAAACAAAGAAATCTAAGGGATTATGATCCGGTGATCTAGGCGGCTAGGATATAGGAGCATCGGTACGTCGTCCGATCCACCGGTTAGGGGACTGAGCGTAAAGGTATTGTCTCATAGGTAATCCAAAATGTGGCGGGGCACCATCGTGCATACAGATTATCTCAGCTCTGACATTTAATGGCACATCTTCTAGAAGTTTCCACAAGTTATTCTGTAAAATCTCCAAATACGCAGCTCTGTCTAGTCAGTTGAGTAGCATAAAGGGAATAATAATCAATTCTTCAATTCCTTCCTAGACACGTATGCTGCATTTATGTTGAAATACACCCGCTTGGTTACATTAGGATTCTATCTGCTCAATTGTGGAAATTATGGTAATTAAAGATGCCATCTCTAGTAAAACAGGCTTCGTCCATAAAAAGCAACAATCTGAGTTTTTTCAATGAAACTGTTCATCAACCATTGACATTATTGTCGTCTAAGTAGTAGATCTGTCGGTAAAAGTTCTTGAAGGTTTTGGATGTGGTATGGTTTTAACAATTGTTAAGTAAGTAAGAGTTTTTAGAAATATCCAATTGACAAGCGACTCGTCTAGTGCTTGTAGTTAGATTATCCTCAATCATTTCAATATGCGCTCTTCTACTTGAACAGTTCTAATGTGATCAGAATTTGGCTTCCTCTGCAAAAATCTACTGCTCAATAATTATATCCACATTCGCCAAATACAAAATGCATATCAGTTAATTCTAAATACGAGTAAATAACAATAAAATGAACAGAAACACGTTTTACTTACGTAGGTAAGGAATGTTGATCGGCTGTTGCAGAATACAAATTATTTTTCAAATTTTCTAAGGAACCGTCGATTTTAAAAGAAAAATTTGAGAGGCAAAATTCCTTTATTTTCAATTGTATTGCCAAAATAATAATTTCTTTTAAGGGTTGAAGGATGCGATTTTTCTGCATTTTAAATTAAACTTTGGTAGCGTATAACTTTTTAGGGGTGCATTTTGGAATAAAATTTAAAGAGAGAAAAATGTCCTAATTTGGCCCAGAGAACTCACTGTAAAAGTTTGTCGTTGATTTTACGTGACACCCTGTATATTTATTCCTAGCAGACTAACATTGTGAAACAAAAAATCGACAGTAAAAGAGTGGTAGAACACTATCCCACTCGCAGCTTTTAATTTCTAATATCAGTCCCGTGCTAACATGTTGAAATTCTAAAATTTTTCTGCAGCATTATATGCATATTTTTAACTCTGAACAAAATCCTGTAATACCCGTTTTAATAACTGCAATAACTATCAACACTTATAATGACATATTGCTGCCGATTAAAATAGTTCTAAAGAGAGTCCAGTTCATAAAATACGTGTCTGTGTTTAAATTTCTACACTAATCAATCATAGACGTTAGCAACTTTGAATAAAACAGACGCGCGTACCGTCCACGCGTACAGAAAACTAGTCGATTACACTACGTGAAGAAATAAGCATTTTGGTACCTCTTATTCCGTGGCATAAAATATAAATCTATTATAATTTAGAGTTCTTAAAATATATAGTTACCAATTTTAGGTAAACATACTTCTAGATTGTCTCTATTTTACAAGTGAATGAGGGCGTTAGATATCAGGCTAACCCACAAGAAGGCGAGTGACTATTTTACATAATATTAGTCGCATCGGTTTGTCAGACCGATTGCTTTTTCATAAAGAATGGTCACATTTATGTAAAATAGTAGGAGGGTTGTAAAAACACAGGTGTATGTGTTATCCTAATTATGTCCCATAAATTTTATTGTAAACAAAAACAAATAAAATTCCATTACAAGATAAATGAAAAATGAAATAAATTCTTCCAGTGCGCCACTTAGATGATCAATGCACAAAAAATTTTTGCATTTTCGGCAGTAAAACGAGTTTTTCTGTTTTTTTTCGTGCCTCGAATCGTATTTTGCCACAAATCTCTTGTTTCCTTGGCTTTAAAAGCTCTTGAAAGTTGCTGTATGTGCGCGAATAAGAAATTGGCACCGTGTCTTGGAATTTTGGGGATTGTTATGGACATACAGTACCGTAGAATTTATACCAGCAACGTTCATAGTAGAATAAAAAATCATCATTGGCCACCATTAAGTAGTCTTAGCTATATTATAATTGCTGCATATTCTGTAATAAACTCTTTGCCTTTGTAATAAAATTTACGTTTATTTAGGCAGCTTAACATACATTGCGTGCAGCGTGTGTTGCGTACCATAGTTGCATCAAAACATGCATTTAGTTATTTTAATTAGAACTTACGCATTTTGTTTGCACATTTAATCTAGACATGTTCTTGCGCAATAGGCCACCTTAGCGTCGTTTTTGGTTGAGTTAAGAAGGTGGATGTAGCATCCATTATTGCTTTGTTAATTTTTTTTTAAAAGTGATACATAATCTGTATGGTAAGTTATTTTAAACTATTATGTGAAAGTTTGAGACGTTTGCTTTTCCAGGCACTTTTATTTTTTATTTACTTCACCTTTATTTTTACTTTCACGTTTATACACATCTACGAAATTAATTATTTTACCGTTAATACTATTATTAATAGTATTAGTAAGATTGATCAAAAGTGAGATTTATTCATTTGGGAATTATAAAGCATACAAATCCACATTTATTTCAACCTTGAAGTAATATTACGCAACAATTTCCACTGACACAGCATGCAGCCATTTCGTTATGTATATTGTGAACAAGAATAAGGTATTCTGATTCCGTTAATTAAAACAAACATATCTAGGTACATGTAAATAGTTTTTGGTTAATAAGGCAAATCGATAATTTTATGAACCTGGTTCACTTTAATCTACGACTGAGCATTTTGCACAAAATCTTCTAGTTATTATCCAAACTGTTAACTAACTAAAATTTGTAGCCATGGGTGTAGAACCGAAGGATTTGTACAATTCTATCAACAAAGTATACGCCTCTTTTAATGTTTTTACAGTCTACTATATCAGATTTTTTAGAATGGCGATGATGTGGTCATGGTGATGTACACTGGACACCAATAATACATTCTTATTCCTTTTGGAAGTGTGTGACACCAATGTAATGTTGGACGTAAATCCAAACATGCTAGCTTCTGGTGGATATGGTCTTGTTAATTCTATAGGGAATTTATTCTTATGTTTACGAATTATGCTCATAATTCTAAGCTTATAATGTTTGAGTAGCGTCTCTAGGAGCGGAGTGCTGATAAACGAGTTGCCTAGAGTGACGTTTCTTTCTATTCACTTGATTACATTAGATATCCTTTTGAGGACCTCACCTGGACTATTACTTATACTATACGGTTCCTATTACAGTTGTATAACACATTTTTGCGTCGAAAAGCGCAAAAATATTAATCTCGTATCCATTAGGTTAGGAAGGAATATATTGTAGAAAAATACACTTTCCTGTAAATCTTTCGAGTTTTTTAGCCAAGATTATATATACCGGTGGGCTGTACCCGTCCTTACAGTTTTGCACACAGATTTCAAAGCATTCTCTAATCCCTGCTGATCTGTCGACGGCTTCTATTTCTTCTCGCGATTTCTTTCGTTGTCAAACTTTAGACACTGTAAAAGAACCTCTTGATTGACGTACCCATGTGAAAGAAATCGACCCTCGACCCATCAGACTTTGCGTTCAACATGTGAGATTTGAATGCGCTAGAATATAATAGTAAACCAAACAAGACGCATATTTCAATTTTATTGGTCTCGCTCTATTCTCGCCCCTACTGCTTTCGAAGCTTTTGGATATCGAATTTATGTAAATATTAGTGCATTCTACTATTGTATCTAGCATATTATCGTTGATAAAATATTTAAAAATTTCAACAGGTGTTTTTAGACGTCCTGTCGCTAACCTTGATAACAGTAGGCGGATAACGATGTTTTCCCTCCCCGTGCGAATTGTGAACGTATTCCATTTTTTTAAATTGTCTTTACCTATAAAACACGTCCCGTTAGCAGATTTAAATATCAGATATCTCTGGTTGGCTCTTACTGTCGTCTATTCTTGCCTCTATCGCATTTGGTTCACTTTCAGGCTCTTCATCGCTACAACAGTCCATTTGGCCTTTTACTCTCACTTATTCGGCTTCTTCACTCCACATTTCTTTAATTACATTGCATTAGCAACCCTATTGTTTAGTAGAAGGGAAATAAAAAGTTATCTCTTGAGGTATAAAATTCTGCAATGGCGAAAAGACGTTTCGGTTTCAGAGACCGATGTTGTCAATATAAACACTTACACTAGCGTTACTACCGTACAACCCGTGACTCAAAATTAACTTACGAATTTAGAAAACAAGCGCCGATCCCTCTGTAACGACAAATTATAAATTTTTACGAGTTACATGACGCGCCGGTCTCCGAGATGGAATGCGCCTTCCTGCGGATCAAAATTAAGGGTTTAGACATCCTTTGGGTAATTAAAGTTTAAATGTGATTTGTTCAGGGGCAATAATGGGAGTATTTAATTGAAAATGGCGAAATGACGTCGTTTGCGAAATAGTTGATGTACAGACTCCGAACAATAAAGGTGTACTCGAACATTGAGGAGCTAGAGGGTCCATGGCGGTTTAGGGATGTAGTAGGTAAGTAATAACGTGTTGCGACTATCCATATTAAATCTAGATTTTGCGTTTTAAATGTGTTATGATAGTCCCAAATTGGCACAAATGTTTTGATAATTATTTTCTTATATTTTCTAGTCCTTATTTCACTATAGGTACTAAAGAAATTTGTGCGTTTTAATGTAAAACCGAATTTTAAAGCCCGATAAAGTTCAGATAACATACGAGTAACGTACATTTTACGATTATTTAACTTGCGTTTAATAGATGGGTATTTGGCAGAGTTTTGCTGGGGGGCAATTTTTAGGTAAAGTGTAATACGAAGGACGATGTATTTGCATTGCAACAATGGGTTTCTTCTTTTTAACGTAGAACCAGGGGAGTCTTGAGACTAATGAAGTTGAAGACTTTATTGAGTAAATGTAAATATAGAAAGTTAAGTTATTTTGCAAATTATGAGAGCGATTCTTAAATTGAGTGATATAAAGGTGAGAGAACTTGATGTTGGGAGTTCTTGGTAAATCTATAAATTTGGTCGGTATCTAAGTTTTCAGCGAACTATTATCATTCCTGTCTATAGCATTGATTAGATCTTGTTCATACCGTAACTATTTTTTAAGGACAGGTGGCGCCCTTATTATATTTTTATTACCGTTTGGTGATTTCGTTGGGTTTTCGTGCGCGGCATTTTAGTTTTTAAGTAAGAACTGAGACCCTTCCACTAAGCTAGGTTTTGAATTAAACCTGTAATAAATTGGTTGTTACTGGTGGTCATTATCACAACAGGTTATTTTTTTAAACGGTTAAGCCATCTAAAGCAGATGACCTACACAAGACGTCACCTCGTGACACATGATTTAATCTTTTACGTTTAGCAGTATATGATATACAATCTACCCGTAGTTTAGGACATTGTTCACGGTTACCGAAAAACCACTCAACAATAGAATCGTCATTCGGAAGCATTATTCAAGAAGATTCCACATATGTATGTCACAAACGTCAAGCTGAAATCCAGGGAAGAATGTTTCGTCGGGTTAGAACGGAACTGGCCTATGTCCAAATGTTGAAGTTTTCAAGAGCGCAATTTTAAAGTCGTCATTGTTGATACTTTTTTTAAGAATACTAAGACCAAATTCTTTAAATGTGAAGGATACTTTGTTATACAGAAACACATTTTTGTAAATTTCTATATTTGTATTTTTATAGTTTTAATTGCGCTTAATCATCAGTTGGTGAAGAACTATTTCAACTCAACAAAATATTTCAATACACTAGTTCTGCTCCAACTAAATTATCATTTTTATAAGGTTTGATTTTGAAAAACATTGTTAAGACGTCAATAAATAAAGAAATTGACCTAAAATCAACTTTATAATCTGTTTCAAAAATGTTTCCAGTCAATAAAGGTTTTGACAGGAAAAAAATTAGGGTAAAGCTGAAATATTACTCATCGATAACCCACTACCCCAAAAATCCCCCCAGAGCTTTACCTCTCAGTTCCCCCTCAAAGATTGAAAATTTCAATAAGTATGGAAATGCTATTTTCTCTGTTACTAATAATGGGATCACGTTAAGAATTATTTTTATTTTTTTTATGATTGTGGACCTGAACAAGCTAAATTTGCCCTATCGTGTTAAAGCACTCAGGAACACTTAGAAGGATGGACAGAGGGATAATGAATTGCCAATAGATGCCTATGAACAACTACCTTAAATTTTCTCATATCATAAGTGAGAGGAAAGCAGGAACTAGGAAGATCATTCCAGAGTTTAGAAGCCGTGTAGAAAAATGTAGATTGCGCCCGTTTGGTACGACAAGTGGAGATTTGTACTGCATACTGATGATGTGAATGAGCGAACCGAGTGTTTCTCGCAAAGATAGCCCGAGATGGTATCAAAGAATATATCTCAGCAGCACAAGAGCCGTTGTAATAGCGATAATACAAACAAAGAACTGAAACCATCCTTCTATGCTCAAGATACTGTATGTGAGAAGTTAAGGACCGGTCATTTATAAGCCTAATCGCTCTCTTTTGAATACGATCAACGATATTGAGAGCGTATTGGGGAGCACTAACCCAGAGGTGAGAATTATATTCCAGATGAGGCCGAATTTGGGCCTTATACTGCAGAAGGAGTTGTCGAGACGTAAAGTACTGCTTAGATCTGTACAAAGAGCCTATTTTACGAGCAGCTATTTTGGTAGCTGACAGAAGATGGTCAACTCATGAGAGATTTGAAGATACAGTCATACCCAAACAGAGTAATAGAGTCTGAAAACTTAAGAACTAAGCTATTCATACTTACAACAAGAAATTATCGATCTTTTTTGGCGCCCCATTCGAGAATACGTTGAATGTCGTTGTTAATTGAATTTGCCATTTCAGCTTTAATTTCTTGATTTGACATAGAAGGTGGATTATCACTATTAGTAGACTGAGATTAACTACAGTGAAGAGTGCCATCGTCAGAAAAGCAATGGGAAGAAATAAGGTCATTTATGTACAGCAGAAAAAGTGTAGGCGCTATAACGGATGCCTGTGGTACGCCCGCGTTAATGCTAGCTTCTTTTGAAAGAAAGCCATCAACTACGACACGTATTCGTCTTTTATCAAGGAAACTAGAAACCCAGTTGATGAGCGTATCATTTAACCCAAACGAGGTGAGTTTGGCAAGTAAACACTTATGCCAAACTTGGTCAAATGCCTTTGAGATATCTAAAGCGACTACAACTGTTTCACCGGACTGCTCTACTGTATTATTCCAAACTTGGGTCACATATGAAAGAAGATCACCTGTTGAACGACTTTGCCTAAACCCATATTGTTGTTTGTTGTTTGTTATAATATTACCTATAACAATGGTTCCCGTTATATTTACGGTAAACCTAATGGTTTTTTTTTACAAATGTAATTTAATTCGTGGAAAAATGTTTTCTTTGACCTTAAAACATTTTATTTTCATGTATAGTTTTCTTATACGTGATATTACACAAAAAAATTATTAAGGTTTGTTATGAACGAATAAGTTCAAAGGTAAGTATGTAATTAATATTATATTTTAAATTTACATCAGTTCTACATGCATAAAGACAATTTTTACATCGATTGGAGCTTGAATCTCGATGGCGCAGTTCGTTAGCGCGGTACCCTAGCAAAGTACAGGTCGTAGGTTCAAATCCTACTCGAGGTAAACTTGTTACTTATATATTTAATGAAATATTAATTACAAAAAAAAACTTTACATAAAAGTTGTAGACTACATAATTATGTATCTAACGATGTGGAGGTGTATTCATTTACGTGCGTGCTGTTGCTGTGGAGGGGGGGAAGACAACAACACTGTTTGGTTGCGGCAGCCGCCCGACCAACGCGCATGAGACTCGCCAACTCGCGCTACCAGCCGCGTGTTATATTAAAGTACTAGAATGTAAAACCTCTACCCACATTGGTGTAGCTTGGAAGTATATTTACTAGTATATATCATGTATTTATCAAACTGTAAAATTTGGTTTGACTGGGGATTAAAAATATATTATGATGCAATTTGGGAATAATAGCGTCATACTATCTTCGTTTCTTATGCCAGTTTTGATTCGGGGGAGTTCCCTAGTCTTTGTATGTAAGGACCATTCCAATATCCACTACCTATGGACCCGTCGTGTCCCGGACTGGTAAAACCGGAAGCTGCTAAAGTGTTTTACAACATAGTGGTAAGAGCTTTAGCAGTATCACGAACCACCCACCCTCCACTAACAAGTTTTGAAAAGACTAGTTTTCTCTCTTTAAACTTTAACTCTTTTTTTGACCAATTCTTGTATCTCTTTTAAAAATATTCAATATTTGCTATTTAATGTATACAGTATTTATATTTTTTAATATATTTCTATATACATTTTATTCTCTAGAAGATGGCTCCACACTCTGTTCCTCGCGGTGCTTAAACATGATAGGCCATTGCAGTGCTCACACATAGCTGAACAAACTAAGTTGGCTTTCCTGCATCCACAGTTTCTTCCACATCCTTGTTTGCAAGTACAAGAAAGTTAATGTAAGGTATCATCCGGGGAAAAGGGTTTGGAAGATGTAACTGGTTTTAGTCATCTTTTAAAACTCCCATTCTGCTCTAGAGCTTCTATTTTACATCCCCACTCTGTGGCGGGAAATTTATTTCCTAATCAACTCTGTATTTGTAAAAACAACTCTTGGTGAGCGTTGATGACACGCTTCAGAGGTCGGAGACAGTTTAGATCTTAGTGCACTCTTCTTTGTCAAAGTAACAAATCTGTAATATCGGACCTCGTTCACAGTAGAATAGTTTTTCAAACCATATAAACTTAGTACAAATTTCTCTTCAGCAGCCATCAATGCCTTTTTTGATGTAGTTAGCTCATGAAAGATCTTGGCTAAACCTTGAGTATCAGGTGAATTAAGTACTTTAATTTCTTTTATTTTTCCTATGCCATAAAAACAAGAGGTGGTATCACAACCGGTCAATGCATGAGCAAACAGTGGAAGTTTTCGTAAACTCTTGTACTTTTCAATCGATGCCTTTATCCTGTAATTGGATGTTGATAAAATAGCACCACATTTCTCTTTTCGAAAATATATATTTTTATGTTCTGGAGCCAATGCAATTAACAATATAATTAGATCTGTGTCTGAATCTACAACTACAACGTTAGAACTAGTGCTAATTTGGTTTATACCTGTCATTACAATATCTACATCGGCATCTTCTTCTGCTGTTATTACTCTGAGACCATGAGTTTGAGCCTCTGGTTCCAGAACAGTTGATGATTTCTTCTTGTTGTCCTTGTTATCCAAAAGTCCTCTTTTGCTAGAAGACGAACGCGATGTCGCAAGATGAATGTATCGGCGCTCTTCTATTCTGCTCTTCATTCTTGGTAGTAGGCTCTTCAGGATATCTGTCAAAAACAATAATCACATTTTCCCCATACTTATTTCTCACATATCTGCAATAATTTGGTAGGGCGTCACTATATGTACAATTCTTTGGCCATGTTACATGGTGTAGCAGAAACCCTCCATCCAAAACATAAACATAGTTGTCTTCATTAAGGTGCTGAACAATCCTTTCCTCAAACATCTTCTGTACCTTTTCGAAGTGAAACATCATCAAATATGGACGGTAGACGTGGAGACTGTTCCTATTCTAAATACAATTTCAATTTGCTTGAACTATAACAGACACAAAATACGGTTAAAGAGGTGTTGTGAATTAACAATAACTTCTTTTGATCTTGACTTAACTTTTTTTGTTGAGCTTGTGTATTTACCATGTCTTTTGTGTGAAGTTTTAACTTTTCAAAATGTTTCCCTTTGATTTTATCATTTGCTTTAAGCCATATCTCATAGGATTTCTCACAATTTATCGACTTGTCACATACAAATCCAGAAGATAGTGACAATGAATCCCCTCAGAGTTTAGTAAACGGATTGTGTTGTTCGAGCCAGGTCGTAAATTTCTCCAAGTCCAGAAGATATATTTGTTTTCTTGTCGCTCGCTGCCCATTGAACTAAATTGAAGTTCCAAGGAAATCTTCAACGGCTTCGTGTACTTTAAGGAAGACTGGTGTTCCAAGGACCCATTTGGAAAGCGTGCTGGCTGTTAAGCCTCGACCATGTGTGAGACCACCCACGGATTTCGTAAGCCGCATGAGATCTTGTTCTATGCACATGTCAGTCCACATTCCAGACCAATATGTTCTTTTCCGTCTTACAGTAAAAATCACTTTTCCTTAAAG
This sequence comes from Vesta saturnalis, assembly GCA_036346205.1. Taxonomy (NCBI): domain Eukaryota; kingdom Metazoa; phylum Arthropoda; class Insecta; order Coleoptera; family Lampyridae; genus Vesta; species Vesta saturnalis. The sequence goes on along the minus strand of JARFJB010000610.1, from coordinate 2,719,085 downwards.
TGAACTAAGTCTTGAAGAAATAGTTTGGGATTCAACTTTTGTTATCTGCTGAATATATAGTTGAGCTGATTTAGTATAAGGTAAGTGTCCGGATGCATCGAAATAGGGTAACATTTCAATAGTTGTATTTAAATATGTCCTTACCTTTCTGCAAAAATAAATCGCATTATGAGGTCAATTCACTTCAAAAGGTTCACCCACAACCTAGTTGTTCTGCTTAGATATTTTATGTTTTTCAAACAATCATTTACTATTTGCAAAGCCTCAATAACAATAAGGTCATGTAAAATGTCTTGTTCATTTCTGTTGTTTCTTACAAGTTCAAAGGAATATTTTTCTAAAAATTGCATGGAGTCTTTTAAATCCAGAAAACTATCCTACTTTGCATTAAGTAGAGCGCAACACACTTCCCTCCATAATCTGGCCTAGTCTCACTATAACTTTGACTAAACTTCTATTACTTTCTGCTGAAGCCACAATTTCTGACGACTTAAGGAATAATAGCTGATCGAGTGTTACAATACAGGCACGGTTTTGTTTTTGGCATTGTTCAGAAGCGTAACAAAGATCAGAATAGATTGTTGACGGGTTGCTAGGGTCTAAATTGATGAACGGTATTCCCAATATGTATGTGGCCTCACACCTTTCTCTCTTACTCATCATAGACGTCATGAATCCATTCCACCCGGGCTGGTGCATCTCAGTAACAATACCTCTAGCAGTTTTGAGCTTACTTAGATCCAAACATTGGAAATTCGACTTCGTAGGTTTCTCTTTGCGTATGACAGCACACGGGTCGCTTAGTGATTAAATGTTCCAGATGGAATTTGTTTAACTTCTATTTGTGTTTCAACACATGTGCTAGTTGCTATACATTGTATTCCGCCCATTACGTGGAAAGTGTTCGTACGTTTATGTTTGCATTATCAAATACGTAATGAACAAATGCTTCGTCACTTATTTTAGGTAATCCTGCATTTATGAGAGAATTCATATAAACAGATACTTCATTGTACGAAACACAAATTCCCATAGCTGAAACTAGACCAATCAGATATCTGAGCATGGTTTATCTCTGCACATTTTTTTTAAATTTTATTGACATTAGACTATCTTTTCTTTTTTGCAACCCTCCTAGTAAAAAGTGTAAGACTTTCAAGAACTAAGTGTTCACCTCCAGATCTAATGTCATTAATGCTGGGGTATTTATGTGACTCGTATTGCATTTTTTGTATGTCCTCTTGAATAATGTCTGCGTCTGCTTCTACTATTCTCATGTGCCCTTCGGCAGGATCTGTGTCTTTATCAAGATGCAACTGATCAATCAATTTAGTCGTAGTTTCCGAAGAACATACAACGTTTACTGTTCCAGCAAGATTAGACAGAAATAGCCGGCCGTTGAAGTGTTATTTCAGAATATTTCTCAAGTATTTTTTATTATAAGACTCCGGAACATCTGAAAAGATTTTCATTATACCCTGCAGTTCATCTACACTCGTCACTGTTTTCAATGTACTCACAAAGCTTATGAAAATTATCAAAAGCGGAATTTGGTCTGGCTACTGTAACTTTACGTGGTCTACTTTTAAAGAAATCTCTATAACAGTGTTTTTGATACCGTGCTTCGGGAGCGACTAGATCTGTAACATTAAGAAGCTTGCATTTGACTCTATTTCCCCCAGTCATCATGTCTTATTTCTAAAGTATATACAAGATGAATAGCTTGTTTCCTGCAAAAGAAAAAATCATTTTTAAAGTCAAATGTCTATTCGGGACTTCTCAATACAGAAGATACTAGATGGACGAGTATATTTCTGCCTGCAACAATTTTTATTTTCTTATCAACCTGTCATGAACTCCATCATTTATTTGCAAACTTGCTTGAGTAATGGATCGGGGTCCCTTCCCGACTACTACTGTATCACCCTCCAACTTGTTTTCACAAAATATACACACTGCAAAAAATCTATTAAAAAATGTATAATCTTTGAAAATAGCGTTAGATTATTTAATTTATTGTATTTTGTATTCGATTGCCTAGCTACATTAGACTTTAATAACAAAGTAATTAAACACTATTACTTTTGAGTTACTATAGTCCTCAAATACAAACATACTGCTTTAAAAACACTAAGACGCGTTAATTACACAAAGGTCGTGAACATTACAGTTACGACATTCATTAGTAACCAACTCTGTCCTTCAACAGACTGAAGTCGAAGTCTACTGTCACACTCTGTGTAGGGGTATTAGGGGGTGGAAAGCGGAGAGGGGAAGAATTAGTCAAGTGTTTGGGCCTATAAATAGAATGTTGTGATATTTATACCCCCCCAACAATCCCGTCCAAAACATCACACAGTATTATGCCATTTACGTAAGTACACAAGTAAATATACTTGACTTCCAAGTTACACCATGTAGTAGCTGTCAGATTTATTTCTTTTAATTATTATTATTGATGGACATGCATTTCTTAATTGCCAACAATTTGGTTAAGACTAATTGTAATGGGTGTCCCAAAATTTACGCAAGATTTGAATTTGCTGCCATTTGTGCAGTAAAGTGTTGGCAACCCTGAAAAATAAACAGTTTAACAGCTGACAGTCTAGGGTTAGTAAAAATGGAGCGTTACACGACAGAACAACGTGTTTTCATTGTTGAAGAATATCTTAAAAATAATGAAAGTTTGGCGGCCACAGTTCGAAAATTTCGTACAAAATACGGTCGGAATGTTCATTTAACTTCGTCAACTGTGAAGAGAGTAATTGAAAAATTCAGGAAGACTGGATCTACTGGTGATGCTAAACATTCTGGTCGTCCAAAAACAAGCCGTTCAGATGTCAATATCGAAGCAGTGCGTGACAGTGTTGGTGAAAACCCAAGAACATCAATTCGACGACGTGGACAAGAACTGCAAATTACAAGAAGCTCTCTACAGCGTACACTCACTGAAGATCTGCGGCTCCATGCCTACAAAGTTCAATTAACACAAGAACTTAAGCCTAATGACCATGCCCAGCGAAGAGAGTTTGTTGAATGGATTATCGAACATCAACAAGTGGACCCTGATTTTTCGAAAAAAATCATCCTAAGCGACGAAGCACATTTTCACCTTGATGGCTTTGATAATCGACAAAATTGCCGCATTTGGGGTTCAGAGAACCCACATGTGATTGTCGAAAAAAAAATGCATCCACAACGTGTCACTGTTTGGTGTGGATTTTGGGCTGGAGGCATTATTGGACCATACTTCTTCGAAAATGAGGCTGGTCAATCAGTGACTGTTATTGGTACTCGATATCGCGACATCCCTCAATTGGATGATATTGATGTGGAGAACATGTGGTTTCAACAAGACGGTGCCACATGCCATACAGCCCGTGAAACAATCCAATTACTGAATGAGACATTTCCTGGTCGTGTTCTCTCTCGTTTCGGTGATCAGAATTGGCCCCCTAGATCATGCGATTTAACACCATTGGATTTCTTTTTATGGGGTTATTTGAAATCAAAGGTCTACGCCAACAAGCCCACAACAATCCGTGCGTTGAAGGAGGAAATTCAACGCTGCATTACTGAAATTGGGCCACATTTATGCACAATTGTCATGGAAAATTTCGACAAAAGAGTGCGTATGTGCCAGCAAAACCGTGGAGGGCATTTGCCCGATGTGTTATTTCATACATAACCCTATTGTGTGTACTTTATGATTCATTAAAAAAATAATAATTTAAAGAAAAATAAATGTGTTTTATATTTAATTCAAATCTTGTGTAAATTTTGGGACACCCATTATAACATGTCTATAATGTATTATCCATATTAGATAAATGAACATGTTTCATTATTATTAAATATGTAAAAGCCTTCCGTTGAATACATGCTTTTTTATTTTGAACTCAGATTTTAGTTCAATTAGCTCGGGCGAGATTGTCGCAGCCAAACGGTGATGCTGTCTTCCCCGAGTCCGTTCATGGCATCAGCAGACACGTTATAAATACTTACACATAATAATAGAATCACAAATAAATAGTCTACATCTTTTATTCGAAGTTTTTTGTGTAATATGACGTACAAGAAAACTATGCTCGAAAATAAAAAGTTTTAAGGTCAAAGAAAACATTTTTCCACGCAGTACCTTACATTTGTAAAAGACCCATTAGGTTTACCGTAAAAATAAAGAAAACTGTTGTTGTAGGCAATTTTATAACAAATATAACAATATAACTTTTAACGTGATCCGATTATTGGTAACTGAGATAATATCATTTCTCGTAGTTATTGGCATTTTCAGTCCTTGAGGGGAGTTTGGTAAACATGATCCTCAGGTAGTAGTTTATTGATGAGGTAAAATTCAGCTTTATCCTAATTATTTCCGAAAGTTCATTATTTCGGGTTTTCGTTGACTGGGCTATTTGTATAAAATAACGAAACTCCTTTTTTATAAAATAACGTTTAGATAACTATATGTCGTTTCATCGTCACTACTATCTGGTTCCTTGTTGCCTTTATTGCTTTTCATGGATAAAAAGTAAAAGTGATACCCTTATTTTCTTTTCCTTCAAATAATTTAGTGGCTTTATTTTTTTTCTGTATATAGGTATATTTAAAAAATTTCGCAATGCTCATATTTAATTTTAACAACCTCAGATTAATTTGGTTGTATCATGACTTCCTTAAGTGAGCTCCATTTAATTCTGTCCAGATTGTTCCTCATTGTTGTAGTTAACTTTTTTATATCATAAACAGTATTTATTTATACTTTATACGGATTTTGTTACAAGCTGTCCTAGCAATTACATACCAATGTGCTGAGGTATACACGGGAATTTTGGATGCCGTACTTTCTATAGTACTATGAATAGAATCTCCCTCATTTTGTGCGAGTCCTGCTTCTAAATAAGTGTGGGATAGGAAGGAAAGGGCCACGTATTTCATTCCCTCCCTAAGGGGTAGGGCGGGCTGCTTGAGCTTTCCGTGCTCCTTCAGCCACAATCATGGATTCCCAGAATACATACATACATTACCTATATACGCATGGTGGGATTAAGGATGGGTGTGGTCAGGATAGCATCGGAAGGAACGGAGTTATGGTTTTGAGGGGGAAACTACTACACCAGCATTTGCTTAAGTAGCCGCACATGGTGTGCATATACGCAGTGACCATGCCGCTACTTGTGTATGAGGAAAACCCCCTGAAAAAACCTCATACAAGGTAGACAGTATTGGGAATCGAACACCGAATGATAAGCAGATCGTGTCACAACTACGCTACTAGCTCGGTGTTCGCAATAGAGATACAGACCAAGGATAAATTTATTTCGGTTTTGTTCATAGCAGATATCCGAAAAAAAAGAAAATTCTTTGATTCCTTCACTGATTTTCACATGATCCGCGCTGAGCTATCGTCCCATTCCACATAAAACAGTGGCAGTCTGTGCAGTCAACTCATACACAGTTAAGTTATATGCAGCTAGTTTGCTTTTGCAGTATGCAAGCGAATTTTAAGTTTTAAGACACTGAAGGACTTTCTGCAAGTCTTAAATCGCTGCGCAAAACTTTGTCTTGTTTTTTTGCTCTTAAAATTGTCTAAACTTTTAGTATCCGCAAGTTTCGTCAGTTTCTTGACATTGGTTGCCATTTTTGTTATGGAGCACAAATATAATCATTGTAGTGTTAGATAAATTCGTTAGGGAAAATATTGCTAAATTTCCACTTTATTTTAGTGCGTTATATTTTAAATAGATACAGTATAATTTTATATATTACGTAAAATGCTTTTTGTGCCTTCATTCTATAATAAGGCCTATGCAGACCGCAAATGCGTCCGGAAACTATGCGTTTTCCAGCCTAGACCGATAAAAATATTAAACTACAGTTGGTATTCGTTATAGTGACAGAACTGATAGAATATCCGACATAATCGACATTTGACGTAACACTTGTCGTACCAAACGGGCGCAATCCACATTTTTCTACACGGCTTCTAAACTCTGGAATGATCTCCCTAGTTCCTGTTTTCCTCTCACTTATGATATGACAACATTTTAGGTAGCTGTTCATAGGCATCTATTGGCAATTCATTATCCCTCTATCCATCCTCCTAAGTGTTCCTGAGTGCTTTAACACGATAGGCCTTATTTAGCCTGTTCAGGTCCACAATCATAAAAAAAAAACACAAAGCATAATCGCGTTACCATGAACGTATACGCATCCGTTATTATGTCCGTATTAGTTTCTACAACTACAAATTACGGCTATAAATTATTAGATCAACAGATTTGTGAGAATGCGAGGTACTGTATCTGGGAAACTATCCATCGTAGAGTCTTGCGCAAAAAAAAAGATATTACTAACACGGCCAATACAAAAACCTGGAAAATATTTTCATGTTTCTGAAATGGCCGCTAGGGGGCGTAGCTGCAATCTTCAATCTATAAAAGTGATGTTTCTGTGAATTCTGCTGTATTAACCGAATAAAAAAATAACTGATCTTTAAATTTGAGGATAATCTGAACGTTTTTTGTTTGGCACTTTTTGACGTATATCTAAAAATAAATTGGTGGGGGGTATTCAGAGATTTCCTTAAATAACCCCCTGTATCTTGGAAACGGCTAAGCCGATTTTAACAAACTTGGGCGCGTTGACATGAGCTATTCTTGGGCTACAAATGTGTTTGAAGTTCTGTTAGTTTCACATGTCGTCGCTAGAGGGCTTTGTTCGACATTCCGACAGAAACGGTTCATTTTCGCAAAAAAATTAAATACATTGGTATGACTTTTTTTTCATGAACAAGTAGCTAAATGATGGCTAAACAAGCTCGCGAAAACCGCATCTCGATATCTGGTTCCTAACCTAAAATATCGGCCAAAGAAGACTTTATACGAAAATCTCTTAAATTTTTATTTTTTTTTAACTATATTTTCTGGAATTGTTTCTATTATGTAAGTTGTGTCCCTAAAAAGGACCGATTTAAAGGAGGAAGCTTTTTAATGCCCCCGTAAATGCTCGAAATGCTGACCATCACTCTGTGCATTGCTGAGGCCTCTTATGGGTTGACAATACTGCAGCTTCAATTTCGGCTCTGTATAGGTTACCTAGAAATTGCGATTTCAAATGTTTGTAAATTTATACCCCAGAATAAAATCACCCTTTTTGAAATTACTACGGGCAATTAAGCAATGCTAAGTTATACGAAAGGCCTATTTTTTGTTTGTTTAAATGCGTATTCACTATGGATATATAAAAAAATAATTAATAGAATTAGGCAATGGAAACAGATACCCAAACAAAACATACATAATCCTCAAATTGCTAATAGTTGCCTATACTTTCGTGTTACTTTGAGCAATTTTTGTGCTTTCAAAATGCGTTTCACGAATAATGAAGCTGTTGACATGCTCGCGGTTTATTTTGAATGACTTCAGAGTTTACGCGGCTCGATATCCAAATCGGCGTACTTGAAATGTAAGAGTTTTTCCCCGATTAGTGGCGAGCTTACGAGCCAATGGTGGTTTTCGGCCTACGTTTTAACGGCAAAGAATTGGAAGAACACAAGGAAGTATTAACCGTGTACTGGGCTATATTGAAGGAAATCCTCATGTTAGCACAAGAGCATTATCCACTGAGTTGGGCATATCACGGACAATGGTTCAAAATATTTTGAAGGACCATAGGTAAGTTCTAATGGCCATCAAAATATATAGGTATTCGTTTAAACTTTTTTTAATTACTTTAAGAATGCACCCATACCATGTCGTTTTGTATCAGGCCTTGAAAGAGGAAGATTTTGATCGAAGGTTAGACTATTGTCATTGGATGTTACGCATGATACGCGAAAATAGAGAATTTTTACGTCACATTCTTTGGACCGATGAAGCCATCTTCAGTAACGACGGGAGAGTCAATCTTCACAATATGCATTATTGGTCTGCAGAAAATGTCCATTGGTTGTGTGAAGTTCAGCGCCAAGGACGTTGGAGTTTAAATGTATGGTGTGGCATAGTGGGAGGCAGAGCTATTGGGTCATATTTTTTTCGAGCACCCCTAAATGGCAATGTATTTCTTGACTTTTTGGCCAATCAATTACCGTTGTTGTTGGAAGATGTGCCTCTGGAAACAAGGCAAAATTTGTTTTTGCAGCTGGATGGTTTCCCAGCACATTTTCTATTAATGTGCAAGAGTATATTAATGCAGTATTTCAACGGCGATGGATTGGAAGAGGAAGTGTGTTTCCATGGCCTCCGCGATCGCCAGACTTAACTTGCCTTGATTTCTATTTATGGGGGCGTTTAAAGTACATCGTGTTTCGGACTCAATCTACTACTAGAGAAGATATGAAAAACCGGATTCGTAACGCAATACGTAACATACCGAGAGCCGAAATTGAAGCTGCAGTTTTGTCTAGTCATGAGAGGTTTCAGCAATGCATAGAGTTCGATGGTCAGCATTTCGAGCATTTACGGGGGCATTAAAAACCTTCCTCCTTTAAATCGGTTCTTTTTACAGACACAACTTACATAATAGAAACAATTCCAGAAAAATATAGTTAAAAAAATTAAAATTTAAGGGATCTTCGTATAAAGTTTTCTTTGGCCGATATTTTAGGTTAGGAACAATATATCGAGATGCGGTTTTCGCGAGCTTCTTTAGGCTTCATTTAGCTACTTGTTCATGAAAAAAAAGTCATACCAATGCATTTAATTTTTTTGTGAAAATTAACCGTTTCTGTCGGAATGTCGAACAAAGCCCTCTGGCGACGACATGTAAAACTAACAAAACTTCAAATATTATAACATTTGTAGCCCAAGAATAGCTCATTTGAACTCGCCCAAGTTTGTTAAAATCGGCTTGGCCGTTTTGAAGATACAGAGGGTTATTTAAGGAAACCTTTGGATACGACTCATCACTTTATTTTTAGACATACGTAAAAAAGTGCCAAACAAAAAAAGTTCAGATTATCCTCGACTTTAAAGATCAGTTATTTTTCTATTAGGTTAATATAGCAGAATTCACAGAAACATCACTTTTTTAGATTCAAGATTGCAGTTACGCCCCCTAGCGGCCATTTCAGAAACATGAAAATATTTTCCAAGTTTTTGTATTGGCCGTTTTAGAAATAACATTTTTTTCCGCAAGCCTCTACGATGTATATTTTCCCAGATACAGTCCCTCGCATTCTTAGTTGGCCACCCTTTACAATTTTGTTTATTGATTTTTATAACAATTTTTGATGTCGGCACAAAAAATCTTGATATCACTCTACCATAAAACGGTTTGCGAGTACTCATAAATTTGCAAAGTTTACCCATACTCGCCAACGCCCATTTTCTGGCCTATCATGGATCCATGATTTTATCAAAGATTTGCCGATAATTTTCAAAATTATAAATTATTTGTTAGTACCATACATCTTAAATGTAGTGTAAACTTTCGTAAATTTATGTAAAAACGCATCTTTGCTTGGTGAAGCTGTTCTATTAACATTTTCTTTTGCCTTTTACATATTTAAAAGGTTTATGAATTTTTTTTGTTATTTTCTGAAACAAAAATGAAGCTTTTGTTGTTGATCAAAGTAAAATGAAAGTTTTTACTAAGTTGAGAGGGAACATTCGTTAGTGTCTTTGTAAATAGGGTTGGTTTTGTGTAAATATATGTTTTCGTTATTTTAAATTGGGTGAATTGGGTTAAATCAAGCTGAGATTGCATCATATAAAATTAAATTGAAGAACACATTCAAATTATTACGTTGTATGGTACATATTTCGCAAAGCTTAAATTTAGCCGCCAGTTCGGCACCGTTCCGTTTGATAAGGTTGGGTTTCAGACAAATAATTTGTCTTTATATACAGGGCAGTAAACGCTAGAAAATTGCAATTTACCATATATCCATTACTTACATAAGGTTTCGAAAAGAGGTAGGTGTTGTTAAAGTTGCAATTTGAGCACATTTTTCTTTAATTGGTTAATTAAATAGAGGGGGTTTAAAAAATCAATGTGCCGATAAGTGAAATTATTCACAAGAGCAGTAGTAGCTTAAGCGTAGAAGCGTCCAGTTTTTTGTACGGTGACGTAGTGGTTACCCCGGAAAGACGTTGAGCAAGGTACGTGTTGAAGGAACTATCGTCACAGAGTTCTCATTCCCTCACCACCCACATAAGGGATCATATAGTCGTTCAACCTTCACGAGACCAGTTTATCGTTACGTGTGTTGGTCCATAGGAACTTATCGAGATTCAGCAAGTCGTTTAGTGTTTAAATTTACCAAGTGCTTTCGTCTTGCTCTCGAGAATTTTTCGCTTCTTGCGGAAAAATACGTTTGTTCCAAAGTTTTATACGTAAAGTTCACAGTTTTCCGTTAAATAAAAAACCTACTGTAAAGAGACTAGTTTTCTCGCTACATATAATAATTGTTAATCAGGTCTTGTACATAATTAGCTAAAAGTAATAAGTATCAAGCAGAACTAGGTCCTATTAAAGTAAAGTTAATTATCATTAACGTGTTAACATCATTGTCAGTGCACATACAACCAATTTACATTTAATATATCACAAGATGACGTTGCAACTGTATGCTAGCTTCCACAATACATTAATGCAAGATGTATGCTATTTTTAAGTTATACCTTACAATGGTATTTGCTGGTGGAAATGTCCTAACATTTGAAATGTGGCCCAGCTGTAAGAAACGGTTCTCTAACGGTGCTGTATCTGCAGAAAATGAGGCCAAAGGGGTCCCAGCTATTAGAAATGGGGTCTAGTGTTAGTTAAAAGGTGAGCCCTGACGCGTAGTGCCCAGATACTAAAACCAGTTCCTATGTACTGTAACCTAACTTCTAATTATACCACAAGAAGGCAAGGGTAATAGGGGAAGAGAATAGATGTGAGCAGGGAGAGGAAGTGATGGATAAAAATTGCAATACCAAACATGTGGCCTTACACAACCAATCACGTCGGTCTTTAAGTAAATAGGAAAATAATAATGCAGATTACGGTATATACGTATAAAATATAACAAACGGCAAAATTAAACAGCTACAGTAAGGCAACTTCAGTGCAGTTTAACTACACTTGGAAAAGAACAGCAAAAAATAGGCAAGGAGTTTACACATACACAATTGTATGGAGAATAATAAAAGCACCAAATACATACGAACAAGTACAATAAATTACATATAAAGAGAAATTAGTTCGTAGACAAACAATTCTAAATAAACCGACACAAAAAAAAAATTCAATCATAAAAAAGGGCTCGGTAACTTACTCACAAGATTAGAGTGACTGCGTTAGAAAATAGAGCATCCCTTTCTCAGCTTACACATTCATCTATACAAAACAATAAGAACGGGTTCGTTTAACAGTAAAGGTGTAGTTTGAGGTGGTTTTAAGGCCATTTGGACTCGTCTCTGTAAACCCCGGTCTTGTTTATAACAATTTAACCGTTACCTATCATGTCACGTTTGTCCACGCCTTACTACTTACACGGGAGAAAATATTACTAAACTAAATATGACTGTACTATCTAATGGCGGAGTCCTTTTATTTTAACAGATTTTAAATTTATGATCGCGCTTGCGTAATGAATTAGAGACTTCTTGCAAAGCAATGATTGATTTCTAATAGGTTGCGTAGGCTTGTAGAATTGCTTGCTGTGAGCTTTAATTTACATTAAAATACCTACTTACGTTTGAACATAATCCTTCAATTAACTACTTACTCGCCAATATTTAACGGATTAAGAACGCCGTTTAAATAGGAGACTATAACGATTATTTATAGATATATTGTTTACAAGCCAACTTATTAAAACCCGGATATTTATTTTAGTAAAAGAAAAAAACCAAATTCGCGGTTTTAGTTTTACTAAAATGTACACGATCAAATATTTATAGCCAGAACGGTTTACAGTGAGGGTTTGTAATTAAACAATCATATCGATCCGGCGGAATCAAAACTCCAACCGCAATTGACGTTTTTACTCCCCAAATTCACCCCCGTTTTTAAAAGTTATTAAAAAAAACATGAAATATTACGTTCATATTTATCACTACAAGAAGGATTAATTTTTTATGCATTCGTCCGTAACAAACCTTATCGGTCTCGAATTTCCTAGTACCTATAATTTTCGGTATGTTCCGACGTTAATTAGTTATCAAACTAGTGATGTTTTTACACCAACAATGTGCGTATAAACATTTTCAACGATTCTTTACTCTCCTTCGGTAAAGGCAGTTTCGACCGGACACCTGTTTTTCTACCCCAACATATGTTTCTTCTCAACCCTTACTCAAGTATTAGTTTCATACATTCAAACATGTCTTACATAAAATACATAGAATAAAATATCCCGAAAAACAATATCAAATCACGACTTATTACCAAGATATTAAAAACCCATTAATTATCTTTGCTTTCGCGGTAACAATTGCTATTTGAAAAGGTTTATTACAATTAAAAAAACTTCTCGGTCCGCTACCTACAGTGTCTCCTCTTAGCGTACATTTCTCAGCTACAGGGGGTTGTTATCTCAACTGAGGATTTTTACGATTTTAATTAAGTTTAAATATTGCTTAAATTTTACGTATATGTACATTGAATAGTAATAATAAAACATTGACCTCAAACTTGTCTTTTATCTGTGTCGTATATATTGCGTTAGACTTCGAAAACGTTCCTTTTTAAAAACAGTACCAACTGTGTGTAAGGTGCTTGTTGAAATCACAGAATCAATTATTGTTTAAAGTGATTAAAGCAATTATAAAACTAGAATTGGGATCTAAAACAAAATACCTTTTATAATTGAGAATATTTCTCAGTACAATTAAAATTGAATTTGGATGATACACATTCGTTTTATAGAGATTTATAATAAGGGAAAACCTTCTATTAGAGGATTTTTGCAGATAACTAAGCCTTAGACAATTATAATTTTAAGGTTTTTTTATGCGATTTATTATAAGCTGTTAACAACCATTACATACTTTACTACAACGTGGTCTCGGTGAATTGCAATGATAAGTACGATTATCGATCAAAAACTTTAAATCTATACTTCGGCGGCGGTATGGAAGTCTGGTAGAAAAATACGGTTGCTAAAGATTATTAGATTATTACTTACTGGAAACTTCTGTATTATCTACACGATTAGTCCATTCGAAGAAAAGAAGATTTCTAATCTTAATTACATACTTTTTTATTATTTCTAAATTACATTTATTCATCTCATTTCTCAGTGTTCACCTTCGCATATCAACTTTGATACCATTTATGTCACGTTCGCATCTGGTACATCATTCAACGCTCATTTATGTAAGATTAAATTTAATTAATAAAATTAAATGGGTATTTTAGAAGTTTTCAATACCAAACAGGATTAAGAGAATTGCTACTTACTGTAATCCATTATTTTCTTGGGCTCGCTACAATACTGGCTTAGTAAATTTTTCAGGTAATCTATTTTTTAAACAAGACTAACCAGAACGTAACAGGGTGTTTCTCAGTTAAAGGAATTTCTTATCTTGGTGTGATTTAACTAAATTTCACAAAAATTAAAATCTAAAGCATGAAAAACAATAATCTTTTGGTTTAAGTTACTTTTTGTTGGAGTATGATATAGCATACGCTGGGCAGTTATGGATAAAATAATTCAAAATCAAGCAAAGAGGTATATCTTATCATATTATTTAACAAAACTTCATGGAGTGTGGTATTTCCAAAACAAGTATCAGGATGCAAACCTACGTTGCACTTTATGCATCTCCACCGTGTTTTTATTTTATCAACTAAGTGACCATTATCTGGTCGTATTTAATTTGCTACACGCATGGAGTTGGAACATCAGATGCTGAAAGTTCTTCCACAATTCTTGTATGAAATTTTAGTAGGGGAATGACTTTAGGTTGCGGTAGAGCAGCCACATATTTACAAGGGCGCCATTCAGGCAAAATCTAAATATAGGCCAATACAATTTCTTTGATCGAATACGGATTCGATATAGCCCTCTAAGGTTATCAAAGAGATCAACACCCCCATGCCTTTATTATAGAGTTTGACCGCAGTTGGCTGAGGTACAGATACAACTTTGCGATCTTTTCCGGAGCACCTGTTGTAACTACCTTGAGTTAGCATCTCTGGCATGAATATATTTGTTGCGATTGTAACTTCATCGTTATCATACCACCGAATAGGTGTCAGATGATTTTTCTTGTCTTTCAATGCGTGAGAGGCCCCTCTGGTTTGTTTTTTGGTTCTTTGTGTGGAGCGTCTTCAACTGTGTCTCTCCTGATTGTTCCAACGCAACTTATTTATTAATTTTTAAGTTTTGAATGCAAAGGAAGTGATGTAAAAAAGTAATCTGTACAAATGGTTGACCCTGCAGTCAAAAATCCGGTGCAGAGTTTTTCTGTTACTGAACTCCATAATGATGTACCCTGATTTTTGTCACCACTGCCAGTATAAGGTGAGAACTTTGCCACATACCTTCTTGTGTAGCAACACACCAAAATTTTAAACTAAACCGTATGGATTTTCCTCTGATAAATTTTGTGAGTGGTGACCATTATACGATTCCATTGCTTCACCCACTGAAAAATTTACTTCCAACGGCTGAATCTACTTTTGGAAACGCATTTAGATGGCTTAACAGTTGGACGAACCTTATAATTTCTGTCTTCTTTATCTTCAAAATTATTATCGTTAATATTTAAAAATCTATGAATCGGTTCAAATCTATTACGGCCGATGGAGGATAACCAAATGTGAATGCGAATTGCTTCGACATTCCAAATATATTCGTCTCGATGGTACGGGGTGGTAGGATGCCTAGGTACTTGTACATATCTTCAGTAGACAACGTGAATGCATCGCCATTCTGAGAAGCATAAAAGTATCGATGAAGTCGTGATAAAAGAATAATTTGAATGTATGTATAGGTTTGCAGTGATTCTCATCCCATTCTGATATAATTACAGGTTCCGATTTTAGGTATAGACGTTGTTTGCATTACTCTTATTGAAAATTTCTTCCTCCCATTTTGGAATGTATTGAGTATGTCCTTGTCATTTTCGTTGGAAGGACTTTGCGGATTCTTCAGTTTTCTTTCTCTTAGAGTTATCTTCTTGAGTGTCTCTCTCAGCAATAAGCAGCTCGGTTCTTTCCACTAAAAAATTATATTTTTTTAACTAGGTACTCTTATATCCATTGATTTAGACAAGATTACTTTTCCAATACTCTCAAATACATTCATTTTATCTTCTTTGTCACTAGTCGCGTCGTGTTTGTCTGAATCATTACCGTCCTGCGGGTAATTCAAAACTAACTCGAGTTCATTGGCTGCGTATGTTTGTTGACCTAAAGTGTCTTCTTCATCTAGATCTGTAAGCACTAGAAGTAGTTCTTAAGCACTTTTTCTCATGTCTATGTTTTCTATCTGAATCCTTATTAGATGACTAACTATTACATACTGTAAAATCGTTAAAATTGTAAACAAACTATTGCATTTATATTTTCTCATGTATTGATAATAAGTTTACAATCTATTACTATGGCAGTAGGAATCGTGTAACATGCACTGAAATTGCTACTGTTTACTCGCGAGCAAAAACTGACGGAAGAAGAAAAATGTGGGATATCGAAGACCTATCGGATAAAAATAGATTCATCCATATGACGTCATAGGTAAAGAAACGGTAAATAGTAAAAGACTCTAGTTAAGAATAAGAAATATCCTACTTGTTATAATACTAACGAGTAAAAACTGACAACGGAAGAAATGATCGGAAATGTGGGGTTATCTAAAACAAGTATACCTCTGCAAAAGGAAAAAATAGCGATAGAACGATCTTTTAGGTCTATAATTAGGATGACATAGAGGTAAACAGTCTACAAACAGAGCCTCTATATGTAACGCCTGTTATCTTGTTCTGGTTTATATCTTGGTTAAGATGAGAAACTTGTACACAGATAAAGTAGAGGCGTTTCCCTGTTAAACAGGGTTGTTATCTCAGATAAGTGCGGGTTCGTACCCCGAAAATAAATCCTCCAGCACAAAACGTATGCGCAACCCATTCAAGGTCGTGGCCTGGAAACATACCCATGCATGACTCATTGATCTCTGGCAAAAAACAGACCATATCTAAAAATTAATCCTGGAAACGAAATTATCTAATCAAATGCATGATTTATGTCTTGACCGCTTGCAAGTTGTAACCTGTCGGGCAAAAGTTAATTCACGTATATTAGGCCATACATAAAGAAACAGAAAATAGGTAAATTGTGGTAGTTAAGAGGGACAAATCTCCTACACGCAAATGTTTAACCACGATATCTAAGACAAGTGCGTCTCCGCTAATGGGAAAATAAGGATAGAACAATCGTTTGTAATAACTCGCATTCAACGGTGCCAATTGTAATAACAAAACGTGGTGATGAGGTAATATTCTCAAATTGTTATGATGTAATTTGAATGAGATAATTAATAAATAATTAAATTAGGTAAAGTTCTCCCTAAACACCAATCACATAACTAATGGAGATACTAACCTTTCACCACTAATTGTGCCTTTGGCTCAACGGTAAATTAAGTAGGGCGGGTTCAAATAAAATGATTGCTTAATTCCTATTTGCTTGATTACTTTCGCTTATTCAAAATAATAAAAAATACAATGTAAAGAAAAACTATTTTTGTTTTGTTATACGGAACAGTTAAACCTAATTTAGTGAACAATAATAGTTTTTATTAAAATAAAAGATATCAACATGCAATTGTTTATTTAATATTCAATTGAAATGATAAAGTCAAAAAGGTCTTAAATCTATTTGTTAATTACACAAAAAATATAATTAGATAATTACCTTGGAACAGTTCTGTACATAAAATTGTATTACCGCTGGTAACACTTGAATCGGAATGGTCAACTGTCAACTAGGTGATGTCATTCTCACCGTTGTGCAATTTCTTGAAGTTAAGCTACCAGCCACGACCAAACTGCCAAACTGGAATTATCCTTACTTTATAAGTAAAAATTATGTATCCACATTATGTTGCATTGTGTTGAAGTGAATGCATAAAGTGCAATTTAAAAGGTAATCAAATTAACATTAAAATAGTGTAATCAAAGTATTAAAGTGAAAGTAACGTGAAGTTCCATTAAAAATTAAAAAATAATAGTTATAATAGTGCCTGAAAAAGAGAAAATGTTTTAATTTTAAATATTACGAATTAAAAGGTAACTTACCATCAAAACTGATGGCACTATTGCGCAAAATTTAGGGAACACCCCCAAAACAACTCGCTTCCTGCTATAACATTTAGCAGCAAGTCCAGTAAATAGAAGCTTTCAGAATAGCAACTATAATTGCTTTCCCACCCAAGCATCTGCGCATAGAATTAAGTTATCACGCGTTGAGCGGATAATTTTTTACGGAAAGGGAAATATAAATCTTTACGAAATATTACACTTAAAAAGATATGTACTATGAAGATATGCAAATTAGGTTGCCTACCTCATTCCTATAATACAAAACTTAAAAACTTTTTCTTATATTTACTACTAAATGAATGAAAGATCTAAAATTAAAGTATAATTTAGTACAACACGAAAAAGGGTTGTTACACGTTCCAGTGTATAATTAGAGCAATAGATACTTAAACAGTCTACAAACTGAAGATCTATTTGTACACCCTGTAAACCTTGTTGACTGTTCTCTGTACACTGTGTTACCTGTTATCTGTGTACCCATGACTTATTAATCTCTTGAAGACGTTAACTAAGAAGCTTGCCCATGACATCAATTTCCAAGAAACAAACTGTAGGATTCACTTATATAAATAGAAAACCAAACAAAATTTAAGTTTTGGAAATGCATCTATCTCAAGTACAGACAAGTTATAAGCTGTTATGTAAAAATAGGTGCATGATAAGGTTGATACATGTACTAAGTTTTTAAGTATGAGGAAAGTGTTCCAAAACCAACAGAAGTTCTAAAGGTGTTATTAGGGTCTATGAAGAATCAGTCTGAACTAATACAAATCCTAGTTACAAAAATGGCCTACAATAGAACGAATTCGATTGAAATATGTCGAAATACCCGATAACATAGTTGTATAAGTCTGACTAACTAAACTATCTTGTGTTTTATTTTCGTATAAAAGCGGTAATATTATCTGAAAATAACATGCTACAAAATAGTACACCAAATTCATAAGAATCTAATCTTAGCCAATAAACAAACCGCATGAATTGTTAAGCTCTTCAAGGTTACATTACCCAACCGAGCTGGTAGCGTAGTAGTGACACGACTGCTTAGCATTCGGAAGGTAATGGGTTGGATTCCGTTACCGTCTACCTTGTAAGAGGTTTTTCAGGGGTTTTTCCTCATACACATGTAGCGGGATAGTCACTGCGTATATGCACACCATGTGCGGCTACTTAGGCGAATGCTGGGGTAGTATTTCCCCCCTCAGAACCCTAACTCCGTTCCTTCCGATCCTCTCCTGAGCACACCCATCCTTAATCCCACCATGCATATACGTAATGTATGTATGTATGCTGATAATCCATGATTGTGGCTAAAGGAGCTCGGGAAGCTCGAGCAGCCCGCCCTCCCCCGTGGGGAGGGAATGAAATACGTGGCCCTTTCCTTCCTTTCCTTACATTACCCATCCACGGCACAAACCGAATGAGTGGTTCCAATATGAAGAGCAAGTCTATACCTTTTCTAAATGGAATTACATTATGTAGACCATTTACAAACTCAGTTGACATAAAGCGTAAACGAATCCCCAATGGGATAAACAAAATTAGAAAGTTGAATCACATCATCAATGGGATTAATAATTTAGTGGAATGGGTGAATAGGATTAAAAAATACTGAAAATAATTAACAACAGGAATCTATGGGGGTAAGTGAAATTACAGTCTGGAGACCTTAGAAGGTAGTTGACGTCGCTACCACCGAAAAATGTAAAGTATTGCAATTGAGTACTATTCATCATGGAAAGACTTAATTTCAATTGTGTGAAAAATAAATAGGCTAAACGTTGAAGGTACCCCATAGGTGAGAGAAGACATGATTAGGACTAAAATGACTATAATTAATATTGTTAGCCATTATCAGTTTAATTTATGAAAATTAATATTTCACATTACCGATGTACATATAACTTCTATTAATAAAAAAAATTTTTCTCCACCTAACTATAGAAATATCCAAAATAGCCAGATTACAAAAGCGATAAACAGTATGTGACAAAATTTATGCCGTTTTGGCTTATAGAAGAGATTCATGACATCAAGAGCGCAGAAACGGTGCAAATATATAATTGTTCAACGCATAATATTAATAGATTATTGAACTATCCATCAATATATCTTACTAATACAAACCGAAACTAATAAATAAATGTTCAAATTTTTATAGGGCGGTTAGAAACCGTATTTCCCAGAAAGTGGATCGGGAGAGAGGGACCTCAGAAGAAAGAAGCCACCTAGGAGTCCTGACCTCACAAGTCCGGTCCCTTTTCTCTGTGGCTACGTCAAATCAATCATTTATCAAACTGCACCCACCACCAAAGAAAATATGAAGGAAACAATTCAGAACTTGCTTAGCTGAATAATGATAAATAATGTAGTCAAATCGCTTCAAAAGCGACTGACAGCCGCACTGATCAAGGGGGAGAACTTTTTGAACATTTTTAAAATAATTTTTGGTTCATTATTTTGCTTACTAGGTTAATACATCTATGTAAGAATAAATATTACTATTCAGAGTCAGTTGTTTTTTTAGCACACTAGATTAAGATTTTCTAATGTATGGGACGAACCCATTCAATTTTGAAACTTAAATATCGCACTTTCGGCAAAAGTTGAAGAAGTAGGTATAAGGAACACTAATATGATTAAAATCTAAATTCTAAAAGAAAACATGGGTTTTCATTTAAGTTAAGTGACTTTCAGGGCTTTAATGTGGTTTCAAGGGTAGGGGAGAGTCGGACAAAACCGGGTATCACTTATAAAAATGGCTGTATTGGGAACTAAAAAGCGATTAATAACCGTTTACCTATTTTTAATTGTAAAGAAAAGTATCTCCTATTGTCCTATTGGGGTCTAAATTTGATTAAGATAACTCTGTCAAATCACAAAAAACTATTTAGAAAAAAATGTGATAGTACCCGGTTTTGTATAACCGGTGTTACAAAACCGGGTACTTATAAGAAAACCAAAGTCAATTATTGAAAATGGCTTTTATTAATTTTTTAGCAAGGTTTAGATACAGAAATCACAAATAAAGTTACTTTCATCGTCTTCACAGCCAGCGCAAGCGTCATGTGACCATTTTTCACACGTATCGCACTTAATCCAACCTTCCTTTTCTTTTGAATTTGAGAACAATTCATTACAATATAAGCACGCATCATCCTCATTTTGTTCCTCTGAACTCCCAGAGTCATCTACCAGTTTTTTACTAGCTGACTTGGTTTTTGACTTAGATGTTTTCTTTCCAAACTTTCCTGCTTCCAGCTTTAAATTCTTTTCTTCTGTCAGCTTTAAATTCTTCGCTCCTCTTTTTGTGGGACGTTTTGCAGAATCTTCTTCAAGTTCTGCTTTATATGGGGATGATGTTATAACTGCAGCTTTTCCTTTTTTCCTTTTATTATCAGATGGATTTCTTGTTACCTGTGGAAGTTTGAAAATATCTCTAGGAGAAACTGATGGGAAGCTACAACTCGGTTGAGGAGAAGACGAACGTGACGTCATAGGTGTTACAGCTTTTATAGCTATTTGTTTAGGTGGTGTCGATGTATTAGAAATAGTGTTGGTAACTTCGTTTAAAATAGGGGCAGCAGGAGTAGACGGACGTGGAGGATCCACGTGTGGGGTTCCATTTTCATGATCTCCTAATCGACGTTCTGTAGTCTCCGATGGTGAAAACATCCAGTCGGGAAAAACTCCTTCGTCAAGTGGATAAATTCCGGTTTTTCTAAAACCACTAATTGCCGTTTGCATTACTGCTGCCTTCACAAATGCGTCTCTAAAAAGCTTTCCTACCTCATAAATCGTTACCCGCCTTCCAGGATGTTCACGCATCCATTTTCTTACTTCTTCTCTATAATAAGTGCTTAATTGAGCCATAAATGACACATCCAATGGCTGCATACGATGTGTGCAATGAGGGGGGAGACAAATGATGACAACGTTATTTTCACGTGCGATGTTGATCAACTCAATACTCTTAGTATGAGTTGCATGTCCATCCAATAACAAGAAAACAGGATTTTCTACTGTAGGATGAGTGAACTCCACAATTTTTTGAACCATCTAATGAAAATATTTTTTTCTATCCAGCCGGTTGGGTGATATTCTGCAAACGTCCCGGGTGGTGTATGATCTAACAACCGAGGATTGGCAAGCTTCCTTGGAAAAATTAGCATTACAGGCATGAATGAACCACTTGCGCTCATGCAAATTTCTGCAGTAACCAACGTGCCTGTCTCAGCTGATACGAGAGCTCCAATTTGTCTTTTGCCTCTCATGGAAATGACCTTAGATTGTTTTTTTGGCACCGTAGTGATGCCCGTTCCATCCAGATTCCATTTCCGGTCCGGCTTGAATTTATATTTGTCACAAACATCCATTAACATAGTAAAAAATGTTTTCACTGCAACGCGATTGAAACCTATAGAAGTAGCTTCAGGTTTTCTTAATCGAAAATTCTTGTGCCTCGATAAAAATGAGTAGAACCATGTTTTACCTGCCATGTTCTTTTCATTATTGAAATTGTGACTTACTCCATTCCTTACTGCTAATTCATAAACGAGAATTCTGAGTTCAGTTAATGTAAAACCGAACAGTCTACTTTCCATATGTAAGATATGACTGACAAGTTCCTCTTCTTGCTCTGCATTGAATGTGGGTTTAAAGCGGCCTAGACCTGAAGTAAAAACAAAAAAAAACGTAAGCTATGTGAACACTATTCTTTAGTAATATCAAAAAATCTATTACGCCATTATCTAGTCTATCTACCTTTTTCACTGGCCTCATCAATAAATTTTCCACTTCTGACTTTTTTCACACGGTCTTCTAAGGTTGATTGTGGAACACCAAACGCCCTAGCTGCTTTCATATAACCCATCTTTCCTTCAAACACTTCGGTCATTGCCCCTTTCATGCTTTCGCGATCCCAGGCATGACGATTTGTTTTTCGTTTGTAATGCGACATGTCTCACTACCTAAAAAATAATCTCTTTAAAAGTAGTCCGACAAAATCGGGCCCCCATTTTGTAAGGTTCCCTACTACCCGGTTTTGTAAGACTATGATTCATTAAGGCAGATTGTCAATTACAATGTTAGGTTATAATATTAAGAACGGAATTATGATCAAAATTACAGCTTATACCCTAATCTACCACGACAAAGCGACAAAAAACACATCCGCCAATCACAATTGTAAAAAACACTATCCAAACTTACCTTAAAATTCGAGTTAATAGCTTATAAATTCAGAAATTATTTGACACAAGTTTACAACTACACATTTCAACACGGACTGTTTCACCTCTCGATCTAGACTGCGTATGCGCGTAAGGTTTGGCGTCTACGGATAAGATGTTGCCAAGCATTAACCGAATTGGCCTGGTACCCGGTTATCAGACCACCTGGTTTTGTCCGACTCTCCCCTACCTCGATTTTTAACTTCATTTTCCGCACCCTGTACATTTAAATAAAAATGTGAAACTTTCTTATTAGTAACTATAAACAATGTTTAAAACTTTAAAGCATGTTTGGCTCTGAGATAATAAGTCAATTATCTCCAGCATTGTTTTCAAAATTTCCTTGTTCTATCGCGTTTTTTTCCAAAAGTGTCAACTTCTTCGATTAAGCTGCCTTAATAACAACTCATTGGTTTTGAGTGAAAAATACAAAAATAAAATAATATATAGGGTGTTCCATTTAAGTAAACTGGAAACAAAAAACAATATTTTGTATTCCCACTTTTTTTCGGGACACTCTGCACAATTGTCTCATATTTTAAAAATATAGCCCTCGAGCTCCTGCACAAAATGACTTTTATTCGAAATCGATATTCGGAGTAGTTCTCTTGTTATCGAATCCTGCGTTGGGAGTGGGCCACGCTGTATACTAATAATAAAGAGAAGACAACGCTTTTTACCAATTGGGATAAATATATTGTAGTATACATGGTTACCGTTATTTAAAAAGAGCATCGGTTAAGAAAAATGTAACCTGTAAACAGAAAATAAATTAGAATAAAGATTTGATATGTATACTATAAAGGGGAATCTAGGGAAGCCTACATATTAAAAATTAAAGGAAAGCTGTTCATGAAAAAGTACAGAGCTCTATTGATACAGCAAATATTTTGTCCAGTAGTACAAAAAGTTGTATGAATGAAATAAATTATATAGAATACTATTATATACGAAACATTACTAGAAAACTTGAAAAATTAATTACAATTACAATTGGTTAAAAAAAAGATAACTATGGAACATCAAATTAAAGATTGTGTAAAAATGGAGACACGAATTCGCTAGAAAGACATAGAAAAAAATTGAAAATATACACACAGTTCGAAATAGCTTTTACTTTCATATGTAAACATCACATTAGATTATTCTTAAAGATAAGATAAGATAATAGAATTTATTTGACTAAAGAACTGTACAAGAGCTGTTGTAAAATATCACATCCTAGGCAGGTTTAGTGAGACTACACGCAAATTATTGCTGACATGCTGAAGACTGAATAAGTAAAGAAACTAAAATAGTATTAGTAACTGAACAGCTTTAAACATCTGTGACAAAATTTCGTACAAATATTATAAATAGACTAAGTTAAAACTAACTAGTACGGTTGAGTTATCCAATACAAGTTATAACTGCCCAATTTATAACTTGTAGTTGGTACAACACAAACAGGACATGAATTAAAATACAATCGCTTGACAAGTTAAGGATTATCTAATATAGATATTACGTTTCACAGTGTTCTTATAGATGTATTGATAATATTCAAGCCAGTTTAAATTTTCATCTATGTGTATACCAAACAGTATATGAGATTGCACTTTTTGTATTAGAAAGTTCTTAGAAACAACACTTTCTTCAGAATTTCCCTTAACGATTACTGCCTTGTTTTTATCTCGATTTAAAAGAGATTTGTAGTAGTGAAACCACGCTTCTGTTCAGCTTATTACTGAAATGGTATCTAAAAATTCAAGATATCAGATTTTAACATTATTGTTGTATCATCTGCATATAGCGTTACGTTTAGACTCTTATTTTCAATGTTTAATGGGCAGTTCATTGACAATAATCATGGTCCAAGCATGGAACCATGTGGTACTCTATGGTACCACTTAAGATATAAAACATAAAGTTTCGAAGAACAGTTTACGTTGATCTGCTCGTTATGAAACCATGTTGTTCGTTACAAAAATAATTATGTTTATTAAAATTGCTTACAATCTTAGATTTAATGGCCAATCACGGGTTTTGGATATTACCGGCAGAATTGGTATTGGTCTGTAATTGTTTATTCTTAATTTTGTCGTTTAAAACATACGGGAATATACCAGTAATGAAACAATCGTCCATCAAGTGCACAGAGTTAGTTGGGTCTGTGGTAACCCAATCTACTTAGTGTTCGGGAGATAATGGGTTCGATCCCCGTTACCCTCTACCTTGTATGAGGTTCTTTGAGAAGGTTTTCCTCATACACATCTAGCGACCTAATTACTGTGTATACGCACATCATGTGCGCCTATTTAGGCGAAAGTTGGGATAGTAATTGCCCTACCTTAATGCCGCCATCCATATATATTTAACGTATGTATGTATAGATTCTGGGAATTCATCGCTGTGGCGGAAGGAGCGTGACTGACGAAATTAACTCCGAATATGCTATAATAGAAGAAGTACCGGAATACCATTAATTTCTACTGATATTTTCTTGTGGGAAGTACCCTTTCTATTACAGATAGACGAAAAGGAATATGGCGTCCGTGTGCTCGATTTTGGTGTTAATTAAGATCCAATAGTCATAATCAAGATACCTCTGACCGATATTGCGCACTTAGCCAAAATTGAAACAATGGCAATTTTTAAAAACTTCAATAACTTTTTTATTTCTAAATGTATGGACAAACTGTAAAAACATTCTTAAGGCACTTTTTGAAGTAGAATCCGTTAGTGTATTCACATTTTTAATACCTTCTTAATTTAAAAATATATGACATAAAGTTGTATTTTTTTATATGGAAACCATAGTTGGCTATGACATTTTCAAATGACATTTTTTTTTGTAGTTTTTAAAAATGTATAACACCTCTATGCTATTTTAATAATTAATTGATTTTTTTAAGTTTTTCTTAATTGGTATATTTATTAAGGATAACAGTTGGCTTAGAAAACCAGATATGAAATTGAATGAAAATATTCTACTTAAAAAAGAAATTTCACTTCCAGTAAAATATTTTAGAGACATTTTGTAATTCAAATAAGTTTAATGGTAATGTTGTTCTTGTGGAATGGTAACAAATTATAAAATCTAAAGATTGAATATAAAAAACCTCAAATGTAAATTGAAATGAAATGAAAATAAATAATATAACATCATCAGAAATTATGAAAAACTAATAGCAAATAAATTTTTATACGTATGTAAACATCTAATTCTATAAACGAACAAAAACATGAACACAAAATATCAATATAAAAATCACATTAAATATTTATCAAGCTGTGCTAATTTTTATAGATATATATATATATTATATATATATATATATATATATATATATATATATATATATATATATATATATATATATATATATATATATATATATATATATATATATATATATAAAGCCACACGAACACTTTCACAGTATTATTAGTTCTTTTGTACATAATGTTTTTCAAAAACCCATAAAAAGAAATCTAGAGGCGAAAGATCGGGTTAACGAGCAGGCTACAAAATTGATGCGTCGTTCCCATCCAGTTATTAGGAAAACGTAAATTTAAGTACTCACTAACTACACGGGAATTATGTACGGCAGCTCCGTCTTGCTGAAATGTGACATTGTAATATTGTGCTAAAGGAAGACTTTCTAAAAGTCCTCCGAATGAATTCGTAGAATATCGATATATTTCATTGCGTTTAATGTTCGTTCATAATATGATAATAAAACGTCCGTTTTAATGCAGCACCACATTTATTCCAAATTTCCTTGCTCCTGCGGACAACTCTGACATGAGCGTTAGTATCTGCCCAGTAAGGTAAATTGTGATCATTAAAAATACCATCACTACTGATATGCGCCTCGTCTGAGCATACAATGATTTAGAAAAATTAGGTATATTTTGGCACAACTGATATCAGTTACAAAACTCAATCGCCCCTTCTGTCGTCTGTAGTCAAAAATGTTCTTTCTGAAAACTACAGCAATGGTATTTTGTTTCTTTAAAATTGAAGGGCTTAGCTTCGAGATACGTCCAAAATTAACCATTTGTTAGATGAAGTTGTTAGGCTCTGCTCGACTTGCCCTAAGACGACCATTGAATTTTCTTCAGAATTTCGTTTAAAGTAAGTTTTTGGCCCGAATTTTTAAAAGAACCGAATTCAATTAAATTGTTCTGTAACCTAAAATTAATTAAGATATTGTGTTGAGCTAGCAAAAATTTTAATTTCTATACCGTTCAAAAATATTTTTATTTGGCTGTTGTCTTTCAGGAAAATGTTGTAAATATAATTCCGATGCCACATTATTATCACGTTCGGATAATATAAAACACTTTAACATGCAAAATTTTTCTGAATTTGTATGATTCGGCATGTTAATAGATCACTTTCTTACACACTTCTAATTTTTAATTTATTATTTGACATATAGATATCATTTGTTTTTACTTAAATAAATCTCAGCCTCCTATGCCTACTGTGTATTCTTAATATAAAACGTAAATAAGAAAAACTTAAAAATCAATTAATTGTTAAAAAAGCATAGAGAAAAACCACAAGAAAAATGTCATTTAGAAATGTCTTAGCCAACTATGGTTTCCATATAAAAAAATACAACTTTACGTCATATCTTTTTAAATTAAACAGGTATTAAAAATGTGAATGCACTAACGCATTCTACTTAAAAAAGTGCCTTAAGAACGTTTTTACAGTTTTTCGATACATTTAGAAATGAAAAAGTTATTAAAGTTTTTCAAATCGCCATTTTTTTCAATTTTGGATAATTGCTCAATAACGGTCAGAGATATCTTGATTATGACTATTGGATCTTAATTAACACCAAAATCGAGCAAAAGGACTCCATGTTACTTTTTGCCTATCTGTAACAGGAAGGGTACTTCCCATAAAAAAACGTCGAAAATGAACCACCCTGTACATTTCCAATTAGAGAATATAATTATTTATCTAGGACTTGTAAGTGTAAAGAACAACACGCTATTTTCTTACAAATAATTGATTAAACATTGACAAACCTTTATATAATATTGAGTTATAGTTTAAATTTGAGTTGTACAGGGTTATTACAAATGATGTTCCCGATTTCAATTATAAATATTACTGGATTAACCTGTTTTAAGGCCATTTCAGTTTGTACCACTGGAAAGAAAAACTCATAAAGTTTTGTTTACATTCATTTAAGTACGTATCAGCTGTTTGTTAAAGTCAATTGTTGTCAATTGTGTAATGGCTGAATTTGAAGACAGGAATGCATTTTATGTTTTCGATTATCACATCAGCCAATCAGTTATTAGTGTGTAACGTCACTTGAGAACTAAATTTAATGAAGATCCTCCTAGCAATCACCATATTCGCCAGTGGTACTTGAATTTTAAGAGAAATTGGTGCATTTGTAGAAAGAAATCAACTGGAAGGCCGTCAGTAAGCAATGACGCTGTAGAGCAGGTAAGGGAAAGTTTTACGCGTAGTCCACAGAAATCTACTGTTAAATGCAGCAGACAGCTTGGTATACCACAACCAACAGTTTGGAAAATTTTACGTAAACGTACAAATTTCAAGCCTTACAAACTTCAGCTTGTTCAAGCATTAAAACCAAATGACAAAGTTCTAAGACTTTCTTTTGTGAGAACATAATATTAAATTTTATTTTTGTTGCTTTTTGTCACTTTTATTGTTATGATTTATGTTAATAATCAATAATATTGTTCTCAATAGTTAGTTTAATTTGTAGATTAATTTTCATTTAATTAAAATACATAATATGTCAAGGTTGCTTTGATATAAATTTAATTGTGTAATTTGACACTTTCTCATTGGCAGATTATAAACATATGATATATGGTTGAAAAGCATTTTTATGAAGAATTCAAAATGCAAAAATCCAATATGGCGTCCATAAGAAAATCGAAAGTTGCGTGCATTATCTCAAAATCTAGTAGGCCTAGATTTTTTTCAAAATCATTTTTGAACACCTCGCTACCTGTTACCCCCATCCTGCAAAAATCGTGGATGTATCTCTTGCAAGAAACAAGATATAGCGATTTTAGAAAACGCATATTTTCAGTTATCACCCTGTGTCTAGTAAATGGAGGATTTTTGACATGTAACCATGGTTACTTCTTGGGCATATAATGACGCAACTTTTTCTCCATTTAACCATCTTCGTATCTCTAACGGTTTCCAATATCCCCATGCATTTCATCTTAAACTGGAACTTATATATATATATATATATATATATATATATATATATATATATATATATATATATATATAAGACACACGAACACTTTCACAGTATTATTAGTTCTTTTGTACATAATGTTTTTCAAAAAACCCCATAAAAAGAAATCTAGAGGCGAAAGATCGGGTTAACGAGCAGGCTACAAAATAGATGCGGTCGTTCCCATCCAGTTATTAGGAAAACGTAAATTTAAGTACTCACTAACTACACGGGAATTATGTACGGGAGCTCCGTCTTGCTGAAATGTGACATTGTAATATTGTGCTAAAGGAAGACTTTCTACAAGTTCCTCCGAATGAATTCGTAGAATATCGATATATTTCATTGCGTTTAATGTTCGTTCATAAATATGATAATAAAAACGTCCGTTTTTAATGCAGCACCACACATTTATTCCAAATTTCCCTTGCCTCCTGCGGACAACTCTGACATGAGCGTTAGTATCTGCCCAGTAAGGTAAATTGTGATCATTAAAAATACCATCACTACTGATATGCGCCTCGTCTGAGCATACAATAGAGTTTGAAAAGTTAGGTATATTTTGGCACTGACCTGTATATCAGTTACAAAACTCAGTACGCCGCCTTCTGTCGTCTGTAGTCAAAAAATGTTCTTTCTGAAAACTACAGCAATGGTATTTGTGTTTCTTTAAAATTCGAAGGGCTTAGCTTCGAGATACGTCCAAAATTAACCATTTGTCTAAATGAAGTTGTTAGCTCTGCTTCGACTTGCCCTAAGACGACCATTGAATTTTCTTCAGAATTTCGTTTAAAGTAAGTTTTTGGCCCGGAATTTTTAAAAGAACCGAATTCAATTAAATTGTTCTGTAACCTAAAATTAATTAAGATATTGTGTTGAGCTAGCAAAAATTTTAATTTCTATACCGTTCAAAAATATTTTTATTTGGCTGTTGTCTTTCAGGAAAATGTTGTAAATATAATTCCGATGCCACATTATTATCACGTTCGGATAATATAAAACACTTTAACATGCAAAATTTTTCTGAATTTGTATGATTCGGCATGTTAATAGATCACTTTCTTACACACTTCTAATTTTTAATTTATTATTTGACATATAGATATCATTTGTTTTTACTTAAATAAATCTCAGCCTCCTATGCCTACTGTGTATTCTTAATATAAAACGTAAATAAGAAAAACTTAAAAATCAATTAATTGTTAAAAAAGCATAGAGAAAAACCACAAGAAAAATGTCATTTAGAAATGTCTTAGCCAACTATGGTTTCCATATAAAAAAATACAACTTTACGTCATATCTTTTTAAATTAAACAGGTATTAAAAATGTGAATGCACTAACGCATTCTACTTAAAAAAGTGCCTTAAGAACGTTTTTACAGTTTTTCGATACATTTAGAAATGAAAAAGTTATTAAAGTTTTTCAAATCGCCATTTTTTTCAATTTTGGATAATTGCTCAATAACGGTCAGAGATATCTTGATTATGACTATTGGATCTTAATTAACACCAAACTCGAGCAAAAGGACTCCATGTTACTTTTTGCCTATCTGTAACAGGAAGGGTACTTCCCATAAAAACGTCGAAAATGAACCACCCTGTACATTTCCAATTAGAGAATATAATTATTTATCTAGGACTTGTAAGTGTAAAGAACAACACGCTATTTTCTTACAAATAATTGATTAAACATTGACAAACCTTTATATAATATTGAGTTATAGTTTAAATTTGAGTTGTACAGGGTTATTACAAATGATGTTCCCGATTTCAATTATAAATATTACTGGATTAACCTGTTTTAAGGCCATTTCAGTTTGTACCACTGGAAAGAAAAACTCATAAAGTTTTGTTTACATTCATTTAAGTACGTATCAGCTGTTTGTTAAAGTCAATTGTTGTCAATTGTGTAATGGCTGAATTTGAAGACAGGAATGCATTTTATGTTTTCGATTATCACATCAGCCAATCAGTTATTAGTGTGTAACGTCACTTGAGAACTAAATTTAATGAAGATCCTCCTAGCAATCACCATATTCGCCAGTGGTACTTGAATTTTAAGAGAAATTGGTGCATTTGTAGAAAGAAATCAACTGGAAGGCCGTCAGTAAGCAATGACGCTGTAGAGCAGGTAAGGGAAAGTTTTACGCGTAGTCCACAGAAATCTACTGTTAAATGCAGCAGACAGCTTGGTATACCACAACCAACAGTTTGGAAAATTTTACGTAAACGTACAAATTTCAAGCCTTACAAACTTCAGCTTGTTCAAGCATTAAAACCAAATGACAAAGTTCTAAGACTTTCTTTTTGTGAGAACATGTAGGCCTTGATGGAAAATTAAAACTATGTAAAACGTTTAGTCTTTAGTGATGAAGCCACATACTACTTGTGTGGTAACGTGAACAGACATAATGTCATAATATGGGGCTCGGAGAACCCATACACCTACATCGTGTACTTGCGCGATACTCCGGAAGTTAATGTGTTTTGTACTATCACTTACAACAAAGTGTACGGGCCTTTTTTCTTTGCTGGACAAACAATAAATAGAATAAATCTTGGACATGATGACGGAATGGCTTCTACCGTAATTAGAACAAGAATCCCTAAACTTCATTGTGAATGTTAAAGCTGAACTTCAAAATCGACTGCCTGGCAGATGAATCGGTCGTGCAGGTCCAAGTGATGGTGCACACTTGAACTGGCCTCCAAGATCTCCGGACATCAGCCTCTGTGATTTTTTCTCGTGAGGATACATCAAACATAAAGTGTGTACACCACCAGAAAGCATACCTGAGATCCAACAACGGATTACCAGAGCTATCGAAACAATCGACGTGGACACTCTTAACAAAGTATGGCAAGAGCTTAATTACACGCTTAACATCTATCGTAGCACAAGGGGTTCATTTATAATTCTTGGCACCTGGGATGAAACTTTTTGAGTTTTTCTTAAAATGCAACCATTTTATTTTTTTGTATGATAAATAAAACTAGATTTATGTACACTTGAAATCATGAACATCATTTGTAATAACCCTGTACGTCCAAATTATTTCCGAGATTGTCACATTGTCGTTCACATACATAGTTTAATGTACTTTGAAAGTGAGATGATAACATTTTGTTTTTAATTTTAAGTATTGCTATCAATGCATTGAACATAATTCTTTGTTTAACATTTAAGTAATTAAGCAATACACACCTCATTGCTATATTTTGAACCAATTGCATTTCGCAGTTCAAAGGTCTATATAACGTATGGCTAATGCATTGCAAAATAATCTATTAATGAGTGTATGTGTGTACACAAATAATAAACAGCGAAAATATTCTCATTTAAAAAAAAACTACAACACTAAGAAACTTGAGAACTAAATAACTATTTAAAGCAACTGCTCAAAGATGTCATCGTTTTGCTCAATCTTTTGGTGAGATTTCGAATCGTACGACAATAGTTAGATCACTTCTTAATTCTTCTCTTGCGCCCTCAGTTCTATCGGAAAATTCCTCTCTAGTGCCTATTTCAGTAGAGTAAACTTTGTTTTGGACTTTGGTCAACATCTTTATCATTTAGTAAAACTAGTAAAATATTTTGC
Organism: Vesta saturnalis; assembly: GCA_036346205.1. NCBI lineage: Eukaryota > Metazoa > Arthropoda > Insecta > Coleoptera > Lampyridae > Vesta > Vesta saturnalis. Next base: position 2,686,761 of record JARFJB010000610.1, on the reverse strand, counting down.
CAAATAAAATTGACTAACTAGTGGTAAGTAGTATGGCCCAAGTAATCGGTTATTAAACAAGCATTACCAAACATCAAAGGACCAGGCACTAATTACAATAATTACCTGCATCGGTGAAATGTGTTGAGCTTGATATATGTTAGAACTCTATCCGGCCTGATAATATGCGCGAAAAAATTTGGAGGATGGGGTGGTACGAGTGGATTTCTAGATATTCATGTTTAAAGATACGCCACTGGAATAGGGAATTCTACTACCCGTACCAATTTTAATGGATTAACTTTATAGAAAATGGCAATAGAGAAGAAAAATTAATTTTGTTTCGTTGACAACATATATTTTTATGAGAATAGAGATAGAGACTGGTTTACAATAAATATTTCCTTAAAATCTGTGGATACATGGTCGAAATTGATTTTTTAGTGATTCTTTCATTTTTTAAGCCTAAATATGCACATACTTCATTGGTATACAGTGGATTTTAAAACTGTCTCAAATGCCAGTTATATTCTAAAACATACTATATCATTTCCAAAATATAAACACATATTATTTACAAAATATTAAGTGTGTGAAAATATTTTTGTTTCTTTATACAAAGTGAACCAAAATAAATATAAAAACAAACAAAAATTTGAAAGATTGCTTTTTAGCAAAAGCTCCGGTATTATTTTTCCATACTTTTAAAATTATTTATACCCGTACCATTATCGACACTTAACCAACTCATTCTTTTTAGTTGATTATAGAGCTAAAATATTAAAAAAGTGATCACACGAGTGAGAAAATTCCTTTCCCCGCGTGTTACACCGTGTACTTTTTCTAGAAGTGCTAAGAAATAAATATTACATAAATTAATAATACTTTATTTTAAATAAACAATGTACCATTACTTAACATCATAGTTAATTGTAAAAGTGGATCCGAATATGACAAGGAGCAATATTTATTTATTTAAAAATTATTATTAATTTTATTAAATACATAAATAAAAAGTTTACTTCGAGTAGGATTTGAACCTACGACCTATGCTTTGCTAGAGTACCGCGCTAACCAACTGCGCTATCGAGATACAAGCCCCAATCGATGCAAAATTTGTCTTTATATATGTAGAACTGATGTAAATTCTAAATATAATGAGATTACAATCAAATTACTTATGTTAATGGAATGTGAGCCTGCAACATCACAAGGATTCCAAAGCAACTTGACTAATAGTAATTTATTATGAGTTTTGTTATGAACGAATAAGTTCAAATATTAATATTTTTTAATATTCGGCCTAGATACTCATTTGATTGTCACATCTATGTACGTAATCCAAGACATTTTCCAAGAGTGTTGTGGGTGGATACTTTACGTTATCTGCGTGTCGTGCATAACCTAATAATCACGTAACACTGCCAACATCCGCGAATGGTCTCCTGTTCATGTTTGATCCACAGCTGGTACTTAGTTGCATTTCGAAGCGAGAGAAGATTTTAACTCTAATTAAATGCTCTATGTTGTTGTGTTGATCAATGTGAATTTCGTTGTCTTTCTCTTTGTCTAGTATCTTGTATATATGATAGAGATAATTTAAGTTGGTATGTTCCCACAGTGAGGTCACTTCCATGGTTAAATGTGGAAATTCTTGAATATGATTATCTTACAGCGGTATCCATCGTGCTCGACGTCGTTGTAACTGTTCTGCTTCAATCCTGTTTTTTAACTGGTTCGCTAAATTTGCCCTGCGAAGTAGTTCTTGTACCAGTTCAGCGTTGTTGCCTTGCACGGTTATGCGTGAAAAGTACACCTTGATAAAAATACTCGATACAGCTGCTCTTATGAAACATGACGTTAGTAACCATTTGCCGCATTGCATATCATAGTACACTTTTGGTAAACAATAAACATACAACTAATAATTCTGTTCATTAATGTTTATATTGTTTAGTATTGTGCACTACCATATGAGAGGCGGCAAATTGTGACTAACATCATGTTTCATGAGAGCAGCTATGTCAATGATTATTGACACCTTTGTATCTGTTTATAACTCCAGCACAAATAAGAAGATGTTTTGCGTGATGAATCTAAATTCGATGGTTGAAAAACTTTAAACTGCCCTTGTAGTGTCCATTTCGCGCTTCTATTATCCATCTGGTCTTGGTAACCAATCTCGACATCTTCGCCTCTTCTACTGAAAATTGCAGTTTTCCTTGCCTGATAGAGGATGGCATTTGGTTCTCAATACCTAGTTCGTCTAGTAGTGAGGTAGCGTCCCTGTAACCTCTGTGCACAATAAAAATACCGCCTTCTTGAACGTCATGCTTAAATTCATCCTGAAATGTTGCTACATCGTTTCTAAGGTTATTTTGATGCACCGTGGATGTGTAGTAATTTGATAACGTGTTTTGAATGTAGCTGAAGTGAGTTTGCACGAAAATAATTTTTGTAATCGATACGCCACTGGAACTTAGTGAGGCATTGGTTATCGTGTAAAGGACTATTTGAATGTGGTAGAAAGATTTTCGTGTTGAACGCGTTAAATTTGGTTGAGAAATAATGTTTTGGGTAAATCTTGATTGATACGGCACTGGTAAACTACTGGTCTTTTTGCTACTGTATATAAAGGAATTTGGACTAAATAAATGGTTCAAGAATGAAGAAGAAGAAGAATGTGAGGAAGTTCGCTAAATTGTGCGGAAATAGAATTCGCCCACATATGTGATTTGCATGGAAAGTTGAGGGATAATCTGGTTAATTTACAGTGTGAATGTAATTGTGTCTGCTTCCACGTTGGAAGGAAAAGAAACGCGTGAAATACTGTGACGTATTAGCAATATGGCGAGCAGAAGGTCTATAAGCCAGTATTACATTTGAGGTTAGAGGTTTTAGATAGTTCAAGCAGAGCTTGGGTATGGGTGTGTGGGATATTGTTGGTGAAAATGATAGTGTTAGCAGGGCATGTTTAGCGACTGTATTAACCTATAAGGGTATAAATCGTATAGACATTCTCAAATAAATAATTTAATATATTGTGAGTTGAAGAAAAACATTAGTGATTTTTTTCAAAAAAAAAGAAATGCTTACGCAGATTAGAAGCTAACTCAGCAAATATTTTGTTATTAGTGTTCAATTATGGGACGCGTGACCTAATATTGTTATCAAGAAAACCGAAGGTAACCATTTAAGTAACCCAAATAAAAGTTTGTAACATTTAGTTAAGGTATTGGTGATCATCTTTGACATTGAATGTGTACAATCGTTAGCGATACCAACATGATTCTTTAAAAGCAAATAAGAACTTTAATGTGTATATAGAAGGAACCATTTTTCATTGTGGTAAACTTTTTGAAGGGCAAACATTACAGCATAAGGTGACGTGATGTTAGGCTAAAGAGCTCCTATACCAGGTATGCGAGTGAACAAACCATAGACACGGTGTTAGTGAGTACTACAGCCGAGTGCGTAGGGCGAATACGACTACCTTTTATGTTTTGTGCATAGTGCATCTAAGAATTTCAAAAGGATTAGCGAAAGCGTATCATATGGACTACAACTACCGCACCAAAAAGGATTAATTAATGTGATTAAGAATTAGATTTAAATTTTATTGAACCAAAACAAGTATGATTATCTTTTAAGTACATTTTTTTGTTATTGTTGCGTTAATTACGGTTCATTTGAAGAAAAAAAAGGTAATCAGCCTTTAGTGGTTTCGGTAAACCACGCCGTTGTGTATATTTCCATGCGAATTTGTCAATGTATGTATATCCACTGTTTAATTTATTTTGTTGTTTATCTGTGTCAATTGTGTGCCTAACTGGTTACACCTTCCGATAAGTGAAATTAGTCTTTGCCTATTTTCGAATTTAAGGATCGGTAATTGCGTAATGAGCTAGATCGATCAAAAAATTTCATTTTAGCTTTGAAATATTGATGTACTAACGAAGCACTTATTATTTTTTTTATTCATAAATTGCAGTTTTGAAGTATTAAAGTTTAAACCTATTAATGAATATCTAAATACGATTTTAAAGATAAATGTAACGATTTCATTGGCGATACAAGCATTAACCGCTCTATGTTTGAATTATTCAGCAATCAACGAACATTTTGTTGAAATAACAATTCGTTGTTAAACCGATTTCGTTTATGTTATTTAGAATTTTCTAAATTGGGAATATTTATTTAATACAAAGTTTTATAACAGTTAGAATATAAATTTACAGGTATACGAGGGATACTTAAAAAGTATTTAAGTTAAAGTCTTTGGGAATTTTCATTTGTACAGGGTGTTTTCAATAAGTTTACGACGAATTAAGAATTAAGAATTGAGAATTTCTTAAGCTTTTGGTCTAATTTATTTTGAAGTGTGATTGAATTTGAATGGTGAATGGTTTTACTGAGTAGGCTGCAATCTGTCTTCCACAGTCAGATAGGATTAATCTAACATCCCGCCTGAGTCTATTTATTTTAGCAAAATTTAGGATTGTTGTGGCGCCTAGAGACAATTTTTCCCGAAGTGAGCTTTGTGAATTGTGGATTCATGGTAACTGCAAGGTGTTTGAAACTACCCATTTCCATTGTAGCTGACTTGGCAACCCGCTTATTTCGGTAATCATACACGACGCGTGCAGTTTGGACGTGTAACACGTTATTTCGTCAATCACTAAAATATGGACCTAGCACAGTAAAAAAAAACATCAGGCGCAACTACTAAGAATGGTTTTAACAAGTGGTATCCTTTGTAAACACTATAGGTTCGGATCGGGATTGTATAAAATATTGGCGAATTCGGGAACATGCATATAACTGTCTTGTTATCGAACTGAATCCAACGTTTTCGCTCGTAAAACAAATTTTTAGGGGCTGACGAACTTTGTCAACTGCCATGTTCACTGCTTGTCTAGAACTATAACTAAACATGGCTTCTAAAAAATGATCTGTTATGGCTTGTTTCATCTTACTTAATCAAATCCCGTTTGGTAACATATCGAAAACCGTTTTCATGTGGAATTGGTTCGTGAAAGTCGAACATATCGAGAAAATTTTCTTTGGTTATAGGATAGACAGATTTAAACTCTCTATCGGTAAAACTATCTTCGTCTTCGAAACATCATCTATTGGTATCCATTAAATCCCTCAATATCTGCATGGTTGCCTTTGATTTGAACGGGCGAATTAATAAAGGGCAATCCTGGTATTAATTGAAGCAAAATTATTCCGTCCTCGTCTAAATGATGCTCACACACTCGAACATTTTCTGAGGCATAAGTATTTTGTGCTGCAAAAACGCATACTCTGCAATAATTAGAAAGCCGTCTTATGTCAATAGGATGATTGTCGCAAATTGAGCACCTAGTCAAACAAGTTCTCATCACATTCAATCTCATGCAAGTCGGATCGTTCTCCAAACGTTGAATTTTATTGTTAATAGTTACATTTAACACAAATTCTGGTTACCTCATTCATATGGATTACAGGTAGTCCAAGATTACCCCTCCTAAACTTTGCCACTTCATGTCATGTTCGTCACCATTTAAACACACCATTTTCTGAATAGCCCGTCGTCTATTACACGTAAAGCAGTGGGGTCTGGCTGCAGCAACTAAACTTTTTAAATTCAAGAGACCTTAACAATGCAAAAGTCTAAATTAAGTTTACATTTAGAAAGTCTTATCACGTGGTGTTTGTTTTTGGCATGATTCCAGGGTCCAGTTGATATTTTGTGACAAATATTCGCACTTCTAGATAGAGGTATTAAATGCGCATTACTCCCCTATTCTAAATCTTATTTTTTCCATTTTCGCTATCCATGAAATAATCCGTTCTTGTTGTTGTTTTCTCAATAATTTGAGTTGAAGTCACGAAAATGGGAAAAGTCATTTTTTTTTAAAGTTAGGTACTTTATAATTCCCTTAGTCTGCGTAATTACAACTTCTAAAAACCTTTGCATTTGTTAAAAAAAGGTGCAAAGCTCTCATTGCCCAAAGCATCCTTTCAGTAGTTTTCGAGATAAGGAAGTTCAAAGGTAAATATTTTACTTTTCGGCAGTTTTTCTCTAAAACTTGTTTATCCATAGGACACTGAGGAGTAGTTGACATATTACCTTGCGAGACTATCAAAAAACACCCTGTTCAGTGAATATCGATGAGGTATGTGTACGAATAATTAAAAAAATATAGAATAACAATACCGAACCTTGTGCTAAAAAGTAATTTTTTGTAATTAGCTACCGGCTCCGCGACAATGGCGTAGCGAGCCGTAACCTTAAATTCCCCCACGCTAGCCAAATTTAGTCCGTAGATTGGTTGAAACATCTTGTACATGATTTAGCCATTTCGAAGGTGTGCCTTTTCTGTGAAGTTTGACAATTATACACTTCGATAGTCATCAAGTGTATCGAATGCAAGAATCATCTAAAAAATGTTAGACGTTTTTGAATTATGCTTTGACGGACGGCCGGTCAGACTACCAGAATAAAACTATAAGGTAGTTTTCATTCTGCGTTTGCTAATAATATGTGTGTACATCAGTAAACGATTAATTCTGATTCAAACGTTACTAAACTTAACTTATCAAAACTTATAATAGTACAAATAGATGTAATTAATACCGAGTGTTTCAAAAATAATGCCGGAGTTCTAAGGGTTTGTAGTATTCATTACATTTAACTGACAATAATTATAAATAACGCATCAAATGAAAGATCAGCTCAAACAGTTTTGTTGCTTGTGCTCAAGCGCATTGTTTCATCTGCCTTTCGAGAGCTTGTAGCAAAAATGGCGACGGGTAAGAAAGATTTTTATGTTGTACAGTTTGCTAAGGGTGTAGTTACTGTGCTACGTGCGTTTAAGTTCAATCCTAATCCTCCAAGTGATAATAACATCCCTAAATGGTATCATCAGATCAAGGCACTGGGCTGTGTTTGCAAAGAGAAGAGCAAGGGAGAGTAATAGGGTTTTTTATTGTGCGTACAAGTTCGCGTTGTTATTAAAACAGGAAAACATGCATTACAATGAGATTTATTGTTTACTTAAAGCTTGAAGTTGAAGGATTAAAATAAAAGTACTTGGAATTGTTTTAAAGGAACGTTTGTACGTATAAATTAAGCCTGTGATAGTGTTTAATCAAACAATTCGTGTGAAATCTAATTTTATGGAAAATCGCTGTGTTCGGAAGGTGTAGAGAACAACCGCTAATTATGTAACTAAAACGGTTATCGTACAAAATTACGGCTTGTGCATCGACGTTACAAGTAATTTCTACAAATTTTGTATACGCTGTGCGTTTAATTTAAACCACAACTAAAGACTCTGGCATACGTAAAAAATTGTTGCATCAGAAGATTGAACATCTAACGACAACCGAAACCATATTATTGTTCCAGAGAAATATCCTGCTTTACCTGGTATAGCATGGATTCGACATTTAAAAATGCATACTCAGGAGTTAAATAACTCATTGTGTACAAAAGCAAACTCTGTTGGTTTAGTACACTGATATTTTCAAACCTGTTGTTGGAGTATTCATTAAAACTTCAAGATTAAGCAAAATCAGTTTTTCTACGAGAACTGGAAGATCCACTTGCTTTATTAGATAAGGACGAGACGGAATTATATTCATTGGAAGAAAACGGTATTGTTTCCAAAGCTCCCGTTAGCGATTGGGGATCATTATTAGTGGTAATACTCAAGCCTGATGGTAATGTCAGATTATGTGTAGATTACAAGATCGCGGTTAATCCATTAATCCGTAGGTTCGGTAACCTACTACAGTCGTTTCATTCCAAATTATTCAGAACGTACGTTCCATTTTCGCAAATTATTAAGGAAAGATTAAAAGTGGAAGTGGACGGAAGAATGTGAAAGTGCATTTATAAAATTGAGAGGCGAAGTTGTCAGCGAAAGAACCCTAATTCCATCGATCCTAATTTACCAATTACCTTAGCTTGTGATGCTGAACTTACAGATATTGGAGCAGTGCGGTCACACATTCAATACGAAGATCGACCAGTACCTTTAAGATCACGAATTGAATCTTGTATTTTGACCAAAATTGTTTCACAAAATTGGATACGTTTCAAGAAATCCGCTTCTTTCAAATGTTGAACTAATTGTAAACAGTATGGTCTAAACTTATGTTTCTTAAGAATTCTTCTGATAGTTGTTGGTGTTAAGCCAATATCTGTTTTCGCGTCGTTTATGGAATTACAAGGATAAGCACGGAAATATCCTAAAGTTATAACTTCATTCTGTTCATTATCAATAGCAGTTTTTTTGCGAGGCGCGGAGTGTTTAAATCTGCCAAACTGTTCCAAATTTTGAACCACACGTTTTGTTGTATCTGCTGATGGTCGGGGGCGCTCAGGATAGCGTTCGATAAATGTTCTTACTGTTCGTTTTATAACTCTATGACATCTCCGTGAATTAAAATTAAATTCAAATAATCTGTATTAGAATATTAAAATCGAGCCATCTCATCAAGAAAAACTCAAACTGTCAACAATTTTATTAAATTATTGACTACAAAAGAAAAACAAAATAAATAAGCATCTTTATCGTGTAATGATGCGCTGATAAGTATGTATTACCTCCGCAGTAAAAAGTAGTTTTTTTCGATTTACTCATAAAGTATTAAATTTTTACACTTATGTTGTATATCGAATTTGAAAAAAATTACTTAGAAAATTTCTATTTGGCAAAAATGACTTTTGAATCATAAAATTATCAATTTTCATAATTTTTTGCAGTAACTTATTGAAATATTTTTCTTTATTTCAATTCTCAATTATTTGGTTTCCATGGTGACCACGAACAAGGAATACTAGATTTAAGTATGTAGCTCATTTTTATCACAAATTTTAAAACTGGGACATTTTTGATAATAAGTGTGAAACTGTTACGTTTAGGCAAATAAAGTTTTAAACAAACTTACCTTAATTTTTGACGTTAAATCGATCTGAGTAATAAAAAATAGGGGTTTCCATTTGATTTTTTTGAGTAACTTGCATTTTTTGATAGTCAAGTTTAGACATTCATAATTTTATTTTTATGAAAAATACAAATGTCATTTTTTGCAGACTGTTTCAATAAACCTTTGCCTACAACACCTCAAAGTTTTATTCAAATTGTTTGACAGGAACAGAACAATTAACGAGTTATTACTAAGAACTACAATTTTTTTAGAAAAATGTTTTTTTTTAAACAACTGAAATTTCGTATCTAGTTTATTTAACGAACTTACCTTAAAATTCGACATAGAATCCAAAATTGTATTAATATACGGGGTGTTCCATTTAAAATAAGCGACTAAGTACCGACTTCCGGTATAACCGGAAGTGGTACGAACGTGAAAATATTTTAGATAAGTTAGCCAGCATCATTACCCTGTCACCAAATTTTCTTTCATCAAACTGCTCCCTTAAGAAGTTCCTGACTTGAATCGTGTTGTGTGCCGGACATCCATCCTGTTGAAACCAGGTTCTTCTGAACTCATCTTCGGTGAGAGTAGCTCGTAAAGCCGGCACAACCTGGTTTCGCAAAAACTCTAGGTACCTCTGTCCGTTTAAGTTATAGTCAAACAAAAATGGTCCTATAAGTCGATTTCTTGCAATGATTAATAATTTATAATACATAGGTGCCCAATTAAAATAGGTAAGTTAGATTAAATTACCAATAATCCCACACCAAACGTTACTTCCAAATCTGGTCTGTAGACGTCTCTCTGCCACTTCGTGAGGGTTTTCTACAGCCCATTGATGAATGTTGTGCTTATTAGAAATTCCACAATTCGTAAACCTACTCTCAGCAGGCCACAAGACATGATTAACATAATCGGGATTTTCATTACACATTCTAGTATACCACTCGCAGAAGCGCATTCGTCTTGGAAAATCAGTTTCCTTAAGTCCCTGAACTATTGTGGGTTTGTATGGATAGTAGTTATTCTTTTTTAACACTCTTTGTTCCGTTGATTTTGACACACGAATTTCCGGTTCTACCGTTCTTACCGATGCACTGGGGTTTTCGTTGACAGCTTGTAAAATGTTTCTGTCACGATTTTCATTATCAATATTGTATCCGCTTTTAGGTTGTTCGAAGGCCCCATAGTTAATTAAATTAATTACAATTTTTCTGAAGTGGGTTTTATGAGGCTGCCGTCGTTCGGGGTACATCTCCAAATACCTCGCTGAGGTAATGTCGGCGTTTCTGTTTGACTACAAGTAAATAACATGTCAAACTTTTTTTCATTTGAATAGGGAAGACCGGCCATTTTCAACAGGCTTTTACAATTTGTGTGTCACGTTTATGATTTTAATGACAGAACATCGTACTACTCATGAAAACACTACTTTGCATTATTTAACGTCAAAGTCAGAGCCACCTTATATGGAAAAAATTAAACCCAATTTTACTGACAAATACCCTACTAATAATAATAAATAAGACCTAACTTTAGAAAGTGTGATATTTCGATGAAACTCTAATCTTTTATGCACTTGTGAGACATCACTAAACTGGAAATATTGCATTCTTTCCAAAAATCGAAAAATCCAATATGGCGGCCATAAGAAAAATGAACGTTGAGGCAGATTGTGGGATAACAAAAGACGATTGTGACATGTCATACACGCCATCTTATTCGTCTTAAAAAATTGTCCGAATAATCTCACATTGTGACAGCTGTCAAATTAACCATTTCGGATTTACTGGCGAAAAACGAAATCCGCCATTTTCGGTATTTCGCCGATATTTTCAAAACCAATTGACCGATCGTAAATCTGAAACCAGATATCGAATGCTCTAAGCTTCCTCTAAAACTTTCCCCATTTAACCTTAGCCGTAAGTATAACAGGAGCCGAGATCCCTTTATAGAGAAGCGAATTTGGGACACATTGTGTGTGTGTGTGTGTATATATATATATATATATATATATATATATATATATATATATATATATATATATATATATATACAGGGTGGGAAAAATTTGAATGCTCACCATTGGGATCTTAGAAACTATAGGATATACAGGAATCGTTAAATGGGAAAAAAGTTTCTTACATTTATACACAGAAAAAAACCGGTAATACATTTTAAAAAAATCAAAGCTTACTGAGATATTCATAATAATACAAAAATAGCGATTTTTCATTAATGTTAATAACTTTATTATTTATAAAGGTAACGATTTGAAATTTGGTGTATGCGTACTGTTCAATAGTCTTTATATCATTTTATAAAAAACATTATTCTAGGCCTGTTAGATATTAAGAAACAATTGCCAACTTGTTATGGACGCCATATTTGTTTTATGCAATGTTTAAAAGTAGAAAAAAATTGCAATCCAATGGTATAATATTCAATAAGGTTTATACTTAATTTCAATGAAATATTAGCAATTTTGTATTTATCAAAGAGTGCTTTGAAAAACAAATGTTGATGCACGAAATAATACGTCTTATACATATTAAGTTAATAAGACAGTAGTGAAATCTGATTCAATACGTTAAGATTTAAGATGGTTCGGTACAGTGAATCTGAAAAATTAGATATGTACAATATTTACATTAAAAACCATCGTACCTCCAAAGTCGCTGCGCTTGTTTATCAAAATACAGCATCCGTCTAGATTTGTGTTCTCAAGAATTTCAAGGAATTTAATTAAATTTGGAAAAGTTTCGCAGCCAAAAGGTGTAGATGTTCGTCATAATGATGTTAACGATGTAAATGTTTTGGCGCAAGTTCATTTAAATCCTGAAACATCAAGCCGACGTATTGCGAATGAATGTAACATTACAGATCGCGCAGTGCGCAGTATTCTTAAAAAGCATAATTATCATCATTATAAGTTTACTAAAGCACAAATGCTTTATAACGGAGATAGGAACAGAAGACTTGAATATTGCCAATGGATAAACAATAGAATGACTGAAGATCCGATTATTTATAAGAAAATACTGTGGAGCGATGAATGTACCTCGACTAATTCAGGTTTATTCAATTCCCGCAACAAACATTATTATGCAACCGAAAATCCGCACTTGATGTACCAAACGAGGCCTCAAAAAAGGTTTTCAATTAATATTTGGTGTGGGATATTAAATGATAAAATTCTTGGACCTTACATTATAAATGGAAATTTAAATTCTAATTTATATCTTAATTTCCTTCAAACGCATTTGGAAGATATGCTAGACGATTTACCTCTAAATTACATAGAAAGTATGAAATATTTTCAACAAGATGGATGTGCCGCCCATAACGCAAGAATAGTCCAAGAATATTTAAATACCAGATTTCCCAATAGTTGGATTGGCACTTACGGTCCTATACGATGGCCCGCTAGATCACCTTGTTTAAATCCACTGGATTATTTCTTATGGGGGTATGTCAAATCGAGTATATACAACGAACCATTGTTCAATCAAGAGCAGCTTATTGAGAGAACATTAAACTGTTTTAATTATATTGATGGTGATATGATTGCTCGTGCGACTGCAGATGTACCACGTAGAGTCGCTTTATGTTTAAGACAAAATGGAGCTCAATTTGAACATTTATAAATATTTACATTTTTTTGTTTGTTATTTTCAATAATACATAATTTCTTGCTACTGTACCAGTTACTTATTACAAATTTAATAGTTCATGATGAAAATAATTTTACAATCGTATACACAATTTGCTTTTCAAAGCACTCTTTGATAAATACAAAATTGCTAGTATTTTATTGAAATTAAGTATAAACCTTATTGAATATTATACCATTGGATCGCAATTTTTTTCTACTTTTAAACATTGCATAAAACAAATATGGCGTCCATAACAAAAAAGAAAGTTGGCAATTGTTTCTTAATATCTAATCTAGCAGGCCTAGAACAATGTTTTTTTATAAAATGATATAAAGACTATTGAACAGTACGCATACACCAAATTCAAATCGTTACCTTTATAAATAAAAAAGTTATTAACATTAATTTTATTTCACTTGTTTATAAAGAGCGTTTAATGCAAATCGTATTAATAGTAGAATTATCCGTTGAACCTCCAAATGAAACTAGCTGTTGGATTACTATAACGTTCAGTTCATTGAAATCATCCGGAAACATGTATTTTCAAATGGACCAGTAAAAAGTGTTATTCAATGTTCTGTTGCAGAATTGAATTATCATTCTGCGTTCTGCGAGCAAGATAGTTTTTAATAGTACATATTCCGTTTGATTACGATTACTACAAAAGTAAGTTTGAAATATTTGCTATTCAATAAATGCAGACCAAATAAATATCCATGTCATGGTGATTCAAAAAGTACTAAAAGAATATAAAAACAGAATTATCTATTACCATCGTTAACTGAATGCCAGGACATATTTTCTGATTAAATTAATAGAACCGTGATCATGCAACGTTTAAATTTAATTGAAAAAGTAAAAAACCAATTAACAACGATTAAACATTGTTCAATAGATGAATATTTATAATTTCTTACACGATTATATCTACTCATATTCAGAATGCTTAAAAGGTTGACAAAAAACTAATGCAGTAAAAGAAAGACAGAAAATCGCATTTGTAAACCTTCAGTTACATTTAGATGGAAATGATTAATCGGTTAATCTTGACGCATGTAAGAACCTATTTAATTTAACACAAAGTATAAAAATTAAACTCTATTTGCCTTCTTGAAATAATTGAAATTCTTTTAAAAAGGTTTTAGAACCCGTATTTAACAAAATCACTTTTTATATCATTTAATATTAAATTAGAAAACATACTGAAAGAGATTAGGTCAAAATTAAAAAGGAAAGTTAACGTTGCAGACAATAATAGCAGAGGGTGAATTCTTAAATTTTCCCAATTACATTCTTAGCTTTTGGAAAATAAACGTATACACAAATTGTGCTTTATCTTTATCTCATTGTTACAGTAAAAGCTGGAAGGTCAGTTAATGTTAAGATTTACTAGTAAAAACTAGCATTTACTGGTTGCGGTGGTGACTGTTGTTTTCGTTGCAATCCTTGTTGACTTTTACTAGTTAATGCTAGCAATTACTAGAAAAAGCAACATTAACAGATATGTAGCAGTAAAAGTAATAAATTAGCCTCAAAATAAAAGTATATTTCTCATAGAACTATTTGTAATAAATTATAATAACTCAAACAAAATAGAATATAAAGTTAAATTTTAGAAACGAAAATATTAAATACTGATGCTTATAAAGAAAAATGAACTATCAGAACTGCTATTTATTATATTATATAATATGTAATAATAAACTAATCTCTGAGTAGAAACTAGTACATGGCATCTTACTTGTTACAACATGGTAGCGACGCGTGGCATTTCGATGTGCATAAAATATTCTTTTTTTTTACAAAAACATTTATTTGATTGACATTTAGTTTTGCATTGACATTTTACAAAACCTTGCCCTGTACCCGTGGACTGCAAATTAGCAACTGTTCGTAGGCTTATTTCTTTTTCTGGAACATTTTCTTTTGAAACAATAGCTTCGGGACAGCAACTAAACTGTGACTTATAATGTGATAGGGAGTTTACTAGCTATAATATAAATTTACTGAAACAATACCTCGCATATAACTGCTTCAGGATACCATTTTTGGTTCCCAGTTTATAAAACCCGTCTAATGTCACCTCAAGGACTGTAGCCAGAATGGATCTTGCATCCCCTCGACCCCTATCAACTTCCGGGATAAGAACACGAACTGTATTTCCCACTGTAACTTGTGGATGATGACTGTCGGAGATTTTCTTCATTATTTTAGCTTGTTGTTCTAAAGCATCCAAAGCCGAAGTACGCTGCTCTTTAATCTTTTCTTTTCTGTCACATATAGCACAAACACACTTTTCTGAATCTGTTGAAAAGCCACAGGTAGAATGAAAATGTTCTTCACAAATGTGACATTTATTTTTGTCTAATATGCAGACATTCTGGCACACAACACAGAAAAGGAATTGTACGTCTTGTACAACAACAATAGGTGATTTAATAGCTTCTTCTAGCACAATTTCGTCATTATTTAAACATAAAACATAAGAATTTAAACCACTGCTTGGGATTATGTCGTACTCGATTAATGGTTTAGGTGCTCCTGTGGCTACATCGCCTTCAGCTAAGTGTAATGTTTTAACAGACGTTATGGAAGTGATGATTTCTTCTAATTCCACCTCTTCTTCCATATCTTTTAACGACTCTTGTATACTGAAAAGGCCCAACTTTAATGGCTGATCAGAAAGGACTTCGTATGGGGATCTTTTTATTCCCGAATGATAGGCTTTAATTTTTATTAATTGAATGAACCTTAATCCCCTACTC
Organism: Vesta saturnalis; assembly: GCA_036346205.1. Lineage (NCBI taxonomy): Eukaryota > Metazoa > Arthropoda > Insecta > Coleoptera > Lampyridae > Vesta > Vesta saturnalis. The sequence goes on along the minus strand of JARFJB010000610.1, from coordinate 2,671,430 downwards.
CATTCTGAGGTTTCGTGGTCTTGCATCCAGTTGGTTACCATATTTTCCACATCTTGATTCGCACGCTCAACACTGCTCTGGCTCTAGCTACGTCTTGGTTTTCCATGAACCAATCTCAGATCTGGCCATAACAGTTTTAAGTTTTCTATTATGTTAGTTACAAATTCCCTTCCGTTATCTGACTTCAGTACCGTGGGTGCCCCCAACAATGTGAAAATATCGATCAAATTACTAACCACTTCTTCCGCCCTCTTTGATTTTAATGCCTTTAATACCACAAATTTAGTTAGGTAGCTGTACGTAGTACGCAAGCGTGCACACATGCAAACAAGTTATAGTTACACATTTGCTGGATAGGATTAGTAAATGCTAACAATTACTAGTGAATGTCAATCACCAATTTTATTTACCAGCTTTTATTAACATATTAGTAAATGACAACTTTCACTAGGAATTCCTAACATTTACTAATTTCCTGCATTCACTGTAACATCATAGTACTCTGGTTCATAAAATGGCATTGTCATTTTTTATTAAATAACTGATTTTGCTATTTAGCGGTTATTAAAGTAACAGACAGGGTGTGTTTTTAAGGGCGCGGTGGTCTATACCTTCTATACTATTACAGATACATAAAAAAAAACATGAGCACTGTATTATAAAAATATTTTCCAATATACAGGATGGTCCAATAATGAGTGGTAACCCAAAGTTATATATTTTTTAATGAAACATCCGGCATTTCATTACATTTATGAAAAGACCTTAAAGAGCAGATGCTTTGTGGTATAGGGTATTAGGGTCTAGCTTTAAAGGTTACTGAATTATTTTAACTTGGAAGGAAAAAAAGGCTCGCTTTTGAAATTTACTATTCATAAACTTAATAAGATTATGTGCTATAACTACGGCTGCATATTGCTTATTACGCCTAGTTAACGATTTTGGGTTCATTTCAAGATAAAATTTAGAAAAACTTACCGGATAATTGACTTATGCGAATTGTTATTTTACACACATTTTTTTAATGGAACACCCGATATTATTAGTTGAGCTGATCGGCCTATTTCCACAGTTTTTTCTATAATAGTGCGACGTTTCGGAAGCGGACTCTGCTTCCGTCATCAGACTTAGTCCTAAGAAGGACTGTTTTCGAACTTGGGTCGAATTCATATATTATGATTTTCTCCCAAGTGCTAGACTAATATCAGATTCGAACTTTGGTACCTTTCACTTACGAGTCTCTAACACGTTTACCGCTGAGCCACTGAGTAACCCAACATATATATATATATATATATATATATATATATATATATATATATACCTCGCTTTGGTCCTAAGCCACAAATATTTAAAGTCAGACTTATAACTAACATTATGATTGTTATTAAATACATAAATAAAAAGTTTACCTCCATTTGAACCTACGACCTGTACTTTGCTAGAGTACAGGTCGTAGGTTCGAGGTAAACATTTTATTTATGTATTTAATAAATATATAATAATTTTAATTACATATTTACTTTTGAACTTATTCGTTCACAACAAATACTTATAATAGACTTATAACTTTTGACAGAGTTTAAAAAGTCTAAACTTTATATTGGTGAAGAGTTCTATGCTATTAATTCAAGCAATAATAAAGAAATAAAATTGTGCGAAAATCCCTACGCCACAAAAGTATATTTAGTGGAGTTGATCGGCCTATTTCCACAGTTTATGCTTTTCGAGCGCGACATTTCGGAAGCGGACTCTGCTTCCGTTATCAGGCTTAGTCCTGAGAAGGACTGTTTTCGCACTTGAGTCGAATTCATATGTTATACATAATTTTTTCCTAAGCACTAGACTACGCTCAGATTCGAACTTGGTACCATTCACTTACTAGTCTGACACCTGGTAAGCTTCGACATTGTGAGTCTTTTCAAAAATATGCGTACCGATAAGGCACTAACTATCTTAAGGGACCAGCTGGAAAAGGATGAAACGTTAGACGAACGCACACAGCTCTCGGTAAACACAATTTTAGTTTAGGAATGATGATGGGTTCACTATCACCCATAGTGAGCAATATATATATATATATATATATATATATATATATATATATATATATATATATATATATATATATATATATATATATATATATATATATATATGGAAGACTTTGAAGACCAAGCGATATCCGAATTCACAGAGAAACCAAGGATGTGGCTTAGATACGTGGACGATACCTTCGTAGTTTGGCAACACGACAAGCATAAACTAAATGACTTAGTAGATCATCTAAATAGCCGCGCACCCTCCAACAAATTCACAATGGAATTGGAGTCGGAACAAAAACTGCCATTTCTGGATGTACTTGTACACAGGAATGACAACACGTTCACGACAAGTGTATACAGGAAACCTACTCACACGGGGAGGTACCTACACTACAACTCCAATCACCACAAAAACGTGAAGTTAAGCGTGGCAAAATGTTTGCACGATAGAGCAAAAACAATATGCTCAAAACAAGAGGACCTGAACATAGAAAAATAAAACATCGCTAGAACACTCTAAGAAAATGGCTACCCCAATCTAACACCTAACCTAAACAGTGAAAGGGTAACCGAAAGAGAAGAACCTAAATATACAGCGATAATACTATATATACAAGGTACCTCAGACAAAATACGAAGGATAGGCAACAAATACCAGATACGCACTGCCTTCAAATCGACCAGAACGCTCAGGAGAATACTAACCAAAACCAAACCATACAATGAAGGTCAGAGTTCCAAGAATTGTGTATATAACCTACCATGCGAATGCGGCCGAGCATACTTAGGAGAGAGCAGCAGACCACTCAAAATGAGAACGCAGGAACATAAGAACAACGTCCGCAAGGGCCAAACAGAAAGATCAAGGATCGCCGAACATGTCTGGAACGAAGACCACCGCATCCAATGGGATAACATACAGATAGTGGCACAACTCGTCAGAAACTCAAAGAAGCCACATACATCGCACTTGCAGAAAATCTAGTAAGCCAAGCTAGTGTAGAAATGAAACCCATATGGATTCCATCAATGCGCGAGGAGCTTAAGGGCAATACACCTGCGCAAGAGGTTACGGTGCAACATGCGCAATAAACTTGCGCAACCACGAAAACAGTTAATATATATATATATATATATATATATATATATATATATATATATATATATATATATATATATATAACTAGTAAGTGAAAGGTACCAAGTTCGAATCTGAGAGTAGCCAAGTGCTTGGGAAAAAATTATATATATAACATATATCAGGACTAAGCCTGATGATGGAAGCAGAGTCGGCTTCCGAAACGTCGCGCTCAAAAAGCATAAACTGTGGAAATAGGCCGATCAGCTCCACTAATAGGAAACCACAGTTACAAAACACTCATAATACAGAAAAAGTATATTTGTGAATGGTTCTGAGTGCCTTAGAAAAAATTGGTGTAATAGTAGATCGAGCAGAACGAATTTGTGACCCTGATTTTTGAAGGAAGAATATAAATATTTAACAAAATCCTTACAAGATAATGGATATTCACTTACAGATATTAATAATGTTATTACACCTTCTAGACATAACCTTAAAGAAAAACCATTCTTAATGTTGGTACTGCATTGCTTCCTTTTATAGCCAATGTTACAGATAGAATTGAAAAAATCCTACTTAAATATGGCACTAGTACTGTTTTAAACCTACAAGAAACATTTAAGATCAGCTAAAGATGCTTCAAACCCAATATCGCCTTCCGGAGTGTATAAGTTATCTTATTCATGTGGAAAAGTATACATTGGAACCACAAAACACTTTAGCTTTGATACAAGGCGTAAATAACATATGAGATTTTGTAGATTAGGTCAACCAGAGAAGTCTGCGGTGGCTGACCATGCCTTAAATAACCTAAATCATGACATTCAATTTGACAATATTGAAATATTGCCATGACAAACTCATTACTATGTTTGTTTACAACGTGAAGCTATTGAGATATATAAACACCCGAATAATTTTAGTAGATAAGAAGAAAATCTCCGTTTAAATAGGTTTTGGCATCTTATAATTAAAAAAAAAGGCATAATGATACGTCTTAATTTTGGTTTCAATTTTGACTTTTGGTATGTCTAGGTTTTTTGCTGTGTTTTTCAAGACCTTGAAGCAAATTCTTTACCAATTATATGTTAAATTACCATAGCACTATAATTTAACATAAGTAGTTGAAATTAAGAGTAAAATTAAAAAATTACAAAAAACCTTCTGCATTATGCTCTTTATCGTTAATAACACTTGAGATAGATATCCCTTTGTTAGATTTAACTGGGTTATTTAATTCGATGTCATGTTTATATTTGGAAATCCTTCAATCATTTTCAAATTGAAGTTTTTCACAACTTTACACGTGTCTGCTCGTCTGCGCGTCTGCGCCTCTGCCCGTCCGCGCGTCGCGTTTACGCGTGTTCGCGTATTCGCGTGTTCGCGTGTTCGCGTGTTCGCGTGATCGCGTGTTGGCGTGTTGGCGTGTTGGCGTGTTGGCGTGTTGGCGTGTTGGCGTGTTGGCGTGTTGGCGTGCTCGGGTGTCCGCGTGTCCGCGTGTTCGCGTGTTCGCGAGTTCGCGAGTTGGCGTGTTGGCGTGTTGGCGTGCTGGCGTGTTGACGTGTTGGCGTGTCTGTGTGTCTGTGTGTCTGTGTGTCTGTGTGTCTGTGTGTCTGTGTGTCTGTGTGTCTGTGTGTCTGTGTGTCTGTGTGTCTGTGTGTCTGTGTGTCTGTGTGTCTGTGTGTCTGTGTGTCTGTGTGTCTGTGTGTCTGTGTGTCTGTGTGTCTGTGTGTCTGTGTGTGTGTGTCTGTGTGTCTGTGTGTCTGTGTGTCTGTGTGCCTGTGTGTCTGTGTGTCTGTGTGTCTGTGTTGTGTGTGTGTGTGTCTGTGTGTCTGTGTGTCAGTGTGTCTGTGCGTTTGTGCGTCTGTGCGTCTGTGCGTCTGTGCGTCTGTGCGTCTGTGTGTCTGTGTGTCTGTGTGTCTGTGTGTCTGTGTGTCTGTGTGTCTGTGTGTCTGTGTGTCTGTGTGTCTGTGTGTCTGTGTGTCTGTGTGTCTGTGTCTCTGTGTGCCTGTGTGTCTGTGTGTCTGTGTGTCTGTGTGTCTGTGTATCTGTGTGTCTGTGTGTCTGTGTGTCTGTGTATCTGTGTGTCTGTGTGTCTGTGTGTCTGTGTGTCTGTGTGTCTGTGTATCTGTGTGTCTGTGTGTCTGTCGTGTCTGCGTGTCTGTGTGTATGTGTGTCTGTGTGTCTGTGTGTCTGTGTGTCTGTGTGTCTGTGTGTCTGTGTGTCTGTGTCTGTGTCTGTGTGTCTGTGTGTCTGTGTGTCTGTGTGTCTGTGTGTCTGTGTGTCTGTGTGTCTGTGTGTCTGTGTGTCTGTGTGTCTGTGTGTCTGTGTGTCTGTGTGTCTGTGTGTCTGTGTGTCTGTGTGTCTGTGTGTCTGTGCGTCTTTGTGTCTGTGAGTCTGTGTGTCTGTGTGTCTGTGTGTTTGTGGTGGGTGCGCGGGCATGCGGTCGGATGGGCCGGCAGACGGGTCGGCGGGAGGGTGCGTGCGTGCGTGCGTGTATGAAGAGCTTGTGTACAAAATCGGATAAATCCATTTTAGAGAGTTCTAGTAAATTTTAACGGGTTAATATTTACGAAATGCTTTGAAAAAGCTTTTTTTCGAGCCTAGTTTTTCTGTAATTTGGAAAACATTTGGATATATCCGGTTTTGCATCAGAACCTCCGAAAATTTGGGTTAAAGTTACATATATTGGTTATGAAAGTTTGCATTAGGTATTTATTGAATAATAGAGAACAGTTTTTTTTGGAACATCAAAAACAATATGAATATGCAAAAAAATAACGAATTAACACTTCCTCATGAAGTTAGTCGCACTCCTCATGGCTAGGCCCGGCAACAGCAAGGTTATCTTCAAGTATGCCACCAGATGCACTCAGCAAGCTTTTGTGCCGGTCTAAATCCCGACGTGATTCCGATTAATTGCGAAAATATTCCTTCAAACGTAATACTATGTTCCGGTGGTTCCTTAACTAGATCATAGAAGGTACTTGCTCGTTTTTTATGAACACGATATTCTATTAAGATTTGACTTCTTTTATCATCTTCGGTTTCTATTTCATATTGTTGTGTTAATCTAGTACATGTTAAGTAAACATCAGACGCAGATGAAGAAAATCCAGTGTTAAATTCTGTCTGAAAGATTTTACGGAACATGAAGTATAAGACGTGATTATCAGGTGCGTTTTTGTTATTAAACGTTTAATGTAGCCTTGAAACAGGTAAATTTGCACTTGATAAAAGTGCGAATCGTATCTTTTTTAGATTTAGATTTATGTGATATACTATCGCCGCCCTTGTTTCCTTTTGGTGCCACACCATTCAAAATAACTTTGGCAACGATATTTATGCGATATTTTGTAATGCCTATTGCTGCAGTAAAATACTTCAGACAAACTCTAGTTGCAATCATTTCCGAAACAACCAGTATCCCTGACAACCATAACCATACTCCACATCTCCTGAACCTATTCCTTACAACCAACCCACTTGTCTATAAAACAAGAGTCGTTTCCCCACTTGGTCAACCAGACCACTGCCTAATCGAAATAACTTCCTCTGTACCCAATCCCACTGTTACTCGAAAAACAGATAGAACTATGTGGTGTTTTAAATGCAACCTTCCCCTACCGTGAGTATTGCTTTAAACGGTCCTCCTCTTCAAACATTGCTCCCTCAATAACTGAAGTTATCTTGATGGGTAAGGAGTTATACATTCTCAAAAAACCATAATCGTGTAGGTCATGCCCATTCCCAACTCTGGTATAATAGGGCTTGCACTGACGCATTATCGCAAAAGCATAAACTAAATGGAAATCAAATAAATCTATCGAAAATCACGCCAACTATATTGCCCCAAGGAATAGTTGCAAAAGCATCATCACCAAGGCCAAAAAGATGTTTGAAGAACACAAATACAAAGAATTAGTCTCATGTCCTTTAGGTGGTCGTAAATTATGGTCATTAGCTAAAGCCATCAGTAAAAACTTTAGTACATCTTCCTTTCCTCCCATGACGTATCGCGACGCAGCTGTAGTAGATGATCCTGCTGAAAAAGCCAACCTCTTTGTCGATTACTTTGCAGCAAATTCATGTCTCAATGATTCTGATAAAACTGTGCCGTCGCCCAAATCTACCCCATACGCTATTAAACCAATCCACCTTCGTTACAAGCTCCTATAGCTTTTATATCAAAATAAAATAATACAAAAACATCAAATAATCCAACAGAGAAATCTCTCAATTTGTTACATTAAAAGCTTTCATCGAAATCTAAAAAATTAATGAATGATGTCAATGCAAGGTTATGTAACTCAAAAATTGCCATACACAAAAGGATAAACAGGTCAGTAACATGGACGTAATTAAAATAATTTATCTTCTAAATGTATGTGATTCGTAAATAATGATAACTCTGTGCGGTAAGACGAAAATTACATGTAAAGTTGGAAATAACACACTTTAAATAATCAGAGTATCTGTACAATTGTTTTATAGTCACAAACCAATAAATTCACTTATAAAAGGAAAGTATGGTACAATTTTTCGTACGTAAAATTTTAAATATTAATTCGGGATGAATCTTGCAAGGTTCGGAATTCCCACGATCATTTAACTGCTTACTGTAGTTTACTTAACTGAATCTTAAAATGGAAATTGGCCAACTTTACAATGTAAATATCAAAACACAATGTAACAAACAAAAAAATTTACATAAAGGTTAATAACAGCATGAATGCGCTTTCAGTGACTGAAAGGATCGCCTTTTGGCCTCTATTCAAAATATTAAAACAAAGAAAGCGGGTTCGCTCACTTAATCAACATAGTTTTACAAATTTATTCAATTGACAAATCACAAATTTTGAATGATCACATGGAGGTGCCTATTTCCATTTTATTGATCCTTTAATGCTTGATTAGGAGATACCAATAAACTTCCACTTCAGCATGATACAGTAGTGTAGCTTTATTACGTCAAATAAAATTGTTTCGTTTAATTTGTACTCGCAATCTTAACAGCGAAAAGCTGTGGGCACTTTGTAATGTACTTTTTCGATGCAAAAACAAATTTTCCAAACTGGAGGTTGTTACAATTCGTTTAAGCGCTATTTTATACCAAAAAGGAGGGAAGTTCTGAAATGAACACCATTCCTTTTTAATGGAAACGAAAATGTCACTCCTAACCAACGAATAACAACTCAAAAATATCCCCGTAATGGTTGAATCCTTCTTTTACTCCACACTACAGTGAACGGGAGATTCCCTCACGATAGCTTCAAGTAACCCGGGTAGAACGTAGGTAAATTATGTGCGCCCGAAGTGTACATCACTCCCACAACTTCCTACCTGTTCCCTGTCACAGCCTAACTTTAACTAACTTATCCCACTAAAAATCAAGTCATCTTTTAACCGTCAGACTAAACAAATCTGCCAGACTAAAATTGCATTGAATGGAAATTTCCCAGGAAAAAACAAACTTGATACCTACAGTAGAGTTGAATCCTGTCTTTCAATATTACACAAATTTTCTATAACTTCCCCAATAACAACCCAATAAATGAACTGGTAAGCTCGAAAGTATGCAGGAATATTTATCCGCAACTGAACATCTGGCCGTCAAACACGATCACACAAATAAATTTAAACCCACACATATTATGTTTCTTAAAAACTCCCTTCATCCATAATGAAATTTAATTCCTTTTATCGAAACTGCGACAGAAAACTTTAAAATAAAAATTCACAGTAACTTAACATTAATTTAAGATTCTACATATGCTATCCAAATATTAAAAAAAAAATTCTACGACAAATTCCATCCACACGTGACGTTTCCCCAAATTTAACACTAAATTTCAATAAACCGAAGGCTTTCCTTTCCTCAGTTTTAGCAAATCGTTCTACCTATGAGAATAAAACTAATTCCAGACAAACAAATAAAGAAAAACAATATATTGTAATATACCACATGTACACCAAACCGAAAATAAGAAAATTCCGAACAACCCGTCGGCTTCAAGCAAAGAGCTTACGAGAAATGACTCAAGTTACACTTCCATCTGGTGACGTTACCAACTTAAAATATTGAAGACCGCTTTCAATGGTGATGTTAAGGAAGCAATCAGGCGAACCATAACAGATTTTCCCAGTTCTAATTTTTTGAACCCTTTCTTCTTTTAGTGTTTCTAACTATACTGCTTTTCAAAATTTTTTAGTCCAAAGTTGATCGTTATCTTTAGTCCAACTCTAATTCGTTAATATAGCCAAGTAGTGGATGTTATCAACTTACAACTTATAAAAGAAATCAGCCATAATTTCCTTCTGTTATTGGAGGAAACACTACTGTGTAAACAGCAGGAAATGTAAGAACTTAATTTATCTGTGTTTAACAGAAAAGTTCCCATTTTTACAAATACCTTGGTACACCGATCAATACTACTTAGTAGGTATGTAAATACGCAAAGACTTAGACGCTACAATAATATTACATCCGTTAAATATCTAGCTACTTATTGTTTCCACAATAAAATAACATTCAATAGCAGGCTTTCTAGTACGTGTACGTTATCATTATACCAAGCATATTCTTTGGATTTTCATGTTTTATATTTTTTTTTGCTAAATGTTTCATGCTTTACCACGCAATCGCAGTCAAAATCTATACAGGGTGGACAACTAAGAATGCGAGGTACTGTATCTGGGAAACTATACATCGTAGAGGCTTGCGGAAAAAAAGTTATACTAAAACGGCCAATGCAAAAACCTGGAAAATATTTTTGAAATGGCCGCTAGGGAGCGTAACTGCAATCTTGAATCTAAAAAAGTGATGTTTCTGTGAATTCTGCTATATTTACCTAATAAAAAAATAACTGATCTTTGAAGTCGAGGATAATCTGAACTTTTTTGTTTGGCACTTTTTGACGTATCTATAAAAATAAAGTGGTGGGGGGTATTCAAAGGTTTCCTCAAATCACCCCCCGTATCTTCGAAACGGCTAATCCGATTTTAACACACTTGGGCGCGTTGAAAAGCGTTTTTCTTGGCCTACAAACGTTAAAATAATTGAAGTTTTGTTAGTTTCACATGTCAGCGCTAGAGGGCTTTGTTCGACATTCCGACAGAAACGGTTAATTTTCGCAAAGAAATTAAATGCATTGGTATGACTTTTTCCATGAACAAGTAGCTAAATGATACATAAACAAGCTCGCGAAAACCGCATCTCGATATCTTGTTCCTAACCTAACATATCTATACGAAAATCCTTTAAATTTTTATTCTTTTTTAACTATATTTTTCTGGAACTGTTTCTATTATGTAAGTTGTGGCCCTGAAAAGGACCGATTTAAAGGTTTTTAACGCCCCCGTGAATGCTCGAAATGCTGACCATCACTCTGTGCATTGCTGAGGTCTCTTATGGGTAGACAAAACTGCAGCTTCAATTTCGGCTCTGAATAGGTTACCTAGAAATTGCGATTTTAAATGTTCGTAAATTTATACACCAGAATAAATTCACCCTTTTTGAAATTACCACGGGCAAGTAAGCAATGCTAAAAGTTATACGAAAGGCCTATTTTTTGTTTGTTTAAATGCATATTCACTACGGATATATACGAAAATACAATTAATAGAAGCAGGCAATGGAAACAGCTACCTAAACAAAACATACATGATCCTCAAATTGTCAATAGTTGTCAATACTTTCGCGTTACTTTGAGCAATTTTTGTGCTTTCAAAATGCGTTTTCTAATAATGAAGCTGTTGGTATACTTGCGGTTTACTTTGAATGTCTTCAGAATGCCGCAGTAGCTAAAAAAGTTTACGCGGCTCCCTATCCAAATCGGCGTCCTTGCGATGTAAGAATTTTTCCCCTATTAGTGGCCCGCTTACGAGCCAATGGTAGTTTTCGGTCTACGTCTCAACGGCAAAGAACTGGAAAAACACAAGAAAATGTTAACCGTGTACTGGGCTATCTTGAAGGAAATTCTCATGTTAGCACAAGATAATTATCCACTGAGTTGGGCATATCACGGCCAATGGTTAAAAATATTTTGAAGGACCATAGGTAAGTTCTAATGGCTATCAAAATATATAGGTATTCGTTTAAACTTTTTTTAATTACTTTAAGAATGCACCCATATCATGTCATTTTGCATCAGACCTTGAAAGAGGAAGATTTTGATCGAAGGTTAGACTATTGCCATTGGATGTCAGACATGATACGCGAAAATAGATAATTTTTAATTCAAATTATTTGGACACCTTCAGTAGTGACGGGAGAGTCAATCTGCACAATATGCATTATTGGTCTGCAGAAAATCCACATTGGTTGCGTGAAGTTCAGCACCAAGGACGTTGGAGTTTAAATGTATGGTGTGGCATACTGGGGGTAGAATTATTGGGCCATATTTTTTCGAGCATCCCCTAAATGTCAATGTATTTCTTGACTTTTTCGCCAATCAATTACCGTTGTTGTTGAAAGATGTGCCTCTGGAAATAAGGCAAAAATTGTTTTTTTAGTTGGATGGTTTCCCAGCACATTTTGCTATTAATGTACGAGAGCATATTAATGCAGTATTTCAACAGTGGTGGATTGGAAAAGGAAGTTTGTTTCCATAGCCTACGCGATCGCCTGACTTCACTTGCCTCGATTTTTATTTAAGGGGGCGCTTAAAGGACATCGTGTTTCGGACTCGACCTACTACTAGAGAACATATGAAAAACTGGATTCGTAACGAAGTTGAAGCTGGAGTTTTGTCTAGTCCTGAGAGGCTGCAGCAATGCATAGAGCGTGATGGTCAGCATTTCGAGCATTTACGTGGGCGTTAAAAACCTTCCTCCTTTAAATCGGTCCTTTTTAGGGCCACAACTTACATAGTAGAAACAATTCCAGAAAAATACAGTTAAAAAAAATAAGAATTTAAGGGATTTTCGTATAAAGATTTCTTTGGCCGATATTTTAGGTTAGGAACAATATATCGAGATGCGGTTTTCACGCGCTTGTTTAGCTACGTGTTCATGAAAAAAAGTCATTTCAAAGCATTTAATTTTTTTGCGAAAATGAACCGTTTCTGTCGGAATGTCGAACAAAGCCCTCTAGCGACGACATGTAAAACTAACAAAACTTCTAATATTATAACATGTGTAGCTCATTTCAACGCGCCCAAATCTGTTAAAATCGGGTTAACCGTTTCGAAGATACAGGGGGTTATTTAAGGAAACCTCTGTCACTTTATTTTTAGACATACCTCAAAAAGTGCCAAACAAAAAAAATTCAGATTATCCTCGACTTTAAAGATCACAGGGGGTTATTTAAGGAAACCTCTGAATACTCACCACCACTTTATTTTTAGACATACGTCAAAAAGTGCCAAACAAAAAAGTTCAGATTATCCTCTACTTTAAAGATCAGTTATTTTTTTATTAGGTTAATATAGCAGAATTCACAGAAACATCACTTTTTTAGATTCAAGATTGCAGTTACGCCCCCTAGCGGCCATTTCAGAAACTTGAAAATATTTTCCAGGTTTTTGTATTGGCCGTTTTAGTAATAATTTTTTTTTGCTCAAGCCTCTACGATGGATAGTTTCCCAGATACAGTACCTCGCATTCTTAGTTGGCCACCCTGTACAATTTGTAATCATTTGTACAAACACGCCGTTTAAAACCCAAAAGATAAATTTAACAATTATGAACTTAGATTGTGAAATTTTACGTGGTCAATGCCTTTTGTGAAGTAAATAAGGTTTTTGAACTAATTAGGTTCACTGAAAAACACAAATTATATTAAATTATTAGTATTAGTCTATAACATTGTCAATTTCCACTCTAAAATATTCAGAAAAACCCGAAATGTAAAAGCAAAATGTTAAATTGGCAATGTTCGCACTAACTTTACAAAGTAAACAATTCATTTTATTTTTATAAGTAGTTTTATATGCTGGCGATGCTTAGCAATGATCTAACTTTTATACCTTGGTCATAAAAACGGTAACCATTGAAAACTAAATGAGAGAAAAGTATGTTTAAACCAACACTTTATAAGAGTACCGTGATAAACATACTAGATCGTTATCGCTTTGGCTAACAGTATTCCAGAAACAGAATTATTTATGAATTGCCCCACTTTTTTTACATAAGCTTCACAATATGGATTGCTATAGCTAGATCCGAATAAATATACCTGATGTATGAAACTATAAATTTATATCACCATAACCTAAGCTTGGTAAAATTTAACTCTGAATGTCACAAAATAGGGCATATCCATTATCTTTAGTTTTACTAGCACGTAATAAATGTAGTACCTTAAAAATTTGTTTGAGCACATGGTATGGCGTAAAATCGGGTCTGACCGGTGGAACGAATGCAAAATAGGGGTTTGTCTTTTCAACAACCCTGCCTTTATTTTTAATGATATTCATAATGAATGTTTGCTGTACGCCACATTTAATTTTGATGTACCAATTCTTTGTCATTTTACCACACTTGTTGGAAATACGCCATATTATTGTTCACGTCACACGTTGAGGTGGATCATGGTTCGGTATCGAAACAAACCGATTTCGCGTTGAATGCTTAATAGGATATTTAATAATCGTGTTATATTTGCGTTACTGTTTTAATAGTGAAATTAAGGTAAGTATTTAATGATTAGATACAGTACACAACACTTTATACTTAGAGATTCCTAAAGTTTATTGGGATTCTGCAAAATTAATACCTCAACATAACCTATAAAATTATAATTTAGAAAATGCGTTTACTTTAATGTTTTACTTAATGTTATCTAAAAATTTATGGACTAATTCATATATAATATATATATATATATATATATATATATATATATATATATATATTATATATATAGATGATCAATAGGTTTACGACATCCGTGTATTTTATTAAGCTTTTGGATAATTTGTTAAGTGTGTTGATTTTACTGAATAGGCTAGTCTATCCTCCACAGTCCGGTAGGATTAACCCTGCCTAAGGCTATTTAGAAAAAGACTTGGTGGGTCAGAGACAATTTTCCTGAATTGAGTGGTGCTTGTTGTGAATTTGGCAGAAGGTGTTTGAAACCTTTCGATCACCTTATCCATATATGATCCGCCCACTTCCACTGTATCTGGCTCGGCAACTCGGTAGGCTTGCATATATATATATATATATATATATATATATATATATATATATATATATATATATATATATAGTTGCCAAGCCAGCTACAGTGGAAATGGGCGGGATCGATATAAGGAGTAAGGTGATCGAAAGATTTCAAACACCTTACACTTTCCATCAATTCACAACAAGCAGCACTCAATTCAGGAAAAATTGTTTCTAGACGCCATCAAAATCTTAAATTTTTCTAAATAGCCTTAGGCGGGGTTAATCCTACCGAACTGTGGAAGATAGCACTGTAGCCTATTCAGTAAAATCAAACACACTTGAAACAAAATTTATCCAAAAGCTTAATAAAATTTTGAAGTACACGGATCGTCGTAAACTTATTGATCACACCCTATACACACGAAAAAGTTCTAAACGTTATTCGGATACTTTCTAAGTAGCTCTCGTATAAATACATAAATTTATTTAACTGTTATAAAATTCTGAACTAAATAAACATTGCCCAATTTAGAAAAATCAAAACAAAAAGTCAGTTTAATCATTTTTAAGTCACCACATTAGCTTGTTTCTGAAACATTTAAAATGTAACAATCAGTGCTTTCGTCTTAAATCGTATAGAGATTTTCTGAATACTTTCCCTTTAAAATCGTATTTAAACATTCGCCAATATGAATGAATTGTAATAATTCAAACTTCTACTTTATAAAATGTCCTATTATCAGTGTTCATTTTAATAACTGTAAAAGATTTCTGAATAATTAAATACTGTAATGGATATATATATATATATATATATATATATATATATATATATATATATATATTATATACACACAGGGTGATTCAAATTCGAGGCTAACCATGGATTTCGAAAACGGTAAGAGATAGAGGGCTGGTTTAAATATGGCAAAGTTGCGAAATTTTGGGAACACCAGCATGCTGCCAAGAAACCAATAAAATTTTATTTCGTTTTCGAGATTTTTTAAAAAAACCAATATCTCTCATTTTCGTTTTTATTTTTTCCTGACCTTATTTTCAAAGATATTCAAAATTAAACAATACATTCTTAAGACAACTTTTTCTTGCCTACAAAATGGCGGCATCAAAATTTTAATACGACGTTTCGTCTTCTGCCGACCATCATCAACTTTTTTATTTCTTATGGCCGCCATCTTGAATTCTTAGACCACTAAATAGAACTTTTTTTTGTAATTTCAAAAATGAATAATTTTTCTACCTTATGTTGAACCGTTTAGCTAATATTATCAAAAAAGTAAAATTATTGTTGATTTTAAAAAAACGATCTAGATACCATTGCACTGTAGATGCGTGTACATATTGTTTTTGATTATCAAGATACCTAAATTTACAAAAAAAAAAAAATTCTATTAACACATAATGTACTTTTGACTTATAAAAAAACTATGAGAAACTAGTAAACGAAAAGGAACAAGTAAAGCAAGAAAAATAACAATAAATTAAACTATTTTTAAACGTTTAGGATTACAATAGGTGTTCAAAAAGAAAACCATTTTGTTGTGCAAACATATTAGCTCTTTCGATTACACTACGTATTGCTCGTTGAATACTTCTTCGGGGAATATTTTGGCAGGCAGTTATAACGCTATTTCGAAGTTCTTGGATGTTTTCGTAGCGCTGCTTATAAATAATATTTTTTAAGTTTCCTTATAAAAAAAAAATCTAGCGGAGTAAGGTCGGGACTACGCGCTGGCCATTCGATAACACTTCTGTTACCTATCCATGCATTTGGAAAAATTTCGTTTAGATAATTACGAGCTAAACCAGCGTTATGTGGTGGGGTACCATCTTGCTGCCACCAAAGTTCTCTTAATTCGTTAAGTGGCATTTCTTCCAAATACCCCAGCATTGGTCCTCTTAAGAACCCTATATATCTAACTGAATTTAACGTATCCTCATAAATAAAAGGGCCTAGTAACCTATTCTTAGTTAAACCGATCCAGACGTTAAACCCAAAGCGAATTTGATCTCGGACTTGCCTGTTCTTTCTAGGATTTTCAGGTGCCCAGATGTGTTCATTATTGCGATTAAAAACGCCTAAATTGGAGAAGCGACGTTCATCAGTCCACATTATTTTTTCAACAAAATTCGCATCGTGGTTTGCTTGGTCAAGTAACCAATTGCAAAATCTAAGCCGCCTCTGGTTATCACCGGGATGTAAAACTTGACTTGTATGTATTTTATAAGGTTTGAAATTCGCCTCATTCAATGTTCTCCACGCTGTTGTTTGCGGGATATTTAAATTTACAGATATCTCTCTTGTAGAAATAGACGGGTTTAGGTTTACCTAAAATTAAATCAAAACATAGATCTGTGACAAAAAAAAACATAAGAAAGACTTACTGTATCAAGAATTTCCTCTTTAGCTGCTAAAGGGAGCCTACTCCCGTATTTCGGCCTTGATGCATTAAATTGTCCGTATTCTGACAAATTTCGGTGAAGTCTTAAGAAATAACTTTCGTTTGGTTGATTTCTTTCAGGGTACATTTCAAAATAGGTGTTTAATGTATCTCCCGAGTTTCTGCCTTTGGCATAATAGACTTGCAACATGTCACGCTTTTCATCGTTTGAAAATGGCATTTTAAATACTAATACAATTACAACATTCACAAAAACAAACACAAATACAATTACAGCACAGTAGCCATATCAAATACAATAAAGAATAATCAAATTCAAAGGTATCTTGATAATAAAAAACAATATGTACACGCATCTACAGTGCAATGGTATCTAGATCGTTTTTTAAAATCAGCAATAATTTTACTTTTTTGATAATATTAGCTAAATGGTTCAACATAAGGTAGGCAAATTATAGATTTTTGAAATCACAAAAAAAAGCTCTATTTAGAGGTCTAAGAGTTCAAGATGGCGGCCATAAGAAATAAAAAAATTGATGATGGTCGGCAGAAGACGAAACGTCGTATTAAAATTTTGATGCCGCCATTTTGTAGGCAAGAAAAAGTTGTCTTAAGAATGTATTATTTAATTTTGAATATCTTTGTAAATAAGGTCAGGAAAAAATAAAAACGAAAATGAGAGATTTTGGTTTTTTTAAAAAATCTCGAAAACGAAATAAAATTTTTTTGGTTTCTCGGCAGCATGTTGTTGTTCCCAAAATTTCGCAACTTTACCAAATTTAAACCACCCCTCTATCTTTTACCGTTTTCGAAATCCCCATGGTTAGCCTCGAATTTGAATCACCCTGTGTATATATATATATATATATATATATATATATATATATATATATATATACAGGGTGTCAGTTATTATTTTTTTAACTCTTTTTTAAATATCTATCTTAATAATAACATACTTTGCATGAAATTTGGTATCTGAAGGTTTTCTATGATGAGAAATTCAGATTTGATCATAGTTTTGATGTATCGTCCAGAAGGCGCCACTAGAACCCTTTGTCTAAATTGAAATCCCATAACTTTTTTCTGTCTCTGTATATCAAATGTCTTATTCCCTGATGTTTTCTTCAAAACAGGTATACCTTGTAGATGTCGCTGCGAGCATCGGTTTCTGTGATAATCGAATTTAAATATTTCATTACATACTAAAATTCATCATAGTCCTCCTTCTCACTTTATCCAGGCTTAGGCCAAAGAGTTTGGAGCGTCTTAAGAACCAACCGGCCAATAACAACAGAACTTTACACAGCAACATAACAACATAACAATGTAAGAATGCACTTGCAAAGAACAAAAAGAATAGCCCACACGTTAATTACTTCCACATCCAACGGATGGGAAGTACTGTATCGCTAAAAAAAATTTTTATTTGCCCAATCTGTTTAGAATGTTCGAAAACGTCCAAAAACAGAATTTGAGCAAAAAAATCTTGTCTGTGTGTCTGTCTGTGTGTGAAATATTTCCAAAAAACTCGATTTTGTAACCCGTCCACACGATTTTTTTTTAAATGTTGGTATTAGAAAATCAAATTTTTGATCGAAAAGCATTTTGATAATTTTTTTGCAAAGTTAACGTTTTCAAGTTATTTACAAAAAAACCGATTTTTTTTTAAATCACGTTGATAATGCACAACCTTTACTGCATACGGGTTTGTCATACCCCTTCTTGTCATCGGTGAATAAAATTTTTCTATGAAAATTTGGATCATTTTCTCACTTTTCATTAATAAAGCGTCTTAATTCGAGGTCGTTAGGTAAAAGCTCTTGTATTGTTTGGATGTAAAATCGATGTAACATGTGTTCTCTTAAAGTGCTGAAAAACTCAATGTTCCAAACCAATGTGTCTGGTGCTCAGATTCGGATCTTCTTCAACTCGTTCTAAAACTTCTTCCTCGACCTATGCTGTTCTGAAAATACGATTCCGTCCACAATCAACCGTAGCAGAACCAAAACTACCGGTTGCTCAACACGCCTTCCAACAGCAGCAAATGTTCGATGGTTTAGAACGCGTCTATTTCGAAATATTTCTTGGTATACTCTGACCAATTCCCGACCATTTCTTTGGCAATAACCGTAAACTAGTATCATATCGGTCACTTCTGCGTTAGTGTAGGGTACGGCTATAGCAATGGTGTAACGAGAGGTTGCACCGGAATGTGCAATAAAATCCAGTCATCTTTAGTGACAAATCTCGATTTTGTTTATGGGCTCATCATGGTCGCAGATTGGTTAGAAGACGTCCTGGAGAAAGACACAATTTATAGTTTTATGTACAATGACATACTGCTCTCACTAAAGCTGTGATGGTGTTGGGGGATATCTTCCATGGAAGCAGATCTCCTCTAGTAGTTATTCAGGGAACATTAAATGCAAATCGGTACATTAACTATGTTCTTGAACCAGTATTACTGCCATATCTGCAAGAAATCGAAATTCCAATTTTTGAGGAAGATAATGCACGGCGTCATACCGCAAGAGTTGCTATGGAGTTTCTAAATATTGCTAATGTTGATATGCTTCCATGCCTTCTCGTTCGTCAAACTTATCACCAATCGAATATTTGTGGGATATGGTAGGACGGAGAATAAATGATCTATAGCCACTCCTAAACAATATAGATGCCATTCAACAACGGATTTTAGAAGCGTGGGATAGTATACCTCGGGTTAGCATAGATTCACTCGTTTCAACTATACCTAATCTGCTAGCTAAATGTGTGACAAACAGAGGAGGGTCGACGCATTATTAATGTTTGCAATATTTGTGATATGAACTATTATGTAATCTTGGTTGACCAAAATATGATTTTTCAAAAACTGTTTATTTTTTTTTAATTCTTAACAACTTTTATCAAAGTTAATGTTAATTTTATTTACTCTTTTTGTCATTTCCCAAAACAACATGATCAAGGTTGTAAGCAGTGTCGGCTCGTTATCTTTTACCATTTCTCAATTGGTATTTAAATTTGTTATTGATGGACTAATTTATACTTCATTAAAATTAGTTAACAGTTTTAAATGTTAATTTGTAAAATCATTTTGGATATATGATTCATGTTATATTCACATAAAATGTTTTAGTACGTACTTAAATATGAATTTTTGTTATAAGATCCATGTTCAAATAGGAATAATGTTTACTAATTGAACGTATATTTCACTAATTTGATAATAACCATAAAATGTTCTTTCCAAATAAACTTCATATATAATAAAATAAATTAATTCTCAAACTAAAGCGTAACCAATACATTGTTTCACCTTACCAGCCCTCCACTTTTGGGAGGGAATGCAACATGCTCTTTTCTTTCCTTTATCTATGAAAATCATGACTACTCTATAATTTGGCTTTCTTCACTCAACCAAAAATTAAAAAAACACATCGGACGAAAAATAGTGCATTCGTCATGAACGTTAAGGGTTTAACTGGTCTTCGAGCGGTAAGCAACCCTTACCGTTCTTAATACTTAATATACTATCATATTATTCATAGTTTCGTACATATGCTCACTTTTAATTAACGTCAATTTTTCGGCCACTGTGCCTTAAAAATTAAAATCGAAATTTGTTTTTGATGTATTCATATCTGAATTTACTTTTCAGATGTATTAATGTAAATTGAAATTCTGAACCTTTATAATTTACCTAAAACAACATTTTCAGTTTCATGCAAAAAGGAATCGTTATTTTAAAAAAACATACTTCGTATCTCTATTTTCAACATTAAAATAATGTAACATATTTTACTTTGTATAATTGTATAATTCCACTTATGCTCTTCCTTTTTGTACAATTATGTTAACATTCATTTGATTTTAGTTATTAGAGAAAACAAAAATAATTTCATAAAATTAATTTTCGCTGTTGAAAACGTCCGTGCATTAAAAATGTAACTTTTAATGTGAGTGTGTTAGTTTTGACATGATTGATACAAATTAATAATTTGCTTTGTATAAATTGTGTTAATTCTATCTGACATTTCCAAATATAAAAAAGCGGGTTGCAAAACCTATTAGCGCGTGAAATATGTTTTCAAACAAATAATGTCATGTTGTGACATACTGTATACAAATTAATGAAGCTGAAAAACATCACAATAAATTAAATTCACGGTACATTAAAACAAAAATCTCGTATAACGTATGTTTACTGCTTTTCTGATACATATTCACTAATGGCGTAAGCAACGTTGATGGACATGTATTGTTTTCCTAAATAAATATATATTAAAAAGGTGGTCTTTTTAAACATAATTTTATAATACGCAGGATGAACGAGTAACATATTAAAAGCAAAGCCCTTATTGTTGTATATTCGGCTACTACACAGACGAAGTGGCATAATTATACACTTGTTCACATAAAAGTTATTTACGCTATAAATGGGATATAAACGTTGTGTCACTCATGTTGAAGTTATGGAATGCGGCAAAGGGCTGATCGTTTAACTACAAAATCACGATTGTAATGTATCCCACGTTTCGCGCAAAATTATATCTATAACCAATTGTAATTAACGCACGCATGAGATAATTTATATCCGTACTTTACCATGCTGTTAAACCCGATCCACCTTCGTCCACGTAGAAGAAATTGACGCCGACTACACCGGCCGTACGTACGAGGCCTGTGGTTTTACGACCTACCCATAACGCTGCCTCTTGCCCTCAAGATACAAAATCAAGAAACACATTTTCGCCATACTTCGTCCTCTACATCTGCCGAGGTTGGACATTAAATTCATCCGCAAATACATCGGAGTCCTAGTAACATTGTAACGTGTCAATTTTTGGCTATCACTACCTGAATGTGATATTACAGTATTTGTGTATATTAAGACATATTGTAATATTTTTTCTACCACTAATTATATTTTAATGGATATATTGATATTTTTTCTTTAGTGTATATAATTTCGAATAGAAGTGTATAAGTTTTTATCGTCTATAATAGGTATTTGGCTACATAAGTTTCTTGGTTTTATGCGCAACGCGAAGTTGATATCATTTGCGTTCCTTCTACCTCGCAATCCATAGCGTTGTATTTTAATTTGACTTCCCTGCATAAGGGAAATCCGCCCCTTACGTTAAGAAATGTTTGTACAGTTGAAAGTGGCATATATATCTTTCTATTTCATGTTGAATGACCAATTCGAAATGGCGTGCATATAGTACGTTGAATGACGCAATACATAATCTTGTAGGAAAGATTGACTTGGAGGTACCTTGCCACATGTCTAACCTTCCACATCACATACAATTGGAAGAAGTTAGTCAGCTCGACTAGTGACTCTGTCAAATGGTCCAGAGACCACATAGCACTTGGATAGCGTGGGTGTTTTGAAGCGTTGATAAAGAGTAAATAGATGGTTAGATTAGTTAGAACGCAAGAACAAAAAATTGTAGTAAGTAAGATTGGGAAAACAGACTAGAAACAGGCGCCACAAGCTTTAAAGGAAGAAAAAGGTGAATTATTATTTCTTGAGAAGGAAACGGTGTAAAGCTTGACCCAGGGAAGCAACAGGACTAACATATAACCGACAGTTCCCTCAGTAAGCATAGTTTATTTATAAATTCCCAACAATGGATGATATATGTCTATATATAACAACACAAACATAGACAGGTGATATAGTTTATTATTATATTTATTATAATGGGACGTTGATTGCTTTCCCCAAAAGACAAGACTAGAAAAAATGTGCATGCATACCGAGCACGCAATTTTTCCCAAAAAAACAGTGCTAAGTATGAATTTATTCTAATTACATCATATGAAATAGTTAAACTTCGTAAGTAAATACAGATTTCAAGATTAATACTGGAGGGTAAGTCGCGATATTAGCTTATAATAACATCAACTTTAAATTTAGTTGGTAATAAAACAACGTAATAACCCTCTCTGGTTCGTTGAAAGATCTTTCAGAACGTAAACCTGAATAGAAAAATTTACATCTACATTCAACCCGCCATATTCTACTTCAAAAAGGTAACAATCCAACTTGACTTTCGTTTCACAATAGCAAAGCACAATCGCCCTTAATAATCACAACTTCAATTATCTATATAATCTGAGAATCTTGTTCAGTTCACTATATGAATCCTAACATGCATGTAAGTATGAGTAACTAATCAATTAAAATTAGATTCCAATGATCTGAACACTCTTATCCACAGTGACAGAAAAATGGCACTTAAAACCAAGAAACATAATTTGAAATAACACGGTTTCCCATACTAACGTTTGCCCTACTACATAATAATACGAAAGATACAATCGTTTTAATAACACAATGCTTTAAGTTTCTGCTACTGCGCACGGTAGTGTAAATAGTAGCCAAAATTGCACAAAAGATGGATTTCCAATGCTAACACAAACACTGGGTCTTTTGTGTAAAATTTTAGTAATATGAATCGAAATTTGGTGATAATATGTGCACAAAATACTAGCTAACGATTTGATCAAATTATAACAGTTCTATATTAGTGAAATCTTTATGAAAGTTAAATGAATTTGGATGTCAACGTGACAAAGAAAATTTCCACAAAGGTAAACAGTTCATTAAAAATCCTTTGTAATCTGGTTAATTTAAATGCCCTCTTTTTTTTGAAGGAGAGGCTGTACTGATCTCTGCTGAAGGCATCTACTTGAGTTTATCATGGTTACAAGGGTGATTTGTGATTGTATATTATGAAACGAAAGACAAGTTGGATTGTTACCTTCCTAACGTCAACTGTAACGGTTGTTTATATGTATAAGTTTTCCTTTTCAAATATTACGCATGAAAGATCTTTCAGCGTCCCAGAGAGGGGCCTTACGTGTTATTAATAATTTTAGATAATTTAAAGGTGAATTTATAACAAGCAAATCTCACGACTTGCCCTCGTCAGTGTTAATATTCATACCTGCGCTCAATTACGCATTTTCACTATTTTTCGGTGTTCTTAGTATGATATTAGGTTAAATTTATATTTAAGGGTTATGGGGAAAATTGCATGTTTTGATACGAAAACGTACACATTGTCTTATTTATTATTATTCATACATAAATATATATATATATATATATATATATATATATATATATATATATATATATATATATACATACTTATATTAAACTTCTGCATATAGCAGTCTTTAGAAGTAAGTTTACGTTTGTTGAGGGAATTGTCGTTTAATTGCTATTCTTGTTGCTCCCTGTTTCAAGCTTCACAGGGTCTCTCGTTCAAGAAATAATAACTTCTGTTTTTTTTTCTTTAAAGCTTGGGGCGCCTGTTTCTTGTCTGTCTAACATTTCGGTGTTCATTTCTAGCTAACCCAACCATCTTCTTTATTTTATCCACACTTCAAGACACCCACGCTATCCGAGTGCTCTGCGATCTCAGGACCGTTTCGCTTATTTGCTATTCGAGCTAAACATTTCCTCTACTTTTTTATGTGACGTGGTTGGTTAGACACGTTGCAAAGATAAGGTATATAACAGCAATTTATTCATAAAACATGGTTGTACCTCTGTAGATCAAAGAAGAGCTCTATGTGATGATTTAAGACAAACTGGATTATAATTCTTTTAAGAAAATAACATTGGATTATCGTATTCTAATCCTGAAAGAGAAATCCTAATTACAACTTAGCTGAAAGCAGCCGAGCAAACTTACCATTTTGTTTTCATGCAAGGCCGATTTTAGAAGGAACCACACCTTAAGAAAAAGGTATTTAACAAAGTTTTGTTATCAAATTTGGTTATAATAAAAATGTTATACATATTATTTCAAAAGAGAATCTTAGTAATATGTAAATTATTTACTGATACCACCATCTAGTGGTAATTCAGCAGAGTAACAGATATCTGTAAGTAGATGTTAGAACTAACCAGAACCCACGAACATCGCATAGATGGCACTAGTAGGTTTATTTAGAACTTTTATAAAGAAAAGGTAAATAGATACAGAGAATTTAGACAAATTATTTTAGCGAAATAAGGAACGAGTAATCGTTAAATAACTATTCCAAATGTTCAATCCACAGATAAATTTTTGTTTTGTTTTTAGAACAGTAATCAAATAAAATTGTAGTCCATACAAAAAGATCCGTTATCCATTTTTGCAGGTTACAACATTTTATTTTTGTGTTATTAAATAAGGTCGCTTTTGTAGCCACAACATATCAGTGTTGGTTGCCCTGGGTCGAGGGCACATTGCGTTTATCTTGAAGTGCTGGAGATTAGCTTACCTTACCTGATGATTTATCTTATCGTATTGTCAAGAAATGAAGTTCTCGAGAGCAATTAATTTCGATATAATACATAAACTATAGATTGAGTGTGTAACAAGTACGCATGTATCCTTTTTAGTGTCAATTAGATGAATTGATTTACGAACATTAAAGTAAATCTGGTCTAATATTGTTTCTGAGTGTTTATTACTATTGTAATGAAAAGGAACTACTGACTTCATTTAAGGTTTTCTAATACAAAGACATAACATTACTACATTTTGTTGCAATAGGTAAAAAAAACTTTATTACGTTAAAGTTAAACAGTTTCAATCATCTTTCATTTTGAAATAATTCTGCGTAAGCATAGGTTATATTTTGGGTATAGTTTATGTATCAATTAAGAATTAATTTACTATTGTAAAGCTTTGCGAAGACTTAAGTACTGTTTTATTTGCTTTTATGCTAAAATTAATCAGCAGCTATTTTGATTAAAAATACACAAATAAACACGTCTGCTCTGTTTACTAAGATTACATGTGATATTAAAGCACAACTTTCCGATGTTTTGTTGTATTTTAATTATTTAACCTAAAAAATCTACAACAGACATCTTAAGTAATGTACAATTGTATTCATAGAAAATGGGTACACTAAAATTGTTATAGTGTAAATCGGTTTTGATTGAATTTGACTTAAAAATAATGTATGGTTGACAAGCTTCGTCATGTAAGTGAAAATGAAAAAGCTCAAATAATAACCAGAATAGATGGGTGGTCAATACGTGCATTAGCAGATTTTATCGGAAGGAGCAAAACACTATTTCAAGAATTAAGCAACGTTGGATTCAAGAGGGGTCTTTGAAAAGAAAAGTTGGTACTGGTCCTGCACGCATTTCCGTCCTTGAACAAGATGATGCATTTCTGGGATATTTAAGGGCAAATCATTTTGAAACTGCAAGAAATGCTGCCATTGAAACAGGATTTCCTGGGTCTCAACCTACCGGTAGCAGAAGAATAAAATAATCTGACTTTAAAAAACGCGTAGCTGCGAAAAAAATGATGCTCACAGAAGAACGGAAACAGTCTCGTTTACTTTTCGCCATAAATTATAACTACTGCGACTATCAGTTTTGGAACACGGTAGTATTCACTGATGAAAAGGTTTTTCAGTCAACATATAATGGACAAATTCATGTCTACCGACCAGACAATACACAATTCGAAGAACGCTACATTAGCGATCTTGCTTTCAGACCTGGGCGATTTTCAGTAAATGTATGGGGTTAGATAATTGCTTATGGACTTAGTGTCTGCTGGCGATTGGAGGGAAAGTTTAACGCCGAACATTATATGTCTGTTCTGGAAAATATAATGCTCCCATCTGTTCGACAAATATATCCAAATAACTCATTCAACTATCAGCATAATAACTACCCGGTCCATACCGCCAATGCTGTGAGGGAATGGTTTCATCGTAATAATATTGAAGTCTTGCCATGGCCCGCTTACAGTCCCGATATTAATTCCATAGAGAATGTTTGGGGCCTAATTGTAAAAAAAATTTTAGACCAAACAATTCTAATGAATTATGGGAAGTTATTTACCAGTTCTGGGAAGAAATCCAAATGTTATAGTGAATTTAATTAACTCAATTCCAGATTGGTTCATGTAGTCGAAAAAAATGGTCATATGACCAAATATTAAATTTTTATAATTTTATTATAAATCATATATTACATTATAATAAAATATTAATTACAGTTTTCTGTTATTATTATTGTTATTAGTTATGTTGAGTTTAAAAATTTGCGTTGTAGAAATATTCTAATACATTAAAATCATTTATCACATTTTATGTTTTTGTTTTGTCTATTGGCGTCGATAAGAAAAGCCTGATTTACGCAAATATGGCAAAATCTAGTCATAAGACTTGTACCCATTTTCAGTGAATACAACTGTACATCGCTTAAGTCGTGGTGTAAACTTATCTGTTTTTATATAAGCGAAAATGTCTCTTTGTTTAAGTTCTCTTCCGTGAGAAGGTTTTTTTATTTGTTATAACTGCTACTCCTACACCATACTCGGCGTTCAGGGAGAGATCCAAGCGACATTTGGTACATCCTCAGTTACGCAACTTTTAGTCCCTATCGTGTTACTTGCAAGGTTGATCTAGACATTACCTCCGAAGAGACAACGCTAGTATTATAAATATAATTCATTTTTAAATTCTCAAGAATAAATTTTGCCAAAAATTGAGGAAAGTTACTACCCATAAGAAGGCCAGCCTTTTTTTGTAGTATACGACTTATGGAAATTGAAAATGTTTTCCTCTTCGCAAATTTTAATACTATTGGTTCTTATAAAGTTTCAAATGGAATTAAGGAAATCTGACTTAAGCACATACTAGTTAATGACTTTCAAACAGCCTTCGAAAGGTACACTAGAAACACTTTGATCATTTGAAAAGGAACAGCTTTAAATCTTACTGCAGTTCTCAATTGATTACACACCAATGTAATTAGGATAAGGCTCGATATTTGAATTTGAATCTTAAAAAATTGTGCAATGCTTACTTGATCATTGGTAACACAATTTTTTCGAATATCATATTTGATTTTAATTTAGAGCTAATTTAGCGTTCACACATCAGTTTCAGAGATGTTCATGCACAAAGACTACTGTAGCGATTCTTGTTGAAGAGGCTTTGAAGGTGGATGTAGCATCCATGTTGCTTGTTAAATTTAAAAAAAAAGTGCTGTAAATTTTATGGCACTTTTATTTCTTTACTTTCACGTTTACGTTTTATTTTTTACTTTAACTTCACCTTTACACGTTTAAACACATCTACGCCATTAAATATTTTACCATTAAAGTTACGGTACTAGTACGATTAATCAAGAGTGAAATTTATTCATTTGGGGATTATTAAGCATACAAATCCAGATTTATTTCAACCTAGTGTAATATTACGCAACAATTTTCCAAAACTCTGACACAGCAGGCATCCATTTCGTTATATACAGTGTGATCAAGGATAAGGTATTCTGATTCCATTAATTACTCAACATTAATAATTATTCGTAGTTTTTAACGTTACTAACATTAGCATTAAGTATTTCTGTTTATAAGTAAATATAGGTTGTGTTAATAAAACTTGTAGTAGAAATTTTCTTTTAACCCTATTGTATACTGGTTTACTTGGTTATTCCATATTTATTAACAAGGTGGCATCCGAGTATTTAACTATTAGTTTCAAGAAGAAGCAACCCCGATTTTGAAACGAATATATTTAGGTACACGTAAATGTTTTTTGGTTAATAAGGAAAATCTATAATTTTACGAACATGGCCCATTTTAATCTTCGACTGAACGAATCGCCCCAAATTTTCTATTTATTACCCGAACTGTTAAGTAGCTAAAATTTGTAGCCATGGGTGTGGAATTATACGAATAGAACCTTAGGATTTGTATACTGATTTAAAGGTTTGATACCTTTTTGGCAGGAAAGGTCATGGACTCCTTCTAGAACAGCCCAAACTTCATTGTCCTTTCAACCACCTGGGGGTGTTATTACGATTCTTAGCCTTAGCCCAAAGATCATTGACTTCTTCAAAACTATTAGCATAGCCAATAAATATGCCCAGTAGTGACTAGGGGCCGGTTCTGGACCAGTTCAAGGCCACTCGCCCTCTGGTGGTGAGAAATGTAAGCTTTTGGATCTCTTCAAGATCAAACTTTTGGAGGGAAATTTAAATTGTTGGAGCTCGCTAAAAATAGAAATTGAAATGTCATCATCATCATCATATTACAAGGTTAAGCGTTTTGGGGGGAAATTTGTATGTCAAGGTCAAAAACTAAAAATAGAAATTGCAATGTCATCATCATATTGCAAAGTCCAAAAATAGAGTGGTATCGGTAGGGGTATCGTATGACATTTCTTACGAGTATAAAAATAGAATCAATTCATGGAAACAAGAAGAATGAGGGTTGCTGTCTATGCTAAAAAGTAGATCAAGGTCAAATGGTGCTTATATTGACTAAATTGAGTCAAGGTGAAATAATTTTCTAAACTAAAAGTAGGTGGGTATTTAACAAGTTTAAACATTTTGTGATAGGTACTCATGTCGAGGGCACATTTTTGTGATATAAACCACAGCGAGGTGTGTTGAGATCAGTCAGTTAGCAACTTGTAATTGTTAAACACAAAATTAGTAGGGTTAAACCAAAGCACCTATTGCAAACTTTTTAAAAGTGCATGTGACCTCGAGATATCAAAAAAGTATAAAGTGATTAATGTGGCAATAATTAACACTAAGTATGGTGAACGTTTAGTGATGGAAACGGATGACTTTAAATGTATATTATTTCAACGCTTTTATGAGCATTTGAAAGAAGAAACTCGAATGGAAGAATTTAAAACGTAGCTAAACACGAGGGATGTATTCATGAATAGTTTGGGTGCAGTCGGGAAAACAACAAACATAACATTTTGTTTTTAATAGTAGTGCCACAACCCCACCACATGATTTAACTAAAATCATTTCTTAAACAGCGTTTAGTCCTAGTGCAATTGCAAACAAGCATAGTCGTTGTAATGCAGGCAGCAATAACACCATTTCTGGAACGGTCCAAACTCAGAAGTTCACCGTTATATATGGATACCCCACATAGTTGCAGTAACAATATGAATAATAATTTTACCTTGTGTTATTGGTGCTGTCAAAATAGTGATGGTGGTAGTAGCAGTAAAAATGAAGAGAAGCATGATGAAGGTTTTTCTTCTAACACTGACAGGCAACCATGTGGTTTATCAGAAGTGTATAAACAAGCAGCTAATGAATACTTAATCGATTGTATTTATTAAAAAACTATCGAACGATACTCATGCAAAACATATGGAAATTGGATACGGTACTCACCTCAAGCTTGCACCAGTAGTCTGTATGGCGTTTGGTAACTGTGATCAAAGCAATAATGTAGTGGTGAATATTAAGGAATGGAATGAGCTTCTAAGATGGCATTCGTATGTAGAATTTTTCCGATCCCGTATAGAAGAACTATTCAATTTAAAGGATATAATAAGCTATAGATTGGAATTTCTTGAATCTTACAGTCTGGTGTGTTTTTATGAAAAGTTCATAAAGTTCTTGACTACCGTCGTTTTCGTGAGAAAGAATTCCGTGGTGGTGATGATGACATTTATAAAGACATTGATGATGTTATAAATGCTAAGTATAATATTAATTCACATAACACTGTATGTTTAATGGAAATATTGTATTATCGTCCTGCTTATCGATCTAATCTGAAGAACAAGAAAAAAATATAATGGCGGAAATTTAATGCATTTACGAAAAACAATAGCTAAAAAATTGAACCTAACGGAAATTTTACAGACACAATAAACTCAGCGCTTTCAACGGCAAAACGTGTGGTAAAAAGTTTAGGAGGAAAGAAAAACATTAAAGTTTCTAGAGTAGTTCCCATACCTAAACAAGGAGGGTTTTTACCATTTCTTGTGCCGTTATTGGCTGGATTATCGGCAATCGGTGCTTTAGCTTGTAGTGCATCAGGAAGTGCTAAAGCAGTCAATGATGCTAAAAATGCCAAAAGAATGCAAGAAGAGACATCGCGTCATAATCGCATGATGGATTCGATCGCTATAGGCTCCGTGAATAAGAAAGGCGGTGCACTGTATCTAAAACCAGAAAAATCTGTTGGTGGTGCGTTATGCTTAAAACCGTTTCCAAAAAACTGAATAGATTACCCGAAAGACCGTTAGCGGATATTGATTTAAAGAAATACACCAAAAATGTCCCTTACTTTAGGGATATTTTTATGAGATATAGCATGCCTAAATTACCCCGGAAATATGGATCTGTAATTATTAACTTAGATAGCCAAAGAGGACCAGGTACACATTGGGTTTGCTACAAAAGCGTGGTAAAAAGGTATGGTATTACGATAGTTTCGGTAATATTCGACCACCAATCGAAGTGATTAACTACTCTCGGGGGTGTAAAATATATTATAATTACAACCAAGATCAAGATTTTGATACAATTAATTGCGGACACCTGTGTCTTCAATTTTTATATAAATAACCACACATCAAATTTTCTAAGTTATGCCAATAACATTCAGCCTTAGAAGGTGCTATCTACAACCTCTATCCACCGATAGAGCTAGATTTGGAGAAGAAATTGGTTATTGGATTGGTTAGATTTTACGACTGCAACAGCATTAGCAACATTTGTACAGGCAACAATAGATTTTATTTTAGAACAAATCCATCTCATTTTCAAGTGATTAATATTCCACACGGTGAATCTGCGTTAGACATTCAAATACTTAAACTCACTAATCTACACGTAGAGTGCAACATTATAAAGGGATCTTATCGAAACGAGAAACCTGCTTCAGTATTATATGAGATCGATGTTTCAGTTCCACCAGGTTATCGTCTACATAAACCTCCAAGCAATACTCAATATTTAGAAGTAAACACTGACATAAATTAGTAATATAACAATTAATTTGACTAATCGAAAGGGTGAATTAATAGACTTTGGTGAAAGTGAACCATTCACAGTACGCTTAGAACATGGGCCTGAGAATTAATCCAGGACCAATTCTATTTTTCAAAAATTCATATAAAAGATGTAGTAGATGTAGATCCCTACAGTAAGTCATTAATTAGTCATCAACTTTCATTGCGGTTAACATCTACAGAGAAATACTTTTTAACGTC
This sequence comes from Vesta saturnalis, assembly GCA_036346205.1. NCBI lineage: Eukaryota > Metazoa > Arthropoda > Insecta > Coleoptera > Lampyridae > Vesta > Vesta saturnalis. The sequence goes on along the minus strand of JARFJB010000610.1, from coordinate 2,639,748 downwards.
AATTGGTTTAAAAGTTCTCGCCCACAATGGCAGAATCGTCTGTCAAAACGTACATTCTGATGATACTATAATTACATCAGATATTTACACTTATCTTCCGTACGGATCTTCTAAATATGGACTTTCCGAAGAAATACGCATCTTAATTCAAAGTCAAGATCTAATTACGGCTACTGTTCAATTCTGTTCAAGTTCATGTTCAATTGCAGATTGAACATTCTGCCCGACGAGGTGGTTGGGATGGCGTAAAGTTGTTCCATCTGGAATCTTTCTTCCATCTTGGTACCTTTAGTTCTTCTATAGCTTTTAATTTATCCCGGAACTTCACCCATTTTGCTGCGATGTGTTCAGGTACTTTTTGATCCCATTTGATTGCGCTTATCCATAATTCTTGTATTATTAGTTTGGCTGTTATTCTTATTGGACTGACCCACCCTAGCGGGTCGAAGATTTTCGCTGTTTCTGATAGTATGCTTCTTTTTGTTAATGCTTTGTTGTTGACTGCTACCTTGAATTGAAAGCTGTCTTGATCTGGTAGCCATCTCACTCCTAGGGATTTTCTTGACTCGTCTTGGTTGATATCCAGTGGTTCCGATGTTTCTTTTTCTTCTTTCCATAGTTCTTTGTGATTTCCTGCCCATTTTCTTAACGTAAACCCTCCTTTCGCTGCTAATGTGGTTAATTCGTCCTGTAACGTTTTTGCGTCTTCTATTGTTGTGGTTCCAGTTAACAGGTCGTCCACGTAATAATCTTTCAGTGTTACTGCTGATGCTTGCGGGTAATTGTTTTCTTCATCTTGGGCTAGTTGCTGTAATGTCCTTACCGCCAGGTAAGGTGCAGAAGCTGTTCCATATGTAACGGTTGTAAGTCGATACTCGTTGATTGGTTCCCTTGGTGTGGTTTGTTGGTAGTGTTCTTCACACTCTTCATCTTGTTGGACCATTTTCACTGCCCTTGGAATTTCCTCGAGTTCCCAAAACTTTTCTAATTGCGTTTCTTCTTCCCGTGATACCATACTGACTATCGTCACTTCTTTTTTATTTTCGGGGCTGCATGCTTCCTTAACTTCTTTGGTTGATGCGTGCGCTGCCGATTTTGTTTGCTGGTGTGTTGCAGGTTTTTTGTATTCCTGGTGTAGTAATGTGTGGTGCGGGTACTGACACGTTGTGCACCGCCGTATTGCGTGGCATCTGATGTTGGAACTGTGGTCCATGCAATTGAAATATAGACGTTTTTCTCTCACGAATATGATCCTGGCTTGTGTTGACAACCCTTTGAACTTGATGCAGTCACCCAACTTGTGATATTGGTTGTAGTAGACGCATGCTTGCCGTTTATTCTGCCACTGGGGGTTCGATTGGGGCTGTCCTCGTGTGGTAGTATAGTGTGATTTTCTTGCCTGGGACATCGCTTCCATTGACTGGAATCTTAGTTTGAGGAACTCCATTACTTCCTCCATTAGTGGTATTTCATTTGGTGCTTTCAGCGATTGTTCGAATAGTTTGTTTGTCTCTGCGTCCCATTTTCTTGCTACTATGTGGACAATAAGAGGACCCCAGGAGGCTGTTTCTACTCCTAGGTTCTTTATTGCTTCCAGACACTCATGAGTGGTGTCATGCAGACGCCTTATTGCACCTGCATCTTGCTCTTGGATAGTGGGAAAGTCTAGAATTTTGTCTATTAAAACTTTTACCATTAACCGTTTGTTGTTGTATCTGCTCTCGAGAATTTCCCATGCTGTTTTGTAATTGCATTCTGCTATTTGAAGGTGTTGGATTAGTTTTGATGCTTCTCCTGTGACGTTGCTTTTAAGGTACTGCATTTTTCTATTGTTGTCACCGTTTTGTTGGAGTGTATTATTTTTCAAACAGGTCTTGAATGTAATCCAATTTTCATAGCCACCGCTGAACATAGGTAGCTTTATTTCTGGCATCTTGATGCTGCATGTCTTATCTCCAACCATTTGTATTTTGTTTCCGAGTTCGATGCTTATTTGGTCACACCATTGCTCGGTTTTCTCGAACTCGCTGTTTGAAAAATAGTTGTCCTGATGTTTTGTTTCATGTACCTTTATGTGTTCGTGCAGTTCTTCAATTGCAGTCCATTGGCGCTGAATCTTGTCTTGCCATAACTTAAGTTGGACCGTGTATTCTTCTTTCTTCAATCTTTCCTCTACTTGTTGTAATAGAGCACCTAGTTGTTGTATCTTGATCTCTTGTCGTTTCAATCGCTGTTCTTGTTCTTTATCGACCCCATCGTCTTCTTGCGAGGTGGTTGTTAGCTTCTTTTCCAGTTCTGTCAGATAGTTCTTAATGTGATTGTATAGTTTACCCAATTTTTCAAAGTATTCTGATGTGTGGTAGTCATGATCATCTATCTGCAGTTTGGATATTTCATTATGTGTGCTGTTCGCTTCTTCCCACCATGTTTCCAATGCCTTGCTACGTTCAATAATGTACACCTTGTTCTTCCGTGCCGCCGCATCTTTCTTCATGTTTGTAAACATCTTCTCCATAGCCTTGCCAATTTCATTTTGGGTGTTGGCCAATTTGTTTATCTTCTCCATTTTTCGCTTTGACTCTTGTGTTGTTTCTTATTTATAAAGCTTGATTTTCTTACCCACTGTCGATATGTTTCTTCTTTCCTGTAAGGGGCGTAAATCCTTATAGTTGACAGAGGTCGACTTGCTGCTGTAACTTCTTTTGGCGGTGGTGGTGGTGAATTGAATGCAGCTGCTGCTGTTGGTGGTGGATGATGTCTTCAATAGTAATTAATTTTACTGGTTGCCGATGTTGTTGGCTCGAAGGACCATGACTAATTTTACTGGTTGCCGATGTTGGTGGCTCGAAGGACCATGTCCAATTTTACTGGTTGCCGATGTTGTTGGCTCGAAGGACCATGTTCAATTCTACTGGTTACCGATGTTGGTGGCTCGAAGGACCATGTTCAATTCTCTGAATAGAAAGATTGATTAGTTGGGGTTTAATGTGAGGATACGCCGTCACTCGTATCAATTGTAGACTAGACCTCACAACCCTGTTGAGTAATTGAACAAAATGAGATTCATTCAAAAACTGATTTATTCAATACTATTTACACTTTATATACAACTTTCTACATGACGTGTTTTATTGTTTTGACCTAGTTAGTAGGTCATGTTTTATTCTTTTAAGCGCCTTTTGTGCTTACTAGTTATAATGCATATAGTATATGTGTAATTTCAACCTTACACACTTTTGTGTCAGCACAATTTGTCGCAATAATTAACCTGCTTTATATTCAGTTTTGCTTGCGATTCGTTTTACATTTGTTAATTCTATTATTACTCAACTTATTACTAAATATAAAATTACTAAAATTATTAACATTATTAAAATACCCTGTTTAATCTGCAAGATTAAACAGCTACTTATGATAGTTTTCTGTACATTGAAGATAATCTTGAGCTCAAAAAAGAAGATGAAAGAAAAGCTTAACCAACAATTTCCCGAACTTTCTTTTTGAAGAAATTCGTTATGAGTTAGGTGGTCAAAGAGTGGATGTTTGCAGAAATCCAGGTATAACATCTACGCTTAAGGGACATATTTCTTATACGGCAAGAAAAAGCAAAGCATTAAGCCATTTGGGATGGTCACCAAAGAATGAAGAACCATTACAAGTAGAATTCGATGAGCAAAATGGAGAAAAATCTTTTACAGTATGCATACCATTGAACCACATATTTGGAATAATGGAGGATTATCGTCAGGTAATCGTGATTACGCGCCAAGAGTTGGTTTTAATTCGATCTAGAACCGATACAAACCGTTACTATGGTCAAGCTGATGCCGCAATAACCTTAAATAAAATTCAATGGAAAGTACCACACTTAACACTTAGTGATGCTGTGAAACTTAACTTGTTCCAAGGAATTAATAAAAATTCTATTACTACTGTTTCATTTCGTCAATGGGAGTTATATGAATTACCTGCTTTAAAACAGGCAATCTCAGACATATGGTCAATAAAAAAATCAACGTGGAAAGACCACATTGGATAATTATTCCAACAAGGTAAAAGGTACACAAAGTCAGCAAGGGCCGGAAGTTTTGATCACATTAACATCAGAAATCTTAAAGTACATCTGAATTCTGACTATTATCCATATGAAGTAATGCATTTGAGCTTCAGTGCTAACCAATACATAGTGGCCTATTGCAATTTTTTGAAATTTCAAGGTGATTACTAGGGTGAAGATGATAAAGATCCATTATACAACTATTCCGAATTCAAATCATGTCCAGTATTTGTAATGGACTGCTCTAAACAAAATAAATCCTTAAAAAACTCAACAGTAGACATCAAATTGGAAATGGAATCTCTAACACCTTACGATAATGGAATTGTTGTCTATGGTCTCATTCTCCATGACGCTATTGTGCAGTACAGCCCACTCACTGGGGAAGTAAAAAAGCTATAGTTATTGTAATATAGCCTAATATATAAATAAAAATGTTGTAATTATGCGTTTAGTTTTATTTCGTCCACAAACGATGAAAGTAGTTGTTCAAAAACAAAAACTCTCAATTCAAAATCATGACTGATGAAAAGTCTATTACTTCAAAACATGGTGATTTACTTCCTAATAGTATACGTGATTTTATATGTGGCCCCTCCAATTGTGGTAAAACAAACGCAATGATGAGTCTGATTACCGAGAAAAATGCCTTAAAATTTAAACATTATAACCTTAACTTAAGCCAAAGTATAACAACAATTATTAGAAGGCGTCAAATTGTAACATTAATAGCGGCTCCAAGTGTATAAACTGGGCCAACTTATAACATTAAATAAAAAAGCGATGATGTAATATACCATTCGTAATTGATCAAATAATTTAATTAATATAAAAAATTACTTTTTAATAATCGCTACTGCCGTCGGCTCATCGGTAGATGAATATAAGGGTGGATTCTAATAAATAGTTTAATTAACCTACCTTAAATGCTAGTTGCTTCTTTTCTTCTTGATTATTTTCACTTAATTCCAAAAATGTTATCAAAAAATTATGAAAAAAATAATAAATTCTCGAGCACCATGTTGTCTTTCTTTTTTTTATATATCTATCTAGGAACAACAAAACCTAGTTATTGAATATTATAAACAATTAACACAAATGAAAATAAAATAACAAGTTATACATAAGTTTATTTAATATATGTTTGAAAACGAAAAAAATTCAGAAGTCATAAACTAAATTATAAAAACTTTACCTTTTAACGGTTCTGTACATACACTGTTACAGGTACTATGAAGCAGAATGGTTCATATGGTGAGGTCAATGTCTTGCTTAGTTATCCTTAAAATATGGAATTTCCTTGAAGTTTAATTCGCCAAATTTATTTGTAAAAGAATGTAGAACTTGCGTTGTAAAGGTAACTCAAGTAAAACTTGCCATTTAAAATAATAGTACAGTTAAATATTGACTTATACGTGCCATTAAAGATTATTAAGTATACAAATTAAGTGATTGAAAAGGTGCGTACTTAAAAAAATAAGTACGTAAAAAAAGTACTTAATAAAAATAATAAAAGTGCATACTTGAAAAGTAAGTACTTAAAAAGTAAGTAAAAGGTGCCTAAAAAAAAGCAAAGGCTTTAGCTTTAAATATAATGAGAAAAAAATAACTTACCACCAAAATTCTGATGGCACCAAAATATAAAAAATTAAGTAAAAATCATGCTTATTGCTGTTAACATTCAGCATTAAGTGAAGTACAAAAAAGCTTTCAGATTAACTGAAGTGTAGTTCCCCTAAAAATCTACACGCTTGCGCGAATACAAAAATATAAATCCAATTTTTTTAAGAAAGGGAACTAAAACTATTTATGTAATATTACACCCAAAAGATATGTTCTAGGAAATGCTAATTAAATTGCCATTCTCAATTCTACATATTAATAATTAAAAACTTTTCTAATAATATGCCAAATAGATGAACGATTCTTAAATTAATGTACTTTTTAATACAACCACAAAAAAAAGGTTATTACAACATGTATACGTATACTCTAAGTCATTGAATCAAAACAAGTACAAACTTTTGCAGGAAATCTTACATCCAATGAGGGACAATCAGGATGTGGTTGAGCCTAATTGTGCAAAATCAAACTCTGTTTTTATCTTCGATGATATCGCTTGTGAAAAGCAAAATAACATAACGGCATATTTTTCTATGGGTAGGCGTAACGATGTTGACTGTTTCTATTTGGGTCAAACTTACAGTAAAATTCCAAAGGAATTAATTCGTAACAATGCGAATCTATTTATATTATTCGAGCAAGATGGTGTGAGGATCATATTAAGTCCCACCATAAGCATGAAATTATTTCGGAACATGTGTTCAAAGTGCTGGGTAGATCCGTTTGGGTTCATGGTCATAAACAAGGATACTAAAGTTAATAATGGTCGCTATAGGAAAAGATTTGATGAATATATAATACCTTGAACTGCTTACAGTAGTTTAGTAGGTACTGATCTGTTTAGGTATTAACAGCTCTCTGTTTGTGTAAACAGCTATCTGTTCGAGGTAAACCGGTATCTGTTCAGTAAACCCGCTTTGATATAATGGATAACAAGGAAATGATATTAAAGAAAAAAATTATTCAGGCTCGTAAAATAATACAGCAGAAGTATAACAGTATTAAAACTGCTCGCATTGATAATGAAAGAACATTTGAAAGTACTTATAAACCCCTAATAGAACCTCTAACTGAAATAGTAAATAAAATCAATCTAGATAAAAGACACCTAAAAAGGAGCCAATTGGCTTTAAACACACCCCTATTCATATTTCCGAGAAAGTACGCTACTGCCCCCACTAGCCCGCTAGCTCAAGTTCAACGGACTCCAGGTTTCACTCCATTAGGTGATTCAAGAAATGGTGCCACTAGCCCACTAGCTCAGCTTCCGTTTTTTCAAACACATCCTCCTCTTGGTCTTCGTACATCATCTTTCTTAGATGCATAGGTTGTGAGAGAGATTAATACTTAGGAAGAAAAACCTCTTAGTGTTACAGACGATTCTATTACCCGTAATGAACCCATCTCAGAAGAATTTCTCGAGCAGTATTATGAATTACCTTGTATATACGTTGAACGTATTATGAGGGATCCTGAAGGTGCTATTGATCATACTTATGGAGTCCACTATGATAGCAAAACTGACAAATGGACAATTGGTAATACTCCCGTTACAATTAAAGAAAACGATATGATTATTAAAGGTGTCCCCTATAAAGGGACTCCATTTTTATAAGATCCGCTTATTACGAATGAACTCAATTTGAATCTAGTTAACTCAAAAGATAGTAAAGACTATAGAAGTATTTTAGAAGCTACTAATGTTGCAAGGCGAGAGTATGACGTAAGTGGGCAAATTCGAGGAAGCCGCAGCAAAAAGTATACACAAATAATCACACCCTTGCTATCATCATCACCCACAACCAAGGGATATGGAGCTATGTTTTTTAAGGAATTAACAAACAGGCAGATTGAATATAAATATTGTAATGATGTACATGAACTAATTCGTGATCTAGAGGTATCGGGAGCAGAAACACTGAATACAGGTGTCATGAATGACATAATATCAATCGTAGAAGAACTGTATGACAATGGGTACATTGAAAAACCAAACAGCCGATTTTTAAACAATATAAATGTGAACGCATTGATGTCGACATATAACTAAACTGACCCTTGACAAATTCGGACGTTCACATGTCCAGTATCAATGCAAGAAATTAACCCCTCGGTTTAAACTGATAATGATCAATTTGATATCGATAATAGGAGGCTCAGCAATGTTGCCAGCCCCATACATTCTCAAGATGTCATCACTAAGCAACACTATTTATCAACAAGATTCAATTTGGATGGAAACCGTTTGACACAGTTGGCGAACCCGGACGAAGATGGTGATGCTATAAGTAAAGGATATCTTGATTTTTGTCTACAAGCAGTTCAGAAATCTTTTAAAGGAAACTCCAACGCTTATCTAGTGTTGGAGCAAAAACTATATCAACTTAAAGAAATTGTGGATACATTAGTACCATGTCCAAATTACAAGTAGTTAACGAATTGCATAAACTTGCACGAAAAAAATTTAAACGAAGGCGCACAATAATTAGAGGTTTGGGAAGCAGATTTAGCTGAATTTAACACATGTGCCAAACAAAATAAGGGCTATTAGTGGTTATCGACTGTTTTTCGAAATACTTATGGACTAAAGGATTAAAAACGAAAACAGGTCCAGAAGTTACCAAGGCCATGCAAACAATCTTCAAAAAAGGACGGAAAAATTTGCAGACAGATGCAGGAAAAGAATTCTACAATGAGCATTTTACTAAACTAATGCTGCGTTATGGAGTCAATCATTACTCCACCTATAGTACAAAGAAGGCTTCAATTGCGGAACGTGTTATAAGAACCATTAAGTGCGCTCTGTATAAGTCATTCAGCCTACAAGGTAAATACAAATGGATTGATACAATTGATACCATAAACATGGATTATCACAATCGTAAGTATTGAACTACCATAGTGAAGCCCAAAGATGTCAGTAATAATACAAACCTAGAGGCTTACAATCACATAATATTTTTAATATTTTCGCCAAAGGATACACACCCAATTGGTCTAGTGAACTATTTAAGATTGTGAAAGTTCGCATTAATAACTCCACTACGTACATGCTGGAAGACATAAAGGGAAAACCTGTACTGGGAGGGTTTTATGAACATGAATTACAGAAAACAAAGTATCCTGATGTGTACCTAGTAGAAAAAGTGCTTCACTCCAAGAATAATAAGTTATTCGTAAACTGGTGGGGATTGGATGAAAGATCATGGATCAATAAGGATGATATTGTTTTACAACATTTAACTTGAAATTTGTGAAACAAATTACTGATATTAGTTATATAGTTTGTATAAAAGGATGTAGCTCTTAGATGAAATAAAACGCACAAAAAAATAATAGTATTTTATTTTTTAAATATAAATATTACATTTGTTTTTAAAATTTCATTATCTTATGAAGTGAACCTAAAGTACTTCTATAATCACTTAAATTAGTGGATGGCCATATCCCCGAATCTGGTCCACACCTCCATCCCAAACAGGAATTTGGATTTGTTTCACATGTATTGATGTTGTCTAGTATCCAGTAATAAATTTTATGGTGCTCATCGTTTTCCCACGTTTGAAACTTATAGTTGATATTTTGTTCTAATAATATTTCAATCAAAATATCGAGGCACTTGTTTTATGTCGCTTTTTCAATACATTCAGTTATAATAAATAAGTTTTGTTTATAAGCAATATTTTCTAAGGTAGATTTAACATTTGTTGAATCAACAACCCATAATAATTTGTATAGATACATTTTAAGCGGTATGTCACAAGTGCATTCATACCGTCTAAGATCCGATCTACTTCTTCAAAAGCTAATTAATGGTAGCCTTTATCGGTACTCAATTTCATAAAACTTTTAATGGTATTGTCCAATTTAATTTTTTATCAAATAATGTCTTAATAATAACTTCATTTGCACATTTTGAGTTTATAGCACACCAGTAAAAACACTTATCAGGAATAACAGTATATTGTATATTGTATGGCTTTCGGAGGACTTCCCCATCAAAGAACGCTTCAGGTACTTTCTGTAGATTTTATCACTACTGTACCCTAGTTCTTCCTGCAATTTGTTTTCAAGACCGTTCAAAATAATAAAATTGTTTTCTGAAACAGAAGACGAATAAAATTCTATGTAAAGTTAAATCCTCAAGGTCTAGTATCAGTGAATTTGAAATTTACTAATCGTTTATCATCACAAGGATTAAGTACTACTTTATTCTGTTTGATTGTAAACACATCATATTTCTTTGATCTTATCAGATGATAACACCTAATTACGTCACCATCAAACAAAACAATAATCATTTATCGTGATTTGTTTGACGCTTGCGCGGGTAGAACCTTTTGATTTTTTTACAAATTTATCATCAACCATGTAAGCATACATTTTTGCACAAATTCCTACAAATTCTAACATAATTGCGCCATGATTTTCATCTTTCATTAAGCCAGGGACTTTTATATTTACTAATGGCATTCCAGAAATTGTTGGGGCTACAATCAGATGTATCGAATTTATCAATATCCTCTTTAATGCATTCATAGATATCGGGAACTGAAAATGCGTATATCAGGCTATCCGTACCCATGTACAAGAGCTTAGCATGATTATGAAACTGGGGTAGCGTGTAACCGTAATGAAAATTGTATAAAAGAGCTTTTGAAACGTCGAAAACACTGAATCTTGCATATATAGGTTTATTGAAATATACTTCTAGTTTATTCGTTTGAATGATAAGCATATCATTATCAAATATTGTACAACCATGAAAATTTGGTTTTGCTATGTAAGCACGAGCACCATAGCGACCCTGCTATTTTGTTACTAAACGTATATCCTTATGTTTACATACATTTTCCGTCAGCTTCCCAAAAACGCTATTAATCACAAATTTATAAAAAAAATTTTCAAATTCATTTTGAGACTGCTGGCGCATTATGGTATTTAAATCGATATATTTTTTAACCAAGGGGACTGTTTAAAACGTAATATACGGTGTACTTTTACCAACTTTAATCCATATTTTAAATATACCTTCAAATTTCTGTAATGAATTACATAATTATGTTTAGGATACAATGTATGCAGTAATTTTTTCATTTTGGAATCAAATAGGGTGGTACAATATGTTCGGGTGCCAATGGTAGATCACTGTAACTCTCATGTAATTCTATGGGCTAGTCTAAATCACACTCGACTATATAGCCAATTTCCGAATCATCGGGATGGTTTATTAAATCTAAAGTTTCAAAATTATCAACAGAAGAAAAATCGCCAAATGGTAGAAATTCTGGTTCCATATAAATTATTTACGTCGTAGTATATTAAATACACACTTTGGAAAGTGGAACCAAATTTTTCCCTACCATTAAAACATTAATCTAGAGATTGTGTGAATGAATGAATGAATCCTTGCGATATTGCAGGCTCACATTCCATTAATATAGGTAATTTGATTGTAATCTCATTATATTTAGAATTTACATCAGTTCTACATACATAAAGACAAAATTTACATCGATTGGGGCTTGAACGTTGGTGGCGCAGTTGGTTAGCGCCGTACTCTAGCAAAGTACAGGTCGTAGGTTCAAATCCTACTCGAAGTAAACTTTTTATTTATATATTTAATAAAATTAGTAATAATTTTTAATGAATCTAGAGAGTACCAAGTTAACTTGCGTGTTCGCTTTTTAGCGAGATTGACAATTCCACTACCTGTTTTCTCTGAAGCGTTACTGTTTCACTCTTATAAGATACCACTTTAACAATGATAAATTACTTTCGAGTTTAAGCAAATTTCCTCATGTCTAAATAAATTTTATTTTGAATCATATCTTGCAATAGCTTAATATTCGTGTTAATTATACGGATGTGCTTTAAAAATTCATTTTTGGTTTTCAACAATGGAATAATACTTCTTGTTAAATTAACAATATCCTACTCCTTGGCATACCCTTACACATAGTTACCTTCAAAACTGTATCCAACACTGCAAGAAAATATGAAGCACACGCGCTGTCGATTATGTAGTAATGGAAACAAATATATTTATTATAACTGATTTGTAAGAATTAATAATTTAAGTAACTATAGAAGTACTTTAGGTATACAATTGCAATTCTAGTCGGTAGGGCAACATACTGACTGATATAAAACTACTCTTTATCTGTTTATGTAGTATTATAAACCCAGAATTCAAGATCAAAACTGGTTATAACTTGTTGCAAGAGCCTCAGTGTTCATAGACAGGTTCATAGATTGCACTTTGTGGCGTTTACTGGGTATATCCATTAACCTTGACATCAATACTCTTCTCATGGCTTATGCTGCATCACCTTTGCTTGCAGAGGTCATACATTTCACTTTGTGGCGTTTACTGAGAATATGCAGTAACTTAACCTTGCTGACAACATGCGAACTGCCTTCCCATGTCTAGATTATGCTGCATTCATTTGTCACCTTTGCTTGCTCAGGTCAGTTCATTGTACTATCCACTTCCACTTGTTATCAATTTTGTTAACGTTAACAGATCTATGTGTATATATTTTTAAAGTTGTAATTGAATACTTGTTAATTACTCACCATTAGTAATGGCTATATCCAGCAAAAATCTAAACTTTCACTAAAAAGGCAGTCAAAACCTTGTATTTGGCATGATGTTTTGGTGCGCCCATCAAATAACATTGGCATTCACACGTGCATACAATGCTATCAAAGCAAGATAACTGCGTTCATTAGCCTACAATTCTTGAAGCTCTATCGAAAATTGTAAATATGGAGTCCTAATCAAACTAAATTAAAAAACAAGTCATGTTTTAAGCTCTGCTTGTTGTTTCAAAATTGAATTGGTTAATTTAAGGACCATTTTGATACATTTATGCTTGAAATGGATAAACTGCATGCGTGTTTCTTCTGAGCTTATGTAAGTGCAAAAAGTTGTGTTTTAAGTGCTTTTTGTTGTTTCAAAATGGAATTGGCTAATTTAAGAGCCATTTTTTCATATTTTAATAAATTCATACGTGAAATGGATAACTTGCCACATAAAACACAACTGAGTTGAAAAAAAATTTTTTTTCTGAGAATTAGGTGCAAATTTTAAATTTTCAGAGGCGCATCTTTTGTAGGACTTTATTTCATTTAAAGTTAAATACAAAATTTCACTTTATCATACATGACCTTATGTACGGTGCATTTTAAAATTAAAAGCTTTTCCTAACGTCGCAATTTTGATTATTTATTACATATAAATACAATAACTCATTTAAACACTACAACATATAAATACCAAATATGTTTAAATACTTTTTTATTTTCAAACTCGAAGCTGCCTCATTCTTCTATTTATTTCATTACTCAGCACGTATTTAATTCTACATTACTCATATTTAAAGTTAAACTTTAAATTACACATCATACATACATAACTTTATTGATAACACTTTTTAAAATTATAAGCTTTTTTATGTTATAAGCTTCATTCATTATTAAATATAAATACTAAAACATGTTAAAATGATTTATTTACTTTTTTGAAAGCATCTTTAATTAAATTTTTACTTTTTGTTGAATACTTTTCTTCATGACACATTATTCCTTAAGTGCATATCAACATTAACTATTTATATTAACACTTAATTTTCAATAAATCTCTATTTCACCTTTCATGCATGTTATCTCCGAAACCGACATTTCTTTATATATATCTAAGCTAAAGATTACAAGTTACAAATGTTTATTTTTTAACTCGAAGCTGGTTCACTTTTCTATTCAGTTCATAGAGTTCTATATCTATTTTTAATGCCTTTATTTTTTTCACTAACTCTTCAAGCCTCTTCTTTCTCTCATCAATACTTAATACTTTTTCTTTACTTTCTCTTCTTATCATGCGTATTACTTTCATCATGTCTACCAATAAAAAGTTTATTGAATCGTGCGCACCCAAGGAAGCCTAGACAAAAACTTCTTGTTTCGACGAACTGATTTTAAATTTCTAAGAAATATAATATGAAACACCCTGCAGGTAATTACCCTTTGACCTTGAAAACTCTATTTTTAGATTTCTACGAATTTTAATATGATCATAATGATGATGATCTTGCAATGTCTATATTTAGCTTTAAATTTTGAACTTGACATTTCGACCTCGACGCGCTCCACAAATTTAAATTTCCCGCCAAAAGTTTGACCTTGAAGAGATCCAAAAGCTTACATTTCTCACCACTAGAGGGCGAGTGACCTTGAACTGGTCCAGAACCGGCCCCTAATAGCTACTAAGTTCCAAAGTTCATATACGTAAGAAAGGTGTGCTACCGTACTTTTAACTAAATGGTTTCAAGTACTTTCTAATCTTTATAAAAATTTACTCAATAAAAAGCAACACTTTACCCCGTCTTCACATTAAATAAGTAAAGCAGTTATTTATTATTACACACACACACACACACACACACACACACACACACACACACACACACACACACATATATATATATATATATATATATATATATATATATATATATATATATATATATATATATAATAGAAAATTATTTGACATTTGCAAATCATATAATAAAGATAATTTTATGGTACTTCCATCAAACATTAAAACCACTATTTTTTATAAACTTGCATATATTTCGATCACATGTTTGATCTTCATCAGTGCAAATTACTACAAAAAAATCACATAAACTTTTTACAAAAAACTAATTAATAATACAATATAAATGTCAAAAGCGATACACATTACTATAGTATGCGTATAATACTTATAACGTAACCAGGTTCCTTAAGTTGGCAGAGCCTTTGATAGTGTCTATGAACACGTTTTTAAATAATACACCAATCCTGTGGATATTTTCCTTTGTTGATTAGAGTAAAAGCCCAAATATCTTTATAATACGGTTGGGGCCAGGTTTGATATTGTTTAAAATAGTATTAGGGGTGATTTCTAGCAGCGACAACCTCCTTTTATTTCAGTTTCCCAATATTCTATTATTCGTATTTTAAGACAATTTCTTTCATGTCCAAGTTTCTTTTATTAGCACACAATAAAGTAGCAATTTCTTTAATGGGATAAGAATAAAATATACTTTCTGTCAATCAATCCCATCTCGCTGATGTTAAAAGACTTCTACTTCTAGAAAAAAATTTAACTTAATGAACATGTATGTGTAATATTATATTATCCTTCTTCTCTCATTCAAAAATGTCCTCAATATGGTGCCAAGATGGGCTTGTTAATTTACATGTGCCCGCACATTTGAATTTATAAAAATAAAATAAAATTAAAATAAAGTGAACAATTTCTGAAGGAATTCCTCAACCAGGAGGGGTTGTTAGTTCTTCTTCACAATTTTCCGACGGTATAGGTTTACACGCAATAGTAAGTACACAAAAAATTGTAAAAGGAAATTAAAGCAAGCAACAAATGATATTCATATAAACTGCAGAATCAGTGGGAAGTGGTTTAGCCGTGGTCCCGGAAAAAAGCAATATTCCTACACTTTAACAAAAATTGACTTTGAAATTAATTAAATTACATTAATTCGCGGCATTAGAGGAGGGAGGGGTCTAGATTCCAGAATAAAGCATTAATTCCTATTACCTAAAGAATATAGGAGCAATGGGAGATTTCAATACGCTGCCCTTAAACAAAACCTAAGACATAGATGAAGTACTAACATTACATGACATGACTAACATTACCTTAAGCGAATCAAAATGTCTCACTTTAAATGATCTAGATGGTCTTTTATATTTTCATGCTTAGATATACTACATGTGTAGTATGTTTGTTTCGCAGTTAATTACAATTTGCTTCGATGTATAAGATACACGTAAGTACCATGTAAATACGGGATTTTTACAAAGAAAAAGGCACATGTGGTTTTTCAACGTAGCTTTATGGTGCTAAATTGCGCTTACGGGAAAGCATTTTCAAGAATAAAATATGTGTGTGCGTGGGTCTTGGTGTGGGTGTGGATGTGGGTGTGGGTGTGGGAGGGGGTGTGTGGGTGTCTGTGTGTGTGAGTGTGTGAGTGAGTGAGTGTGAGTGTGTGAGTGTGTGAGTGTGTGCGTGCGTGTGTGTGTGTGTATGTGTGTGTGTGTGTGTGTGTGTGTGTGTGTGTGTGTGTGTGTGTGTGTGTGTGTGTGTGTGTGTGTGTGTGTGTGTGTGTGTGTGGGAATGTTTATGTGTGCGTGCGTGCATGCGTGCGTGCGTGCGTGCGTGCATGCGTGCGTGCGGTCAGGCGTGCGTGAATACGTGTGTGTGTGTGTGTTATATAATTTTTTTTGATAGCAGTCTAATGGTTTTATTTGTTAACAACGTTACAAAATCTACTATCTACTATTTAAACAACGATGCATATAATATAGATAATTAAATTTATTATGTATTAGAAACAGCGCATTGGGAACATTTTCGAACAATACTACGGATCTCGCTGGATGTGTGTTTTGAGTAAACGTACTTTACGCATGCATTTCATATATTTTCTATCAGCAGATCTTGGGCATATAAAACACCTCCCCTTTTTCGGGATATTTTAAACTACCGAGCGAGTTGCTACGCTATATGGTTCTCTGCGAATAATTCCCCGTGTAATACACGAATCTTGTTGTCATTCAAATTCGAATATTTTCAAAGCTCCTGTATATAAATTCTGAAGTCCTTTCTTTTTTGCGCGATTCTGCTTATTTAGTCTGCATAGCTGAGTTCCCAACGATTTTAAAAATACTTTTCGCCCAGATTTACGTTTAGGGTTTTCATTTGCACAATTTTCTTTCGCTTTTAAGAAAATAACGTACGAATTATATGCTACAATGTCGTTACAAAACGTTTCACAACCTGTGGGCCACTCTTATAATCTTTAGGTGGATTGAGAAATTTACCCGCGTATGGTTCCCCTACAACACAGTAATAATTTTCTGAATCGCAGAGAATACTGGCTTCAATTCCATATTTATAGGGATTGGTGGGAATATATAACCGGAACTTACATCTTCCATGGAACGTGATAAGTTCTTAGTTTATCACAACTGATTCAGGCGGAATTAGGAATTTTGGAAATTTACTCGTTACCCTGTCCCATTACTCTCGAGCTGCAGAAAAGTTATCGATTTACTTTCGAGTGTTACGAGCGATGATTTTTATTATAATTATGGGAATGCTACCTACGTTGTTCAGTCTCATTATCATTCGAGTCAAAATCTGAACTTTGTAATTCCGGATCTTTCCCATCATCTTTGTCGTAAAGAATTGCCTCTAAATCCCGATCACCCAAATTTTGTCTACTCATTATAACAGGTAACAACAATAATTATTATAAGAACCTGAACAAGGAAAATATGTCTCCGTAAATATTACGAACGAGTTTATTTCGCTGCCGGTAATGCACTGATACAGATCACAAACCAGACACTTTTATAGGCTTTCAACGGCAATATTAAACATTTGCACTATATACCTTGCCATCTCGTGTTTGTAAGACAAGGTATTAGCAAATGGCGGTAATTTTAAAAGCGAATCAGCAGCAACATTGTTATTTTATCTCTTTTTTTCTTCAAATAAATTTCTAAAGCACAATTTTTTATAACATCACCAGATTTTATAGCTCTGAAGTCTTTGCCTCCCAGAATGTTGTGTATGTTACCGCAATATGCATGTACTATAAAGTCCGTATACATATTTTTATTATGTCTGGTACTGATTGTTTGGAACAAGCACATAGAAACCAATTAAAATTCACTTTCTTGTTGATTTCTTCAGTAAGAATATTTTTTAAGTTTTTTATGTGGGGGGACTGTTTCAAAACGTCTTTAATTGTTTTATTAATATCCCTAAAACATTCACTAAGATTTTGAGTGGGATGGCACAGACGATAACTCCAAGCACCACCATATTCCCTCGCATAAATTAGACTATTTTTAGGAGTTACAGTATCGCAAAACAATAATTGTCTGCAGCAATCGTCGGTAACTTTTTTTTTAATTTGTTTGATAATATCCAGCAACATAACTGTTACTTAGTGAACACAGTTTTTCAAGAAGTTGTGGAGTAGCAGGCGTTTGAATAGACATTGTAGGAGGTGCTGGACGAAGCGGTTGTGCCAACACTTCTGGTTCTGCCAATACACCACTGTCCTTCACTAATAATTTGTTGAAACTTAAAATCAGATACTCTTATCACCTTCACAATCAAATGTTCCATTATAAAGATTTAGTGACTGATTTACCAATAGTGATTTAAAAGCACTCATGAATGTTACTATTACCTGCACCGTTAAATCTGATTTGCCCATTCATATTTTCTAGAGGGGGGGGGTCGTGATTTAAATGCCTTCCCAATAAATATTGAAATCCATTATTCTTTAAAATATTCCAGATATTTCTTATATTTTTTATGGTAAAAATCCAATTCTGAATGGAAGGTGGGCTTTTTCCTATCAGAGGTTTTTAATTTTTTGACTGCTATGGACTGTAGATGATCTTCTGTTATCCAAAATTTCTCATGCTGACTGTCACACGAAGATCCACATCTTAGTGTTTTCCACCGTCGTGGGCTCTTTTTACTGCCATTAAAAGAGTCGAATAATCTGTCAATAAAATACAGAAATTCTGCAGTTCCAGCAGCGAAAAGTCATTTGGTCCAGCTACAATTTACAAGTTATTAGACACATATCAACTAGAATGTTTATATTTACCTACATGTGCAACAAGTCGCATGGTGGATGACAAACTTTGACTAAATATTTGTGCAGCACGCTTGACTTTCATTTTTTTTAATTTTTCTGGATAAATGTGCTGATCTGTTAAATGGGACATGCACCTCAACCCAGAAATAAGATTCGGGCCATTATCCAACTGATACAAATGCTTTATATGAGCCCAATGAGCTGTTTTTCCATCACCATGTTTTAGAGTTTTATTTAAGATATTGTTTCTTATTCCCTTAAGCAAATGAGGAGGATCATAAATTGGAAATATTGTAAAACCTTTTATCCCAAAATAATCATTTGTGGTTGTCTCATTTTTTCTTAGATAATTAGCCACTTATTAAAGAATTGATAACTTTCACATTAGTACTTGACTGATCGCAAATTGTTGTAATTGGTTTTAAACCAATGTCAATTAATAATGATAAAATTTGGTTTAATAAACTCATTAATTGGGGATACTTGACTCCACCTCTTCCAGCAAACATGTAACAAATGGGATATTTAAAGTTCTTCTTTATCCCTCTTATGATAAACATTAATACATGGTCAGCTAGTTCACACATTCGTTGCTCATTGCCCATTTCTTGGAAACCTTCTATATATCGAAGTCTTTCGTTGAATACGAGTCCTTCACTAATTGACATCTCGTGAAAAATTAATGATACAAACTTATCACTTTCATCTAGATGCTCAACAGCTTTTTGTAGACGTAATCTTTTTCTTTGCACAGTTCAATTGTTGAATTTTGTTGTACATTTTCTTTGCATGGCTATAAATATGACGTGTTCTCAAAACTTCTTTGGGAGTGATTGTTTGTGAAAAACGAGTTATAAGATGTATGCACTATAATTTAGGTAAGTAACTTACTCAAAAAAGAACTTCCAATTTCTACACTGCCAAATGAAGTACTTTAAGTACTAGTATAACATGAAGGTTGTACATTTTGTACGATGGTAGGATCTAGCGCATAAATATAAAAAAAAATGTATACAGTCAAAAAATACCTTACCCAGATCAGATAGGTTGTCTCTGCCTGGATTAGTACGTTGTAAATCTAGAAGATGCAAAGTAAGCACTGCATTTAAATTTAGACGGTGTGAATTTCCAAAAGTGATATCTTTCCTACAGCTGTTAACCAAAGTTGATATCTTGCCAAACTCTTCATAAAATTTGGAAATCTATGTCTCGTTGCAGTGGGATTGGTGCAACCAGGTACACAGCATTTTATAGGTATACTGAAAGATACTTGCATTACTATCATGAAATTTTACTCACCAAAAGATGAATATAAAAAAAAACTTGATCTAGTAACTAATCTATAATTATACTAAATAAACTGAATTATACACACACTAATATACAAATAACGAGAACTAACTTATAAAAAAACTTATAAAACTATAGATAGATATTAAAACTTGCGCGATACTAGATAACAATAAGGAATTCACACAAAACTTGAAAAAACACTTGTAAAATGCGACGCCGGTAATGTTTGGTTATGTTAATCGCATTTTGTCAATCGGCGATCACAACCAGCCAACTGGTTTGTGTCGGCAATTCGATTTATTTTCGACAATAAACGACCGTGTTACAGGTCCGTCTAGTGTTTGTAAGAGAATTTTCTTTAACGGTTTAACTTAGTTGCATTAAGGTAGAACGTCTATAAAAGTGGCTGGTTTATGACACAGATGCAAGATGTAGCGTATTAGGCGTAAACTGCGTCGTTGTATTTATTACCTGTCCTAAAATTGTTCTCCAAGGGCAATACATGCGAATAAATTCATAATATGTACACAGGTATGGGTTACTGAAACATTAAGGATAAAAGTGATGAAGAGATTTTTCATAATAGGTACTAAAACTTTTAAAAAATCTTGAGTGAGGTCAGCTACTAACCTCCCCCCCCCCATGGGTTGTCAATTCGTCGACTGTTAAGCCACCTATGAGTAACATTCCAGCTTTTCTGTACTAAACATATGACATTGTCGTGATAGTAGTGATTCATTGACAATGTAATGTTAATTCTGTGATGCTCTAAGAAGCTTTGAAAAATTAATATTTGTAAAAGAAATCGGATAGTTATAAAACAACATTTACAAAAACATTTTTCCTATAGGTATTATTATAAATTAAACATATGTTTAATTGTAAGTACTTAATAGATACTTAATTTACATTATACACATCCTACTAATCTTGCTAGACATTAATCTCTTTTTATTTGCTAATTGGTTTAAATAGTACTTTAAACGTTCGAATATTTATCATAAAATAAACCTGCTTCGGATCTACCTATTCTTAAAAATTTTATTAACGGATAGCATTATGTTTCCACAATGTAAAGGAATATAGTCTTTTGTAAGACAAGTATCTTTAATCTGTTTACAAAGTATGAAACGTATTACTTTTTGGCAGCACAATAGGTTTCGATTACATTAGCATACATGCTCTTTGGACGGGTATACTACGATCTTCATATCCATCTTTATAGTCATTCTTCTATGGAGTTTAAAACGGTTTCATACATTGATATCATTTTTATCGTTTATGTTGCAATAAACCGTTCGTTCATTAATCTAACATTACATCAAATTTGTTGTGAGTGGTTTGTATAACTTTTTGCTGTAGTATCTTTCAATGCTTTGTTATTGAAAGTATGACAGGCTTTTCGAAAATTGAAAACATAAATAATGCGATGTCAATTTTTGTACATTAGTGGTCGCATGGATTACATTAGCAATTTACATATTTCTCGTTTTAGTAAAACAACAAAGGTTATAATATGCACGTTGGTAAAAAGGTAGTAGTGCATTGTAACTTCACATGCCATTCGATTAACAAACAATATTAATTATGTACACATAAGAAATACTGCTTGCGTGTTGTGTTATAGTCTCATTTGTGCTTTTGAATGCTTAATGTGAACAAATGACTAACAAGGACAGAAATTGCATACGCAATTAATTTCAGTATCTTTAAAAACTATGGATGAATAGATAATACTATAGTGTTGTCAAAATAGTCAAAAAATTAGTGCTTGATTACTATTGTAATCCATGCGAGTACTGAAGGATTACACACACTATATGGCTTTACGTTCAATTATAGAATGAACACTAGGATTAGTTATAAACCTACCAGTCCGATATTAAAATACAACTAAATACTACTATAATAAATATATAACCGAAGTGGAATTCAGCTAACTAAATGCTTAAAATATATACATTAAACTAGTAATCAAAAAGTTTACTCAGAATGAAGTAAGGTTTACGTCTGTCGCATCATACGAAAAAACATGGTATTTTTTAAGTAAGTCATACTTTCTATCAGCACTAATCTTTAAAAAAAAAAGCGCAATTTTAGTAACATGTGGTATAACAAATCAAAAAGGTATAGTGATTGATATTTGAGTATTAAACGGTCTAGCTCAGCAAGATACATTGCTTACGAAACTTACTGTAGGTTGAAAACTCATTTTTTATCAGGTTGTGAGTGAGGATATATCCATAGGTATAATCAGCGAAGCATTTGATTTATTTTTTTGTTAGGCGCCACTCAATTTTATAGGTCAAATAATTAAAATTCAACAAAAATTGAGAACGTTGTACGTTAATACCACAGGTAATTTGAGTGACACTAAACGGCCGTATTTATTTGTATATTTAATGAAACAAAACCAACAGTACTTCTTGTAAAGCTTTACGGTATTCACTAATTTCTAATTCAACACAAACTATACAAACATATAACTTATTTTCACGTAGAATTCAAAACGAAAGATGATCATCACTGTATATCTTTAATAATAACGTTTACTTGACCTGTGTCAACAAACATTATAGTTACAAGGTTATGGAAATATTTCGAAAATGACAAAATTTTCAAAAAAAATCCAAAAACACTTTTTGTGAGAAATTTTATTTACTATCCAATGGTATTTTCACTTTTTGAATATGGTAAGCAGTTCCGGAAATATTTAAGAAAAATCGTTTTTTTTTAAGTGGCGGTTTTTTGCTAATATCTTCTAAACCGTTTGTTGTACAGAAAAATTATAGGTCCAAAAAATACTCATAATTATATTATTAATCACATATTAAAAGGAAAAAAAATCTAAAAAAATAAAAATTTGCAAAATGGATACTTACTCCCAAATGTTACGCCTTTTCCCTTACCCCACTGACCCCAAAAACAATCAGTCACTTTGGGCAGTTGACATCTATATGTGTGCCCAATTTCAGGTTGATATGCTACGTCCTTCGAAAATTATGTAGTGTACACACACAGACAGACAAGATTTTTTTATCAAATTTTGTTTTTGGACGTTTTCTAGCATTCTAAAGCAATTGAGAAAATATTAATTTTTGAAATTTTTTTTAGCGATACAGTACTTCCCATCATTGGGTGTGAAAGTAATTATTATTTACCCAGGCTATCTTCTTAATATATGGATGCAATGTAATTGTAAGTTACATTCAGTATGAATTGTTTGAATTATAAAATGAATAACACCAATTTTTCTTCTAGAATGCTCAAGACTCCTTTTCAATATCAGTTACTGATACAATTATATGCAATTTCTAATAGAAATTAACGGTGTCCAACTCTGGTAAGGTGTCTTTAATTTAATTACAATTTCAATCGTCAACTCTGTTATAAGTTATTAATATTCAGTAATGTTATTGACGATTAACAGCATCGATAAAATGTTAACTGCAAATGAAATCAGTATTTAGTTTAAATTATATAAGTTTTTAGGTATTTAGTTTACTTCTAATCCTCCGATATAATATCACAAGGTTATCCAATCTCTCTATGAATATAAAGTTTTGTTGAAAACTTCGACTTAGTTAATTTAATTTCTGCCTTTTAATCATAAATCTGAATTTGTATTTGAATTATTATACAACTAGTGTGCTAACGCTTCCTCTACTCAAGGGACAAGGACAAATTTCAATGTTAAAATGTACCTTTTGATCACTTAAAAATAAAACAATTGAGGCATTGGAAAATTTATATTAATTTCTTGTAAATTAACCGTCAAATATATAGAATATCTATGTCGCATCTAATTTAAGTATAAGTGGAAATGTATATACCTTACTATGAATCAGTCAATATACTTCTTTCTAACTTAATATAGTGGTACTATATATCTACTCTAATTTATTAATAGAATAAATGAACACCAGGGTAAAATTTGACTACCCAAACTCGAATTAAACCTTATGTACAATTGTAACAAATTTATGGGTTTCTTGAAACCAATTTATCTCCCTTTCAGTAATCAAGGCACATAACTGTTTTTACCCGAACCAGTAACACCTGTTTTTGATTACAGACTTAAAGAAACCTCAAGCATATTTGAAATTCGCTATTTATTTCATAGTACTGTCCCAATTCAACACTCATTTACTTAAATATTTAATATTTATCTTATTATTTATTTAATTTCCATTCTGAATATAGTTAAAACAAGTCTGCTTTTCCAACTATCATCAATTAATTGCGAACCATACTAATTCACTATATAGCTAATTATATTTATAAGTAATTTGTAAAGTATTGTATTTGTTACTTCCTTTAAATAAGAATAAGTTTAGCGCACCTCTTTGTTAAACATGCCCTTGTCTAACTGAAATGAGCAACACAACATTTATTTCGTTGACCAAATCTCGCAATTCGACGCTTAGGGCTTTCTAAGCCTAATATACAATTTCTTATATGCAGACTTTCAATTTTCATCCCACAGAAATTTTATACCTGTCGAGTTTCCAACGTATCAATGGATTTGATCTAGCAATAAAAATTCGTATTCGCTTTATTAATGCATACGTCACGGATTCCGAAGATATAAAACCATATCTGCCCAGGTCAAAGAACTGGATTAAACGGAATGTGTGGCTGAGGCAAGTTCTGCATAAAGTCGAAAATAAAGGCAAGTAATTCTACCCGCTCTGGTTTGCTCTCTGTAGCTACGATGTTGGTAGTGGAACGTAGTAGGTTTTCTTAAATGATGTTCCTTTTGCTCAAAATCAACTCAAAATCGGAGATAAATGTCCTATGAGCATCAATCACTACGATCTAAATTGATCTTGAAAATTATCTTAAGCTGAGATCTTAATCATGCGAGATCGAGGACCGCAGGATATTCGGTCTATAAGAACTCTGAACTTTCTGTATTATTTTAGTATAATTCACTTGGCATGTAATCCAATTGCATTAAGTGCGTTTTAAAAAGACAACTCCAAAATAGACAAATAAATAACGCCCAAAATCGAAAAATAATAGTTAAATCTGTTAATTTTTAAACTGATTTGTCAAAGTATAGTTCTAAATTCAGTGTATTTAAAAACAAAAATCAA
Organism: Vesta saturnalis; assembly: GCA_036346205.1. Lineage (NCBI taxonomy): Eukaryota > Metazoa > Arthropoda > Insecta > Coleoptera > Lampyridae > Vesta > Vesta saturnalis. The sequence goes on along the minus strand of JARFJB010000610.1, from coordinate 2,614,978 downwards.
CATACTCCAATTAAATACTAGGTCAATCTTTAAATATACATTTCGTCTTCGTGCGATATGCCTAAAATCTTAATTAAAATGACAGTAATAAATGGGCATTTTTAGTGAAAATCAATTTTTCACTACCCAACAATATTCAAAATCGGTCTTATAAACTTCCTACTCCTGAAATATCCCAATATACGGGATTGAACTCCTTTAAGTAATCCTTGGAATTGTACACACTTGCGCCTAGTCGATCTTTAAACGCGCACCTTTTCTCTGCCGGCAATAACTCTTATTTCACGAACACGTTCCTTTACGCTTTCATTAATCAGGCAATTTTTACTAAATTGCATCTTAAATGTTTCTCACTAAACTCAATATTTTTATTCAATTCAAGACCAGGTTCTCAATAGTGTGTGCACTTCTATGAAAATATAAACTGTCACCGTTATTACACATATTAAACTACTGATCTTTTTTGAGTTGTTTATTGTATATTTTTATATTTAAGTTATACGAAGATAATTGTGTTATCCAAACGTATTGCATAACTTAAATATAAGAATACACGATAAAAAAACCAATACAGATAAAAATGTTAATATGTGTGTGCACTTGATTGGTATAATGTTATTAACAAACACACATATTTGCATCAGCATTAACAGTAGTTAATATAGTCTTAATTTTTAATTTGTAATGTCCAAATCCTATATAGGATCACTTTAAAACTATCACACGGATTTTTATTTATACAACCTTCACTTAACACAACGGTTACTATTTATTTCAAATCTATTTAAACCGTTTCAATTTTTAAGAAAGTATGACACAGACAATCTCCAACTCAATACAAAATCAGCTTTACTTATTTTTAGTGTTCAATCGGTAAAATTGGATATTGCAGTAAACAAACAATGATTCAACTGCAGTATTAAATTTTGCAACGTAAAATACAGATACAGATCGTTATACATTTTTTCTACACCTCGTGCGATCGCTCTAATCAAAGTTTGGCTGACGATACTGCGTTTGCGGAGATCGTCAGCTAAACAAGCTCTTTTATGGATAAACACGACCATCTTGAAAACATCACTAGATACTATCTCGCAAAGACAAAACCAACCACTCTTAGGAGGTTGAAATGTTACGTGATTTTGCTGAAAAGAAAATACAGTAAAAAATACTCCATCTGCGCCATCTTGAAATTTTTAAAGAAAACGTAATCTTTCTGAAATCTCCAAATGCGATATTCTGATTAATTCAAAATATTTAAAATTAAACTCAATTTGTATGAGTCTCCTACGGGGGCGATTTTCCGCAATAAGTAGTAAATTCTAATGATGTTTATTCTTGATAAAGTGATCATGTATGTAAAAAGTAAATACGAGACATGAACCCATCACCCGAAGAGTCCGAGGGATACCGATAACTCCTCAGCAAGGGGAAGGAGAGGGAGAAATTTCTTTTCAATTAGATACAAAATTATGAATCTAAGTGACACATGTAGTGGTTGTGTATGATAAGTTTTTAGGCGTCCCATGTTATCATAACGCAATAGTGCCAAAAACTTTAATTTATCTAGTTGTCTTTTACTGCGGTTTTTAAAAGTGCATAGTTAATAAAATGGCTAGCAAAACGTGACTCATATGTATAGTTTTCCATTAGATACACCATTCTTGAAACATATGGGCGATCTTGGAGATACCTAAAAGTTTCAAGGCAATTCATAACAAAGTTTTGTCCTTTTAAAGTTCTTACAGTATGGCTGGATTTTTGGCTAATCCAAATTTTATTCATGTCAGTCATAAAAAGTCCTTCCCATGGCAGCGTTGGAGCCCGGTATACATGCATATTTCAACAATTTTTAATATCTTGTGTGGTACATCTTTACTCTTGAAGTCATTAAATTCAAGTTCAAGGCTATCGATTTTTTGTCTGTAACGGCGAATTTTTACTTAAAATCGTAATGACTATATAAAGAAAGCTTGAATCGAAAGTCTATTCTTCGTAAAACATTGTACATAACCTTAAACACTCAGTTTAAATTTAATTTCTCTGAATGATTTTTAGTGAAATCAACCACTCATTTTCTATGCCGACCTTATTTATTGTCACATTATAATTCGGAATAGCTCTTTAAAACTACAATTTTATGTTTATATAGAGTAGCTCACATTAACTGCAAGTCATGTTTATTCCGTTCGCATTAATCTTAAAACTGATACTCATAGCTTTCCACAGAAGTTCAGAAAATAAAATGTGATCAAATCTATTTTATTATAAGAAATGACATGCGTAATTTGGTTTACCAGAGTTTACTCCAATTTCATAGCTTATAGTAAATTCTGTGTAAATTTACATGTAAAATCCTTATGTTGACTCATATATCATTCGTATTAGATATTCTGTATTTAATTTGTAGTTTTATATTTTGTGGAGATAAATCATTATATAACTTGCGGTTGTATACTTTTATTTGCTTATTTCTACATTGACATTAGCATAATGACTTGTTATTGTATAAATTCGACCTTAAATTTACCTAACGTAATAAGGAATAAAAAAAAATATAATTAAAGCTTCCAAAAATCTGGTTAATTGAAAAACCCGGTCTTGGACTTTTAATATCAATTAAACAACCCAAATTAAATTCTAATACAATAAAACTCTCTATTTATTGAATAAAGCACTACTGTACATTCCTTTTTCAACATTATCGGAAATAAAGTATTTTTCCGTAACGCCTGTCGTACATGTGGGTTTTTCTAAACTATTCTGCACATTTTTCTGTACCACTGATGATGTCAGGCATTGTGATCATATCGTTATGTGATCCTATCCCAGAACTACAATTGTCATTGAAATTGCGCGGTTACTTTCTGGCTACGCTTATGATTCCTTACTACAGATGTTAACTCCATCATTTACCAACTACTAATATACCTATGGCAGTCAAGTTTCTCTTTGTGGACATCGTAAAAGGCTTTCCTGCAATTACATTAATTATACCTGCTGATCGTCAAAGGATCAAGCTATAATAACCAATTACATAACATCAATCGATTGCCGGTTTTCACCAGTTGGTGTAGGTTATTTACTGAATATAGTTGTTGGCAGTTGAATTGTTTGATTCTTTGTATGGCGTCTAAATTATTAAAATTAGTGAACTAGTTCTACCCACAAAACTTACTTACGTTTTCTATATTCATTCTGTATATAACATATTTAATAATTTTAAGCTATTATTTACTTGTTTGTTTTAGGTGTTAAATTACATTGACAAAATATACTGTAGCTCTGGTATCGCTAAATTTTTAAACTATTTTCGGTGGCTCGACTTCAATCATCGTATTTAGGCTTCTTTATAAAGAACTTGAATGTAAATTCTATTTTATATCGATATAAATATTCAACTTTAATTTATGATTGAGGTTTTCAGCCACGAGCATTTATTTTTCTATCAATGGTTGTTGATGTGTAAAATCCACATTGTATATTGAGCTGTCGGTTATTGAATAAATCAATAATTTAGATGACAAAGTTTGTTTCCTTTTTGTATATTTATTTAAAAAACGGATTATTATTTGCTGGAAACTTAATTTCTTGTTTTGATTTGTCTGTCTTTGTATATATGCCAATTGAAATTTTCTCCTCCAGCTCCCTTGTCTTTACTCCCATTTGAACTTACTACTAAAGAGACTTTTGCTTACCAATGTTTATACTAGTCTATTACAAACAATAAATCTTTTGAGCACGCATCCAAGTGTTTTAGCAGGTTATACTTGCTAGGTTATACTGGTTTAAAGCTTCCCCGTCACAATCGTTCTACGGTATTTTAACGCCTTTAAAGGGTTAAAGATTGACCCCGCTACAAGGATAATGAAATAATTTATATTACAAAAGGGGTATAAAGTATATTCTGTTATGTTAGTATAAGCAATCTACTTCTGTTGTATCCAAATACCATTAACTGCTTTCTATTGCAACCAGTGGCGTAACATTTTATACCTTATGTACTACATTAAAATAAAATGTAATGCGTCCATTAATTTAAAAAGTACCCTGCAGGTGGTTATAGATTCATTTATTGAACAAAAATTGTGATCAGCTAAGTACTGCTAATAACGATTTCTAATTTGGTTGTGACTTAAATCTTATCGCACACGGCGAGCTACTGTAAACTTTATAACTCCAACGTAACTATGCCGATTCATGCTTTTGTATAAAAGAAAATACTGAGGGTGTTTAACGTAGTATAGTTATGAACGTTGGCATTTTGCTCAAATTTGATTTTACTATTATCGTCATGCAGGGTGTCTCACAACGAGTTGGGACTATCGATATACGAAAAAGAAGTTTAAATTTCTGAAAATTTGATAATACACCAGCGGCAATGGGGAGGGGGGCTATTTGTTTAAATAAAATATTTTCCAAATAATGGCACTTCCGGAAATACCGGATGTCGACTCCAACTCGCTTAATTTAAATAGAACCTCTATTTTTTTAAAGGACATTAGAATTCTAAGTAGACAAATAAAAATACTTAGTGTAACACGTATCTAACTTCAACGGTTTTTAAGTTATTTAAACAGGGAAAGGGTAGCCTACGACAGGTGGTGGTAATCTTTTGCTTTTAGTAGAGTTTCTATGCAAAGTTAATTGTGTTTACACCTACATTTCATTATTTTTTATTAGGGGATACATTGTTATAGGCTTAACGCCACATCACTTCCATACCACATTCGTTGCCGACATTTGGAAATTTAGTGTTGTCGTTTATTTCTATACACAGACTTTTATTGTTTACACCATTTTGAAATTTCACATTGTATTAAAAAATTGTAAAAATGTTTTGATTTCGAAATTTTTAATAATCTTAGAAAATTTCTCTCCATTTGCAAAAATTGTTTTTCTCGATATTGAAATTTTTACCCTGTTATCCAAATTAAAAATTGTTTAGCCTGTTTTTCATTAACTTTAAGTAATTATAATTTCCATAATGTTTCCTAAATCCTATAGATTGCTAATGTTTGTTGGCCTGTTCTCGCGCATCGTTCTGCTTATATTTTCTACTTAACATTCATCATTTTGACTATCCTTTACTAAACACGTTTTAATTAAATATTTTCTTTCACAATTTACAACTGCATTGCAGTTTCGTCAATAACATTATTAATAGCTGCCTCGGTGGTAGAACGGTTAAAGTGCTTGTCTTTCATCCGGGCGCATATACGCATTCCTTACGTCTAAGTATAGGGCAATCCATGCAGCCTTGTGATTGGTCGGTTCAAACAGCCCGACATCCCTACTACTGCCGTATCCATGCTTGTACAACAAATAACAAAAATAAAGAGTGTGCATTACATTTCATTTTGATGTGATTATACGTACCTACATAAGATATGCAGAATTGATACGTAACTATAGGTACTAATGTTGAAGAATAGAGTTGACACTAAAATAATATTATAAATTGATTTATATACATTAAATGTAACGAGTAAGATGATGTAATTAAGATAGTTCATCTTAAAATAAAACAAATATATTTTATTTCACAGTTCATGTTGAATATTTTACAGCGAGAGAGTTATAGCTATTTCGACATTTTTAATTAAGATAGCATTGTGTAGGTGACTATATGAACTACCACTAAGGCATTAATTAGGTTGGTTTCGTCTCTACATACAGAATGTGAATATTAAAAAATCTATTACTTTTATCCATGCTCGTACAATAAATAACAAAAATTTGGAGATTATACAAGTTTCCTTTCGATGTGTTTTGTGCTTACCTACATAAGATATTAAAATATGCATACATTAAATGTAATGAAGTAGTTGATAACTTTATAATTTGAAACAGAATTGGTAATAAGATACTCTAATTAATTTATTTTACAAGGCCGCATTACATGCAAAACACTTTTTTAATGATGTTAATGATGAAGCAATATAATAAAGCTGATTTTTGCCATGTGGCAACCATTATGTTGATTCTGTCGAATATTTTCAGATATATTACGCCGTCTCTTTTTGGTAACTTTTTCCCCTAATGCAAGTCTACCCACTGCCAAACGTTTACTTCCTCTGGTCACACCTAATTTTCTTCTGGACAGCGCTGATCCATCTCTTTGCCGCAAACTTATACTACGCCCTGCAGTGTGTAAAAATGTTTCCCACGATCCCTTTGATTTTATTTTCTTCAAACGTTGAGTTAGTTTCTTTACGCCGCTGACAGAAGAGCCAAAATTTTCTGCACATTCTTTTATTAAGGTAATAATAGGTGCAATATCTGCATTCTCCTCAGTCAATAATACATTATTGTCCTGCTTTTTAAATGCCTCGATTTCCTGACACTCTGACCTAGTCGGAATGTCTAAGCTTATTTCGGTACGAAGAACAGCATTGTTCAAATGCTTTACATTTAAGTTGAATGATTCATAAAATGAAATAGGGGGAGTTTTTTCACCCAAAACGAGCTTAGCTATTTGATGTGTGTTAGCAGGAGACAAAGGACGAAAATTTTGCGGTCTAACATCGAAATATTTGTATACGACACGTTGGTGCTTGCAGAATTTTCCAGTTTGTCCTATTATACACGAACAACACCCTGTTTGGCAATCTACCGAATACGTCACATGATCAGGCTCTTCTTGACTGCTGCCTGGCGCATCAATCTGAATAATATCTTTCTTCTTCAGATAATCAGTTTTTTTATTAGATTGTGAAACAAGAGTCTAGTGTTAGTGTTTCTGCTGTTGGCAAATTCGCGAAGTCTACGTCTAGGCCTTAACTCGCGATAACACGTTATCTTTAAACAACCTCACACAGACTTCAGAAAAATTGTTGGTAAAATGGCCTCCGCATCTCCTATCTCTCCAAGCAAGACACCACTGCTCTTTAGTTTCCCAATACGCTTCCAAATGCTTTTTCGATTTGTCAGAAGAGACTGTATTGTTGTTTTGTATTATAGCCTGTTGGTATACTTTTTCAGCTTTATCAACACTGGTGCTATACAAAATTTGTTTGAAACTAATCATCAACGCAGGCCTATGCTCATTTCATGCTTCGCCTCCCATAACCACCTCCACACTGCTATCATTACATGAAATATGCAAAGATATGTCTTGGCTTGGGGAAACACATTGTGGATTGTATTAATTTCTGCAGTGCTATGATCCGTCACAAAGATATAGAGATATCCTTGTGCACCAAATGAATGTTTTAATGCAGGCTTAAGAACTCTAAGCCCTGTAGAGTATGCATCATATGTTTGCCCTCTCGTTATAAAAATACCTATTGGAACGGCGCCGGCTGCACAAAGCGTCAATAAAAAAGTAATTGAATGATTCTCTGAATCACAGGAACTGGTGCTATCCATAAACACATGCAAGTAACTGTAATATTTTATTTTAGATATATTTTGTGCTTTTCTTTCTGAAAAAAAAATTCAAAATATACCCATTGCAATGCTAATAGCTATAATAGTTACCTCTAGTACACCAGCTCCTGTCCTAGGTCCAAGGTTTAGTAACCTCCACTGATCATGTCAACTGCGTACTGTTCTGTACGTTGGATTGCTTTTGCCAGAGGCTAATTTACATTCAACATCCTTATCATCCAGCAGCTCTAGAATATATTGGTGTTGCTGGCTAGCCTCAGAAATTCTCACACCATCATTAAAATATTCTAAGAAAACGTTTTTCATGTTCAAGTCGGCTTTCAAAAAATCGCAAAGTTTGTGCAGTATTAATCGTATGCAAATGCGTATTTTTTAGAGTAATCACCCCACATAGACCTCTCTATATATAAAAATAAACATCAAATATATTAAAACTCTATTTATAAAATTATAAATCAAAATATGTAGATTAAAAACAAACACTACTGTATAACTAATTTACGTAGGTATGCGAAGTTTACATTTTCTTAAAAAACGTTTAACATACAAAACCATCTACAGCTCGCGTACGAGGAGTATTTAATTTAATTTTAACTGTAATTTGCGATGGACAACCAGAATTTTCCGACAGGCCTTTCTTGTTTTTTTCGTTTGCCACCTTCATAAAAGGCACTGTGGTGACAAACAAATCGTTTTCTGCAACGAAATACATTAATTAAAAATGTAATAAATGATAGGTATCGTATCATATCATATCGTATATATATATATATATATATATATATATATATATATATATATATATATATATATATATATATATATATATATATATATATATATATATATATATATATATATATATATATATATATGGGTGTGTCACGACGATGGCTTATTAGACGAATCTCCGAATCTCAGAAACTAATTAGAGTAGAACAATGAAACTTGGTACGTGGGGGTTTTGGGACATGATAGTTTTAACTATTAAGTTTAAACAAAAATCTCCAACTTCCGGTTATACCGAAAGTCGCCATCAACTTCGTTATTTTAAATAGAATAACCTATATTTTATGGCATTTTTAGAATCTTCTCTAAAATCTAATTGAGGCTTCATAATAATTCTATACCTAGTGTTAACCGTTTTCGATTTATCTACAAAACAGTAATATTAACCGAAGGTTGTAGCTTCCTATAAAACTGCTTAAAATTTAGTTATGTTATAAAATTTTATTTTGAAGTTTTGGCCACGTCACAATCAAATAATCGTCTCTGAATTCAAGCAATCCAAATTTTAAATTAATATACTGCGTGTTCATAACAGACTTACCATCCCAACCTATTTAAAATCAGTATATCTCATTTTTTTTAATGGAACACCTAATATATTTTTCTATTTTTGAATTCTACATAATTTTTAAGTGTAACTTTATTAAAGATTCCCTATATCTAAGTTTATATAATTAACTTAGTACCAAAAATCAGTAGTTTTCGAATTATTGACATTTTTCGAAAATATTTAAAAACACGTCACTACATTAACTCCCTCATCGATTAATTCGGAACGTTTAAACTATGAATATATGGTTGGAAAGTAAAAATAGCAAAGACTTCTCACTTTGTCCAAACTTTGAACTGAATTACGTTAAAATTTTCAAATAGAGCACCCTGTGTTTTTTCATCAAAATCGATAGAGAACATTATTACCATTTGAATGACTATAGAGTTTCTTTCCCATACTTAAACCTGAAGATTTTTGAATTATTTAACTAGCGTCAAATAAATAAATTATGAAACGGTAAATTATCCAAAAAGTTTGTCACTATTATCCTTAGTATTTCCACATAACGCCACAGAAGTTACTGTTCCATTGTAAACATGGTAACGCAATTTATTGTCTTTTAATAAACATAACACAATAAAACTAAGTTTCTAGTAATAAAGTTCTCTTTTGATTTTAATTATAAAATACAGTTTGTGGATAATGTAAGTAATGTTTATATTTTATATTTAACCTAGTGTAACTATCATTGCACGCCACTGGACGTTAGTGATATTAGACCTATCGCTAAAATAAACCGACACATCTAGTAAGCTTAAGAATAATTACCAAAAATACAAGTTAAAAATAAAATAAAAGAATAAAGCTTTAAAAAAATAAATCTTTAAGAATAAATACTAACGAACATACCATCTGAACTCCATTAGGAATTTAATCCCTAACATTCCATTGTGTGTTAGTGTTATGACCAAAATCACGTACCCACTTACCAATGTCTTCATACTTTTCCAAATTACATCGAATAACTGTAACCTCTTCATTATTTTTATTTGGATCTATTACACTCTCAAATGCCTCTAGCAAAACTTCCTTAATTATTTCAAGAGCGTTCACTGTTCTAATTTATGCAATTCGAAAATACTTTGCAATATGTAAATATGCACTCACGCGAGAAAACCGAAACACTACACTACAGTAAACTAACAGACGAAATCAGACTAATTAATACCTTAGTGGTGGTTCATATAGCCACCTACACAATGCTATCTCAATTGCAAACTCATCTTACTCATTACATTTAATGCATATACACTAAAATATAAAGTAATACACTTTTTAATATCAATATTCCGTATTATTTATCAGACACAATAAACAGTTCTATAGAGCGGACGGAGTACGTACTTCGGCATCAAGCAAGCGGCAGGAGTAGGGACTTCGGTCTGTTTGAACCCACCAATCACAGGCTAATGGATTTCCCTATACTTAGTGAGACGTAAGGAATGTCAATATGCCACCCGAGCGGCGTGGCTTCAATCCTGGCCGAGGAAGCGGTGTTTTTTAAACGGGGGAAAAGCACTCTTTCTTGTCGGAGAGGAAATAAGACCTAGGTGTCGTGGCTATATGATGAGTGAAAGGTTAAAGATCCATTACTAAAGGTAGAATTCTTTTGGTGGTTCCAAAATTCTAGTAACGGGTACAGCTAATAACCATTATTAGGTGATGCGCATATAGATACCTGATATTTCCATTTGTGTCTAGGTTTCGGCTCACAAATTCAAAAAAAAACGTTATTAATATACCTATTCTCTCTTCCTTTCATTGAAACTAAATTTCCCTAACATGTACTAAATCGAGCTAACCTACATATCATTGAACTATTATTGAAAAAAATTTTCTGTACTAGTAACAAGTGTAACCTACCTACACCTAACTTACATATACATAAGTAGTTATAGAAGGTTATGCTTATGCGGGAGCGTGGGTGGGTGTGTGGGTTTGGTGCGTGCGTGCGTGCGTGTGTGCGTGTTTTCGTGTGTGCGTGTGTGTACCTGTGTGTGCGTGCGTGCGTGCATGCGTGCGCGTTCGTGCGTACGTGCGTGCGTGTGATCGTGCGTGCGTGTGTGTGTGTGAGTGCGTGCGTGCCTGCGTGCGTGTGTGTATGTAATTCAGTATTCAAGATAACTCCAGAACGACAACACGTACATACTTCAGATGGGAGAAATTTAGCGTCCGAGAAGGGGTTTATTATAAGCAGTTTTTAGGTTTTATCAATTATTTCCGAAACAGCTGTATATTTCAATAATATAAAAATTGCAATGTATAGACTTTAAATATACAAATTAATTATGTTATATGCACTTTTTTGATACGACGCATAACTTAGCGACAGAAAAGTTCCTAAGGAAGAAATTAAGTTAATTTTATAAATTTTATAGTTGTTTAATATACAGTTAACTTAGTCTAAAAATTAATAAAATAGGATTGAATATGCTTAAATTGTATTATCTATATTTTATAGAAACTTTCAACCCATTGCCTATGTTTTCTGTCTGTTGGTCGTTTCTCTGCTGCGCTCATCTTAATACTTTATCAATTTTTGGGGAATGTTTTTGTTTCCTTCAGATGTACCATGCCCTATTCCATATTTTGTTTAAACTGTCCTTTTTCCATTTAAATCTTTGTTTTATCAAGGCATTATTTTAATTATCCTTAGATTAAATTACGCACGTTTTAATATCAATGTCAATCCAAAAATTTATAAAATTGGTTGATTTTTTGGTTTTCTGGTTCGTTTTCTATGATCTTTTTTCTTTTTAATTTTAGGTTCGCTTTTCAGTTCCACTATTTCCAATTACAGCAATAATAACGTAAGGTTTTTAAGGCAAGGGACACCATGGACAGGATGAGTCAACAATGTGATGGAGTATAACAGTCTTGGTATTGTAGAAACTAAAGAAGAATGTTTCAGACCGAAGTTGTAGTGGAAGACAATGTATAACATAAGTGTTGCAAGAAACAGAGTGTACTGTGTAACCCTGCTCAGCATCAACTTTCTTATTTTAAATATAACACTGTGTATATTGTTACATTTTGGATTCTAGATGTAAATTAAACTGTATATAGTATGTCCTATACTTATTACCGTTTTTTGAAATAACTATTGCGCTATTTCTCCGTCAAAACAATTTCAAACTTTAACAATGTTTTGTAAACTAAAAAAAAAATTAACTTCGGAATTACAAAATTCCTTAGAACCTACTTTTTTCTAATGGCACACCCTATATACTATTATTTTATGTTACAGATCAACAGAAACCTTAAATTTTATTAATCATATTCTGTGCCTTTCATTTCATTTTGCAGAATCTAGCTTTTATAACGGTTATAATTGTAATTCAGTGTCAAATTTACGATCTAGTGTTTAGATTCCGATATAGTGTTACTTGGTTTTATCAATTAACTTAGATTTTAAAATTAATTTTTCGAAGAATAAGCCTTCTTGTTCATACAATTTATCAAATTTATTAAATGAAGTTTTCTGATCGCTGTCCCAAACCTTTCAAAATTTAATGGAATGATTCAATTTTGCTGATTATCCAAAACGTAAAGTCAACAGAAACGCTCCTAATGACAAAAAAGGATTAGAAATTATATTCGTATTGGAGCAATTGCATATAACATATAACGTCAACCGTACAACCAAAAAATATAGATCACCCATATCACATGAAATTAGACCAGAAATTGCACGGTGAGGATTCTGAAAGAAGTGTAAACTTTAGTCGTATGATAAATATACAATTAGAATTAAATCCAAATTTCAAGTGGAATGTAATGGTCAGCGCTGAGGCTTAATCTGTAAGTAATAGATGTGTTATGGTAAGAGAGGTGCAACGCCAAAACCTTTGGTGAATTAATGTTTGGTGTGGTATTCATCATAATAGAAACCATTGGGCCCCATTTTTTTGATCACCATTAAATGGTTAAACTTCTTACGACATGAATTGCCACACCAATTTAAAGGCCTCGAAAGGAAGGGTCGCGACAATATGTGGTTACAACAAGATGGTGCGCCTCCATACTACCATCTTGATTTTCGTTTGTTTTTGGACCAAAGTTTTTCTCAGAAATGGATTGGACGTGGGGGTTATATTCATTTAACGTATATTAAGATGAAATAATTAACTACTAGCTATTAATAAATAATTAATTATTCCCCATCGTTTACGAGAATGTTTCATAGACATATATTAAAAAACGTTTTATATTTATTTTAACGTAGAGGCCCATTCCTTTGTTTTATTGTTTATTTTGTTGTTTGTCTGATACACTAAGTCGATGTCTGAATGTTATTTTGTTATTGGTCTATTATTTAAAATGTATTCTCCAAAATGAAATGCTAAACAATTCGAAATAAATTAAAAACTAGTGTAGATATAAGACATAATTATAGAAATTCCCAATTAGAATTAGTCTTTAGAGACTCTGCTAATAAAAAAAAACACCAACATAGCAAAGAAAATATCAACATGTTTTTGCAACATTGCTAATTTTTTAAATAAACTACTCGCTTGTAAAAGAATATATTTGAATGTAAAAAAATTGTCGTTTTGACGCAAAAATATCACAAAAACAATTAATTAAAAAACAGTTAACACACACGCACCCACGCACCCACACACACATACACACACACGTACACGCACACGTATACGCACACGCACATGCACACGCGCACGAACACGCACACGCACACGCATACGCACACGCACACGCACACGAACACGCACACGCATACGCACGCATACGCACACGTACACGCACACGCACACGCACCCACACACACATACACACACACACGTACACGCACACGTATACGCACACGCACATGCACACGCGCACAAACACGCACACGCACACGCATACGCCCACGCACACGCACACGCACACGAACACGCACACGCATACGCACGCATACGCACACGTACACGCACACGCACACGCACACACGCACAAACACGCACACACGCACAGACGCACACGCACACACGCACAGACGCACACACGAACACACGCACACGTGCACACAGCACACAACACACACACACACACACACACACACACACACAATCATATATATATATATATATATATATATATATATATATATATATGTATCTATTATTTAGTGTGTAATAGAACCCAGAAAGTAAGCGATAACTAAATTTTGGTCGCTTTTTATACAGGGTGCTCGAGAAAATGTTATTACTAACGATATCAAAAATCGGAAATAAATGAATTTTGTTAAATGGAAAGGACTAATTAGTTTGTCATATTTGTGTTCAAAGGGGACACTTTGGTAAAACCTTTATACCTTCTATAGATAGTTTTCTAAATATTTCAAACAAATTTCATTTTGCAAACTTCAAGACGGCTTAATAACACTTATGTTTCAAATAGACAATGTTTTTATATAAATTTGTTTATATATATATATATATATATATATATATATATATATATATATATATATATATATATATATATATATATATATATATATCGTTTCAATACAACGTGTATACAAGAAAGTATGTATAAGTAAAATAATAACAAGTGGTTATGGTAAAAAACTTGAAGTAAATTATAATTCTATATTTAATATGTCTGTTAACCTGTTCGTTTTTGAAGGCACATTCTATTTATGTTTGAAAAATTTCAAATACCGTTCCAAAACATCTAATTTGTCTTTTTCATTGCAAACATATAAAAGTGTTACTTTGCTTTGTTGTCCCAAAGTGATTATTTACTATTAAATAATAAATACATAGAAATTTAATATTCTGAAAGAATATCAGAAGAACTAGCTAACGTATTACAAAAGAACAAGAAGTACCAAAATTAATACCAATGTTGTTAAATGTTTCTTTATTGCCAAAGATCCAGCTAGCAACGTTTTGGAATCGGGTGTTTATGTATTAAACTGCACATACTGTAGTTCTGTTTACATTCGGCGAACAATCAGGAAATTTGATACGTTAGATGTTACAAATAGAAGCAGGCCAATGAAATTATGCTGAACATTTAATAGTAAATAATCACCTTATGACTTCACAAAACAACATTCAATTTTTACATTTAAAAAAGTTAATTAGATGTTTGGGAAGCATTAGAAATTTATTAACGTGAATGATCAGGTTGATCGTATGCACTCACCCTTAACAGATATTTTAATTATAGAATTACAATTTACATTAAGTATGCAGTTGATAATAATACATGTTAATTGAAACCGGTTATATATATATATATATATATATATATATATATATATATATATATATATATATATATATATATATAATATATAGTGGAATTATGTTGTACTTGACACTTCGTGCTATTAAATATAGACTTTTCTCCATTATATATATATATATATATATATATATATATATATAAACAGATTGTGGAATTATGTTGTACTTGACACTTCGTGCTATTAAATATAGACTTTTCTCCAGAACAACACGGACATAGTTCAAATTTCGTATTTAAGCATGTTTCATTTCCTGCAGGATCTGTTTAGATTTTGCGAGTTCAGCGACGGAAAGGGGGGTTTATTAGAAGCAGCGTTTGGTTTTTATCAATTATTTCTGAAATAGCTGTATATTTCAAAGATATAAACATACCATCATATAGACCTCAAACATATCGATTAATTATGTTCTATGCAATTTTTTGATACGACGCGTAATTTAGCGGCAAAAAAATTCCTATGGTAGAATTTAAGTCCCACATATACATATGTAGGTATAGGTTATGCAATCGACTTTTTTTAACTGTCGCTAAATCGACTTATTAGCTGATTTTATAACGTTTGGTCAAGTTTCGCCAAGATCGGCTATGATGTCTGTGGAGATGTATGTTAGTATGCATGATAACTCCAGAAAGAAAACACCTGCGTACATAAAATTGTATGTTTAATCTTGTTTTCATTTCGCTTGGAGCTGATTAGATTTTGGGAGAAATTCAGAGGCGGCAAGAGAGTGTATTAGGAGCTGTTTGTGATTTTTATCAATCATATAGATTAATTACGTTCTAAGAAATGTTTTGATACGACGCGTAATTTAGCGACAAAAAAATTTAAGTAGAAGTGTTAGTTCTAATTTTTTCATTATCTGAATAACGATTAATTTTATAAGAAGATATATAGACATATTTTTTAGACAAAATTTAATTTTACATAACTTTTCCTTATAAAGTTGTTACATGCACAAAGGCACGGTCGCATTAAAAGTAGAAGGTGTGCCGTAACAGCTAGAAAGAATAAGACCGGAAGCTCAATCGTGTGGTTGGCGTAGGTACACAGAGAAACTAAAAGGGCACTTCTTGATTTATGTTTATATCGCCCGTAGATCAATAAAAGGGCTACGACACAGTAAGAGAGACGCTACAGTTAAAAAATACGGCTAGACGCAGTCCGATATCCTGTTAGGATATCGCTCTTAAACCGCAGCAGTAAAGAAAACAATCATTAGTAAAGTAACACAAATCGGTTTAATCGTTGTAGATATAATCATTATTGATACTACTAAACCCCAAAACTTAAATCTGTTACAAATCGTTAACATAAACTCGCCGTAGGCATACTAGTGTGAATATCCCAACGTAGTGGGTATAGTTTATAAACATTCGAACAACGGGTATCGTAAATCGAGATATCTCTTATTCCGCAGAACAACCCGAAGATATTTAAAGTTCCCCCCAAAAATTTGATAAAAAAAAATTTGCGATTAGTACCACACTTTTTCTGGTGCTTCAGCTAAATAAAATAAAGAAAGCTAAATTGCATTGAATAAAAAAATACAGTATAACGAAAAGACGATTTTTATGCACAGTGTAACATCCAGCGTTAAATCTAGAAGCAAAATACATAACCCAAAATAAATGCAACCTAAAAGAATGAAACCGTAATCGTAGGAAGAGCTTTCCTTACAACGGCCGTTTCCCTTTTAAATCAACCAAAGCATAACCAGACTTACATATAAATAACCAACAATATCAGCCAGATGTCTAGCATTGCATAAAAAGGTTTAAATCTGAAAATAATTAATGAGCAACGCATAAAAATAAAATAAAGGAAAATTTTCAAGTAACGATGATAGTCTGGTACTATTGTTAACCACAAAACTACAAGCATAAATTAGACTTTGTTTTAATGTTCACAAACGCTTAAGCTCTACCCAGCAAACAAAAATAAAATAAGAAAATTCCTGCTGAAGGCTAAAATATTCACGTTCATGAATTACTAATAGCTCCTCTATTTATGATAACGTTTGTTAGAACGTAACAATTAATGTTTAGATATTAATACATAGTAAATAAAAGAATACAAAGCGTAAATTAAACAGTTTAATTTTGAGCAGTATTTACTCGTTACTTGAATCACCCAGTATAAAGCGTTTCAATTTACAAGCACATCAGTCTTTGGTTAGAAGGCGGATCTCCCTATATAATTGACATCTTAAATACAGGAGCAACTTCACAGTGCTCAGATGTAACTGACTACAGTTGTTTCTAATGCAATTAACATTTCCTAATTTTAATCAGTATAGTGTTCTCAGTAAAGTACTGAAGAAACCAAAGAAATACAGGAAAAGTGAACACTTCAGTAAGTACGAATGAGGGTAAATCTTAATTAAATCTTAAACATTTTATAATTTCAGAAACGTAACCTCGCTAGATATAACCTCAAAACAATGTCTAATTTCCATGTATGGGGAACATACTAATAAGAAATCGTGTTATGTTTACAGCTGTAATTCGTTTAATAACGAACCACTTATAAAGTAGGTCGAAGTTGCACTTAAAACAATTGTCTATCGATCCAGAGTACAGATATGGAGAAATTAAACATTTAAGAGACTCACCAATCAATCGATCGTAAACGGAGTGTTCGTGTCTTTTACGTATCTTAAGCTTAATGTTCTTTTAGCGAGAACCGAGTTATCCTCCTGCGGGCTGGTGTAGAACCTGCTCGATAGTCAGTCATCACGTAAAACTGTTAATCGGATGTTCTTATCCAGGTATAAAGGAGTAGTTCATATACCGGTGGGATAATCCGTTACGGCATTGATTGAACTGAAGAGCGACGAAAGGACCACAATCACAATCAGAGAAAGAAACCCAGAGAAACCATTTTGTTTTAGCTTTCGCGTTGCATACTAAATTGTTATTTTAATTTATGTAGAATTAGAACACATGTATTTTATTAATGTAAAGGTTCAATCAGATGTGATGCGTATAAAAAAAGAAAGAAACAATTTAACTCACCTCTTGATCCAATGAAAACGGTTGTTAAGAAACGAGCACTACAAATATGTAGCATCAAATTTAAATATGTAAAAGAATGTAAAACCAGTATCCACTGTATGTAATTTCTATGAAATCTTAATTTTATAGACGTTACAGGAAAATCTTGACGATCTAAAATTTGTTGCAACTCAAAAATTTTCGTTTTTCTTAAAATAATAGAAGTCGTTTTTTAAAAAGTTTAACAATTTGCTACCATTTAAAGTGCCGTCGAAGCAATATGTGTCAATGACTTCATCGCCAATTGGTTCACCATACACATTAATACTCCATCTATTCTGGTGATCTGTCGTATGCAATGAATGCTTATTTTCGGTATTATAATAATGGTAGTTATGACGATTAACATGTCCATTACTGTTAAAGAAAAAGCAATTCGGCTTTCAAAATCTGTTCCGTATAAATTTTGATGCATTTGAATATGATATGGGTGGTATTGACTAATGCCTGTTTCTCTCGCAATTATTCGACTAGTTGGATTATCAACCACGGAACCTAATACCCAAAAATTCTTTATTTTTTGTTACAGGTGACCACTTTTGTTTGTTCCTGTTTTGGGTGGCACTTCCTGTTCCACGAAACATTTGCAACAATCTCTCTAGTAGTTTTTTATTTGGATGAATGCGTAGCCAGTAAACACATTCACCAATAGTTAAAATCATAGCATTCCTTTCAATTTTTTTCCTACTATACAAATTTAGAAACCATCAATACCTCACGGAAGAGGATAAAATTAGAAGAACCAATTTTTGTGTTTAACACACTTAATAACAATGAACAACTTTTAGAAAAAAAATGTGTTTACGGACAACCCCTCTTTTAGTAAAAATGGAGAAGTTAATTCACAAAATTATCGGTTGGCATTTTTACAATATCGTTACTCATTTCACTTACACGAAAATATTCTTTACAGATATTGAGCCCGTGAAAATTGTTATGTTCAAAATTTAATTCGTCATCAACATCAAGAAAGACAATGTGTGGGCTCGACTAATCAATAGTAGGCTTATTGAGCCATTTTTATTGATGACAACCTAGATGCAAACAAATTTCTTAGGCTTTTAAGAAACCCATTCATTCCTGAATTGGTAACATTAAATATTGATAATATCTGGCTACAAATGGATGGTGCGCCAGCACATTCAGCTAGAACAGTTGCCAATTATTTAAATGTGTTTGGTGAACGTTGGATCGGGACACTTAGTCGTATACTTTGGCCTGCGCGGTCACCAGACCTTTCCGTGAATGATTTCTTTCTCAGGGGACATCTACATAATATAATTTTTTAATCATGTAGAAATACAAACAATTGGAGAATTACAACAACGAATAGTCGGTGCTTGCCAAGCGTTGAATCCAAACTTTATATGAAATGCAGTGCAAGTTTAGAATAACATGGAGGCCATTTCGAATATTTATTATAATTAATTATTAATATTATTCATGTTTTCTTTATTGTTCAACATGCGGTTAACGAGAATTCATTCATTGTGCGATAAAATTTTACTCTAATCGTGTAACCTAATTAAGCAAGAAACAACCTCTTCATTTTTTTTTATTTTTGTGAAATCGGGCATTTATACAAATCCGTAGAAGAACTACATAATTATTTTATAATAATTATAATAATCGTAATATAATTCCGACTTAAACTCGGATATTACGGCTTAAACCCGTAAAATCCTACCTGAGCTCCAAATTGTAGCTTACACTCATTAATTCTGACCTAAACTCACAGAGTGCAACTTAAACTCGCAAATTCTGGTTTAAGCTCAGAAATTTCCATTTGAACTCGGACTCCCCAAAAACCGATTTTGGAGCCAATTATGACATGTCGGTACTCTAACGAAATCTCCAGTCAAGGCGCGCCTTTCGCACATTCATCTCCACCCTCATTATATCCCGACCATCCTAACGGAGATAATATGAGACGAGAACTGCTACAGCTAATTATGACAAGTCGGGATTACAAAAAAATGTTGGCTTCGTATGTTTAAGACATGAAAAAGCGTAAAAATGTGTATACAGAGTGAATTTTTTTTGCATTTTAAGCATTGGCATCTCGGAAACTATAAGGGATAGAGTTGCAGTTCATGACTTACTAGATATTTAAAAAAAACTAAAATTTTGCATTTTATTTAATTCTAAATAACTCCGTTATTATCGTTTTGAGAAAAAAATGTACAAGATAAAATGGTAGTATTTCTTATACTTTATGTAGTGGTGTCGCTACTTTTGTTATTCCAAAGTTATGACATACACTTAAATGGAAGGTATACTAGGCTGTGCGTTTATCAGATCCGCATTTTTTTAAGCTTTGGAGCGATATCAGGCATGATGCACTTGTTTTTGAAAATAACAAAGTTATAACGATTTTATTATTGATTTACAGTTGGCCATGGAAAAAATGAACTAATTATTATGGTTTTTGCCGTTTTACACCCTTGCCATAATAAATACAGTTTTTTTTTTCATTTCAAACTTTGATGAGCGAAAACAAGTTTAGTGATTTTTCTTTTAAATGTCGTAGAATCGTTTTTATTAGGAATGCAACAAAATGACACGAATAAAAATTTTAGACATTTTAATGCGTAATTGCATAACATTTACATACTATTTTCCTGAGTTCGGATTTTTTTAAGTAGTAGTAATAGTTGGCTTTGACATTTTTTAAAAGAACAAATTTTCCTCTTTATAACGATACAGGACTATCCTATTATTGAGAATAAACAGAATGTACCATGGAAAAACATTTTTATCCGGTTAAGCTAATTATTCAGTTTATTATAACATTTCATCTAAAAATTAGGGCCTCGAATAGAACAAGATGGCTAAGAAACTAGGAATTATTAAGTTTAAATTTCGACTTTGCATGTAAAAAAATTAATCTCAGCAAATGTTCAAAATGCCCATCATTATTATTTACACTTATCGTTTGAGTTTCGTGCGATACGGTCGCATGCCGTGCGCTCTGACCTCAAGTGACGAAGATAAGCTTGACCATGAGGTTATCATTATCAGTTTAATACAAAATTCGTATCGATATATATATATATATATATATATATATATATATATATATATATATATATATATATAAATAAAGTGTCAATATTGAGAGGGCCGATATGGCCTTCTCTCCACAATCTGAAGGATATCAACCGTCTCCTATTACACCACAATAAATGTCAATGATGTCACAAGAGCAAGGACAGATCTACAATGCGCAACTGCAACAAACACCAGGTAATCTCTTATTCCAGCCGCAACCAACTTTTTACTCCCAGCCTAATCAACAACCGCAATACTACACAGAACATAACACATCTTTATCCCAAACAAACCCAAATAATAGCTGGACAAAACTTACGCATAAAAGAAACAGACCCTCACATGATGAGGTAAAGAAAAAACGAAACAAAACAAAGTAAACGCATATTGGCTAGACGCACCCTCTACATCAAACCCGTACTCAACCCTAGAAGTAGAAGAAGGTGAAGACACAACAACTACCGAAAATAGTCAAAAACCTTCCCCAATTTTTGCTAACGGTGTCAAAAATATAACCCCCCTCATCCAGCTCCTGAATCAAGCAGATAAACAGCAGTACGAAGTAAAATCCCTTGCTAATAACCAAGTAAAAGTCCAACCCAAATCTCCCGATCACTATAGACAAATCATTAAAGCCTTATCTGAAAAAAATACTCACTTTCACACCTACAAACTAAAAGAAGAAAGCAAGTTACCGAGTAGTACTGAAAAACATGCACTTCTCTGTTAATACAGAGGAAATTAAAGCTGAAATAGAGAAGCTAAATCATACAGTAGTCAACATATGGAATATTAAACAGTACAAAACAAAATTACCTCTGTCCATGCTCTTCATAGATCTTAAACCAGCCCCGAACAACAAAGATATCTTTAAAATAGAATATTTACAACAATGCAAAATTAAACTCGAACCACCCAAACAATAACGAGACACTCCCCAGTGCGCAAAATGCCAAAGGTACGGTCACACAAAAAACTTTTGTCATCATAAACCAAGGTGCGTAAAATGCGCTGGCGATCATGCAACAGAACAATGCCACCGTAAAGAGAGGTCTCGAGACATAAGTTGTGTATTATGCAGCGGGAATCACCCTGCAAACTACAAAGGATGCGAGATCTGTAAACAGATACAAAAACAAAAATTTCCACCTTTAAGATCCAAACAATCTACTCCCCCACCCCAATCAAGGCACTTCAAACAAGTCCAACCAGGCTTATCCTACGGCCAAGTAATGAAGCAAACCTATTCCCCTGAATATTCAACACAGACGTGAAATCCAAATCAACTAAATCTAACGCAACCAACAAACGATATGCAAGACATGAAGGCCATGATGACCAGATTAATGGAGCAAATGAGCACCATGCTAAACTTACTGACTTCACTACTCAATAAAAAGGGCTAATGGCTAAACACCTTAAATTAGCACTATGGAATGCTAATGGGTTGTCACAACACACTGACGAACTAAAACTTTTCTTAACTAGTCATAACATAGATATAATGATGATTTCAGAAACTCATTTTACTGATCGCAGTTATTTAAAAACACCAAATTACGCAATCTATGATACTAAGCATCCAAATGGAACTGCTCGTGGAGGTATTGCAATTATCATCAAAAATAAAATAAAACATCGCGAAACTAGCAAATACTCTGAAGCTTTTCTACAAACAACCAGTGTATCAGTTGACGACTGGATTGGCCCTCTCACTATCTCATCAGTATACTGTCAACCCCAAAAGGAAGAGAACTTATGAAGGCCATGGAAGGCAATAACTTAAATTGCTTATCCACTGGTCAACCTACTTACTGGCCGACAGACTCAAATAAGATACCTGACCTCATAGACTTTTGCGTAATAAAAGGCATACCCCTTAATAACATAAAAGAAGACTCTTGCCTGGATTTATCTTCAGACCATTCGCCCATCATAATAAAGATGACCATCGATATAATAAAAAGAGCAAAACAACCGTCACTAAATAATACACGCACTAACTGGGAGAAATTCAAGCGATTGGTGGAATTCAACATAGATCTAAAGATACCTTTAAAAGATAGTAAGGACATCGAAGAAGCAGTAGAACAGTTCAATCACGTAGTACAGCAAGCAGCCTGGAAGTCAACACCGCCAACAACCTATGACAAGGGAAAATTGCAAGACCATCCCATAATAATAAAGCAAAAAATCGCCGAAAAAAGAAAAATCAGAAGGCAATGGCAAAACAAAAGAACACCCGAAAATAAAAACTCCTTAACAGATCAGCACGACAACTCAAAGAACTGATAAATAATAACAAAAACCAAGAAATACAAGGCTACCTTGAATAACTAACACCAACCGAAGCTAGTGATTACTCGCTGTGGAAGGCTACAAGAAAGCTAAAACAACCAAAGGAAATACAATCACCAATCAGAACACCCAAAACGGATGGGCCAGAAGCAATAAAGAAAAGGCAATAACCTTTGCGGAACACCTAACCAAAGTTTTTCAACCTAACCCGCCAGGACGATCACAAAGAAATCCAACAATATTTAGAATCACCTTACCAGCTTGAATATCCTATTAAGTCCTTCAAAATCAAGGAAATAGAAAAAATCACTAGAACTAATCTAAACTCTAAAAAAACCCCCGGATACGATCTGATCACCGGAAAAATACTAAAAGAACTTCCACAAAAGGGAATCAAAAATACCACGAAAATATTCAACGCAGTACTGCGCACTGCTCACTTCCCAGACCAATGGAAGGTTGCCTTAATGATACTTATCCCAAAAGCTGGAAAGCCACTAGAAGAACCAACATCGTACAGGCCCATTACCGTATTGCCTGTCCTCTCAAAAGTCTTTGAAAAGCTATTATTAGAAAGATTAAAGCCGTTCTTAAACGAAAACAATATCATCCCTGATCACCAGTTTGGATTCAGACACCAACACGCGACAACTGAATAGGTCCACAGAGTTACGAAGAAGATAAGACAGGATCTGGAAGATCACAAATACTGCTCGGCCGCCTTTATTGGTGTCACACAGGCTTTTGACAAGGTGTGGCATAGTGGGTTATTTTTCAAACTACGAAAAACATTTCCTCTCAACTATTTCCCTATCCTTCAATCCTATCTGCAAAATCGACACTTCCTAGTTAAACAACAAGATGAACATACAAAACTGTACCCAATTACATCTGATGTCCCTCAAGGCAGTGTCCTGGGCCCCACCCTGTACCTTATATACACCGCCGACCTTCATATCACACAAGACGTACTAACGGCAACATTTGCTGACGATACTGCCATACTAGCTTCGCATTCAAACCCGCAAGTAGCGTCCCAAACTCTCCAAAATAGCTTGGATGAAATACAACAGTGGCTAGCTAAGTGAAGAATTAAAACCAATACAACAAAGTCAGTTCATATTACATTTACTACTAGAAAAGAAACGTGTCCACCGGTCCACCTAAACAATCGTCAACTACCACAAGTAAATGAAGTTAAATACCTAGGGATGCATTTAGACAGAAAGCTAAATTGGCGCACCCACATATTTACTAAAAGAAAACATCTAGGTCTAAAATTGACAAAACTATGCTGGATAATAGGCAGAAAATCCAAGCTGACACTTGAAAACAAACTTAGTATATAAATCCATATTAAATCCTATATGGACGTACGGTATTCAATTGTGGGGAGCAGCATCAAACTCAAACATTGAAATACTGGAGCGATTCCAATCAAAGGTACTACGCATAATAACCGATGCCCCCTGGTACGTACCAAACAACGTTATTAGAAGTGATCTCAACATATCCACAGTCAAGGATGAAACTTAGTGCTAAATATAGTGACAGGTTAAGCTCACATCCAAATACACTAGCAATAGATCTTATGAGCGTACCAATTGGTAATAAGAGGCTGAAAAGCTTCACGCCAAACGACCTAGTTGATAGGTACTGAGTTTAATGTAATTAGTATATAAGTTAGTTAAGGATAGATTTAAGTTACTTACTCCTTGCCAACACAACTAAGCAAGTGCTTAACTGCTTATTATATAAGGGGGGGATTGCCAGCGATTGGTCTCCAGCATGCCAATATTTATAAGAACGCCCACACTTTTGATCACTGTATACAAATGTACAGATTTCAAAATAAACACAATGGAATTTACAGCTTTCAGTATTTTATTACCATCTAAATTGCGAAAGGTATGTATCACAGCATCACGTAGTTCTTCTTTTGTCGCATAAATTCGCTGATAAACCAAATCTTTCAGAGTACCAAAAAGAAAAAATCTAAAAGTGAAAGATCTGGCGATCTTGGTGCCCAAGGGACCGGCCCGCTCCTACCTATCCAAGAATTTGGAAACAGTTGGTTTAGGTACTCTCTCACTTGCACTTCGTTGTGCGTCGGAGCACCGTAGTGTGGAAACCAACCTAAATTACGTCTTGTTCCAAATCTAAGATATCCAATATATCTTGAAATTCATTTTGTAGAATTTCGAGATAACGCTGGCCTGTCAAATTTTCGTCGTAAATGAAAGGTCCAAGAATTCGCGATCCAATAATTCCGCACCAAACATTGAATCCAAATTTTCTTTGAGACCGTCTTTCACAAAGTATCCTAGGATTTTCCTGCATCCACAAATGTTCATTGCGCCTATTGAACATACCGCAGTTAGCAAATTTGGTTTCATCACTCCACAAAATTTGATTTTGAAACTCTGGATTCTGTTGAATTATATTAATGTACCAGTTACTAAACGCAATATTTGCAGCTTGGTCTCTTGGATGCAGTGTCTGTCCTACTGATAGGTCATATGCGTGAAATTTGTGTTTCTTCAAAACTCTCATGACTGTGGTTTGCGACACACCAACTTCAGCTAAAATTTGTCGGGTCGAAGTAGAAGGATTCTGATTAATGTAGGCCAACACCTTTATTCGTATATTCTCGTTAATGATGTTTTCATCCCTCTTTGGTTTCGAAAAGGAACTAAACAGCCTCACATTTCTGTATAAATTGTGGATCGTCGGTAGAGTGGTTGTCGCTGATTTTCATACAATTGTTGGTACCGTTCGACAGCAAGAACACTTTTTGTTACACATTACAAAACATTTCAACGTATTAAGTTTGTCTTTAATTTAATTTGCGAAGTTACAAAACTGCCAAATTTCAACTAAAGCAATGAGCACCAGTACTTTGTTTATTTTTCTTTCATGGCACTCTCAATAATACGAAAATTCCTATAACGCGTTTATTTTTCAAAGTAAATGTAGCAAACCTTATATCGTCATAAAGAGAAAAATTTGTCCTTTTTAAAAATTTCAAAGCCAACTATTACTACTACTTAAAAAAATCTAAGTCTGTTCTAACAGCAGAAAATTAATATGTACATGTTACGCATTAACATGTCTACAATTTTTATTCCTGTCATTTTGTTGTATTCCTAATAATTTTACAACATTTAAAAGAAAAATCACTAAACTTGTTTTTGCTCATCAAAGTTTGAAATGAAAAAAAACTGTATTTATTATGGCAAGGGTGTAAAACTGCCAAAAACCATAATAATTAATTCATTTTTGCCATGGACAACTGTAAATCAATAATAAAATCGTTATAACTTTGTTATTTTTAAAAATAAATACATCGTGGCTGATATCGTTACAAAGCTTAAAAAAATGCGCATCTGATAAATGCACAGCCTGCTATACCTTTCATTTAAAAAAAACGAAAGTTTATATCATAACTTTGGAATAACAGGAGATAGAACAATAGTGGCGACGCCAGTAGATAAAGAACACTATCATTTTTCCTTTACATTCTTTTCTCAAATCGATAATAACAGAGTTATTTAGAATTAAATAAAATGCAAAATTTTAGTTTTTTTGAAATATCTAGTAAGCCATGAACTTTTTCCAACAACTGAAAGTGTCATTAATTCAGGTTCATAAAACCACAACTCTTTCCCTATTTAACTGAATCTCTATCTCTTGTAGTTTTTGATATGTCAATGCTTAAAATGGAAAAAAACTCACCCTGTATATCATAAAAAAAGGTAATCAAAATTGTACTAATATTTGCAGAATGAGTAATGTAAAAATAAAACACTCGCCCTAACAAGTTTAGCTAATTCTACAGTGGAAATTTAATTACACATAATAGTCGTAGGTTTTTAATAACAAACAGTCATAACAAAAAGTATAAAACATCTTATTCGAGATTTGTGCTAAAAACAAAAGAAAGCAGAAAACACGATTGACTTTGATAAACTATTCTCGACAACCATATATTGAAGTTTTATTGACAAATACTTTTAACCTTTTATTATCAATGTCTAAAGACCGTACCATATGGAACAGAAATCAATTAAAAATGTGTGTATGTGTACTGCCCTTTAAAAGTAATTTTATTCGTCCAAGAAAGTTTTGATTCATTACGTTTAGTTTAATGAAATGTTTTGTGTTTGTTTTGAGAGACTTGGTGATTTTTTGTTAATTCTCTTTCGTTCTGAATTTGAAAATGCGTTTTTAGCTTATATTTTCCATTATTTAGGGTATTCTTCAGATTTATAATATATATGATTGCTTTAGGGAGTTACTCGTGCCAGCAGTGGACGTTATTTTTGCGAAGCTGGCAATTCAGAAGGAACAACAAGAAGTGCTCCTTTTCTACTTCGTGTTAAGTTTGAACCGGTATGCGGAGAAGGCGGTGGACGTAAAGTTCTCGGAGCTGCTAAAGGAGAACCCCTAAGGATAGAATGCAAGGTGAGAAAATAACTAGATATCTCAAGAGACCACAATTTTGTTAACATGAACACGAGAAGTCAATAACTTTTGAGAAGCAAATTAAATTTTACGTGAAAATTTAAATGAAGTTTATACTATTTGCTTTTGATCCTATTTTAAGATCTTGCAGAGCAGATTTAAAACACAATTTTTCAAGTAAAACTTGGCAGTCGTTGAATGCCAACTTTTCAGAGGTTCTCATTTTGTCTAATACCACAAACGCTTACGAAAGTTATCGATTCTGAACTTTTAGGGTAAGGTATTTTCTGTAATTTTTCTACAATATAGAAGAATTTACGTTGGGGTTTCCGAATTATTAATGTCTGCATAACTTATCTCAATTTTTTCACGACTAATATTTTTACAACGTTGAAAATTTAATTATTCTATTCAGATACAGTGTAACCTTATTTTACTTATTTGTTTTTTGCAATTTTGTAAATAGTGTAATAAATTAAGTTACTGAACAGGTGGATGCTGAGCCTGCAGCTTCATTGTTTCGCTGGATTTTCAACAGCACGCCTGGGGTTTCAAGAGAACTGAGCGAGTTTACTGCAGAACCTGGTAGTAGCATTCTGACCTACACCCCATCAATAGCAGCACACTACGGCACTTTACAATGTTGGGGAAGAAACGAATTAGGATCACAGCAAACCCCATGTGTTTATCATATAGTTCCCGCAGGACGGCCTGATCCACCAAATAATTGTGTTGTTAGCAACATTACGCATCATTCGGTAACAGTAAACTGTAAAAAAGGATTTGACGGTGGTTTAAGACAAAAGTTTGCGTTATTAATTTCGGTTGCTGAAAATTTAACTGCGAACCTATCATCGAGTGTACCTGAATTTCAGATAACTAATTTAGACGCGACCACAGAATATATTGCTACCGCGTATTCGGTTAATGCGAAAGGATGGTCGAAAGCGTCAAATCTAATTTTAATTAAAACTTTACCGTCTCCAGGATTAAAAGAATTAAGAAGGTCTACAGGTCCATCGAGTGACGAAAAAGTAGATGGTCCCTGGTTGTATATATTATTAGCAGCAGGCTCAACTTTAATTGTTGCCGGTGCAATAGGTGTTATTATTTTTGCAGTTAAACGTATTAAAGTAGACAGTCCCGTTCGCGAGAGACGCTCGAGAAGCCCTAAGAGAGATGAACTTCCATTAAATCCTCAAGTTTCGGCGTACACTGATACTATTAATGATGACAAAAATCCGGATCTAATCCCTCCTCCGGATTATGGTAAGATATTATTTTACGCATCTTAAACACCTTTTTAAATAATGTTTAAAATTTTGAATTTAATTAGATTACGAACTGTTTGTATAAATTTTGCCTAAGGAACCATTCAATAAAGTGATCTTCTTTTATACGAAAAACGTATTTAGTAAGGCTCACAATCAATGTAGGTTTAAAAGTACACATAAAAACAAACAAAACATCCGTGAATCCAATTTCCGTTTTAAAAAGCTTCATTTAGTCATGAAAGCTTTACACATGTTTTATTTATTCTATTATCCAAGTGGTTCT
Source organism: Vesta saturnalis (assembly GCA_036346205.1). Lineage (NCBI taxonomy): Eukaryota > Metazoa > Arthropoda > Insecta > Coleoptera > Lampyridae > Vesta > Vesta saturnalis. The sequence continues at coordinate 2,585,556 of JARFJB010000610.1, read as the reverse complement.
GGTAATAATTTTGATTTCGTGATCTAATAATATAAATAATCTTAATTTAATTTTATAAAAGAAGTTCAAAAATTTTTGTCCAAACGTTGTTACTAAAATTGTGTGTTAAGTACAAAGAATGGCTTAGTAAAATTCAGGCTATCATAGTTGATTGATTTTATATAAAAATTATTCAATACAAATATTTTTTGTATTACAGAATGTTATGCTCGCCCTCTTCTGTGTAGTCTTTCTTACATATTAAAATTTCTACTAAATTTTCATAACATTTGTATCAAACTTGACATTTATAACGCTCCATTTTTGAGTTATTTCAGTATACTTGGATACTTGGCAATATTCTCTTAGCCATAAACATAAGACATGATTTTAATATTATTTTTCTGCACATAAAGCGACATTACTTTCATTTTAAAAAACACATTACAATTTTTTTATATAATAATGGAAAATTATTCAACAGACTCCATCAATTCTATTCCCTACTATTACCTCAAACAGGGAATTTCTGATTGTAACTATGCTTACGGCTATCCCCGGAAAATATCAGTGGTTACCTTTTTAATTTCCTTTTTAGATACTCTTCTTTTATTGCCGTAAGGTGAAAAGAATATCAATAAGGAATCGAAATTACGACAGTGAAGGTTTCGATGGAAAAATTGTTGTTCCCTTTATCGTTTGTTACCATTACGTTTTTTTGGTGTTGTTGTTAGTTTTGTGTAATTAATATGGTTGATATACGAGCTCATTAAACTAATATGAACCTGTCTACGAAAAATGTCAGAAAGAAGCCAGCCTAGCGGGGATAATGTACCTACAACTCTTTCCAGCTTGTGGCGCTTCTTCTCGTCATTATTTTCCTTGGTTAGTTCAATAGGTAAGAGTAGTACCAGGGCATTTGCGCCGCCATCTTGGATTTTGACGTCACAAAAGCCCCGGGGGTGTGGAGCACTTGCGCGGCCATTTTTTTTTCTTTATGCCCACGTGGGCGACCACGTTTTCAACCCTCGATGGAATTTTTTATCCCTAATTAAAGTCTTTTTGTTTTTTATACGCTTACGTGAGAGACCGTATTTTTTACACTTATTTTTGTAATGATTTCTTTTGGTTATTTTTCAACCCTAATTATTATTGGTGGTATTAAAGACTTTTTGGCAGCTAGGCCTTTTTTTGTAGTAGCTAACGTGAGGGTTATATTTAGGGTTAGGCATTGAACTGGGGCATGGGGCTGTATTTAGGGCTAGGGTTATTTTTATCTTGTAGATCATTTTTCTTGTTTGCTCAGCTCTTTTCAATGATTTAATTTGATCTTTGACCCTGGGAGATACAATAAAAAAATGTACATGTAGGTTTAAGCTGACGTGTATTTATTACGTTAAGAAAAATGTTATTAAAAAAATATTTCTATTAATACACAGCGTGTTTTAGTCATATACGAAATTACAACAGCTGCTTTTCTACCTTTGAGAAAAAATACTACATTATACACACTTAAAAACGTGTAACTTGATCCTGTCTTTTAGTACCACCATTATTCATATTTTCATGAGCTATCTAGATTCGTATGAAATGTTTATTGTTATTAATATCTAATAAGATCTATTTAACTTACAACATATCGATCATATTCTCTGCATCCGAATTTATCGATGTCTAAGGTAACAATCAGAAATTAATTTTTATCTGATACGGATCGTAATTCTGATATAGATGGCTGTTTTTGATTTTACAATGTAATTTGCAATAGGATTTTTATTATAAACGAATGTATAATTAGCTTTAAAATGTTAGCTTCGGGTCTAATGAAACAAAATTTTTTTTATTAAGTTAATTAGTTACATAACAGTTATTACAATATTGTCTTCTAAAACGAATATTAAAAACTGATTGTTTTACCTGCATTGAAATATGTTTAATATCCATCCGACCGTTAAAATGTTGTACGCCTTAATATTTTTTTTTAAGCAACTTGTTACGTATAGCTTAGATGTGTTTTATAACTGTAATTCAAAATCTGTAAATAAATAAAGGGTTAACAGCACACTTACCAACTCTGTACTTAAAGAACGTTTTTGAGGCACTGCTTCACGAGTGATAGTCACTGCTTTGTGTTGCTTGTCTAATCAAACTAAAAAACAACTTTCTACGTTAATGTAAAAACTAGCTATTGATTTCCCATAATTAGAGTGTAAATATACAAACAACTTTATTATCTTTATCACGCTTACTACAACTCGAATTTACCTTTCGCTTAAAATAATTAATAACAAATCGGTTTGAAAAATATTCATATTGTACATGCGGACACACAAATTGTTTTATAAGAAACCATATTAAGCGTTTGGAACGTAATAATTACGTGTTTTAAATTCCACAACAATATGTAGTAAAAAATCACTGTTCATGTTTACTTTAGCTAATTACCGTGTAATTATATAACTCTGTTAAATTTAATATGCTAAAAAATTGACTACCAATATAAATGGTTAACATAATTTCTTTTTAAAAAACGCCAAATCATAAATTTTATAACACGATTTTTAAAAAGCACACATGCTGAATTAAAAAGAAAGAAAAAAAGTAGGTATCACGCAATTCTTAATTAAAAAAAGTAAGGTACTAAAACATCTCTTTATTTATCAGAATAGAATGGTTGGGTAACAGGCGTTAAACAATAATCTGATTATCTCATCATTTACAATTAAACATGTACTAAAATAGCTTTTTACAAAATCAAACATAGGTAAATTATGTAATCTAAAATATAGAAACATTAAGGTATAAGGTCCACACACATCCGAATGGTAGTCTTGTAGTATTGTTTTATTGTACACGGAGCATCTGGAATTCTTCTCTAGGAAACGTAAATGACATCCTTGCGGTGCTCGTCCAAAGGAATCAAAATACTCTCCGTTACTATTCTCATCAATGTAGATAGCGGTCCAATGCTGACCTGGTTTGCTTGCCGGATCCATGTTTACGATAATTGCACACGGTCTAGGTGCGTGTCTCGGTAGTTGATTAGAAGCACATGCAAGCCGAAACACATTCTTCTTGTGGCTGGGGATCGATTTCAAGCATCTCAACACTTGTACCGCATACATCTCTGGAATTGGTATGCGTCCAGTCTTGCAGTAGTAAGGCGTTTTCCAGTGCACACATAGGCTCAGTGATGTTATGATTTAAACAGCTATATGCTTTTGCTTCCTTTTTCAACTGTTTATAGATGGGCAGCCAGTCTCCTCCAGGTTTACTATTGGTTTGTTAAGAAACCTTAAAAGCTGTTGTTTTTCACGGCCCTTAACGTGAATTTTGTTAAATGGGCGCGACAGTCTCATCAACTCCTCACGGAAATTGTTGTAATGTACGTGACCCCACCACCATTTCAGCCCATGATAATTATCTTCCATAAATTTTATCCGTCGTGACATGGATCCTGATATAAAGTAGCCTCGAGGTGGTTTTATTAGCATCAACGATAAACGGCCGTGGTCTGTAACCACGGCAATTTCTTTCGGTATGAATTCGTTGTTAACACCACTAAACCCTTGTACGTCCAAGTATGCGTCCATCTTCTATCGGCTGCTGCTGTACACTGAAGCTTACAGGTTAGAGCTACCACTTTTAACAGATAAAATCCACAACGACATTCCGATGTTTATCGATCTCGATCACGTTATCCAATTCTGCATACACCAAATAGTTAACGATTACGGTGATCGCTTCTTCAAACCCGACTTCCAGCCGAAGGGAGCCGTTTCTAACTAAATTCCAGTGCGTACTAGCGTTTGCGGACAGGTCAGGTGTTAGGTCAAAGCCATTAAACAGTAGCCGTTGGGGTAATCACTTCTCGATATTACCTTCATTCAAAAAATGAATACCCGTACCAGAGAATAAGGTGTGGTACGCTCTTACATATAAACCATTAGCTGTAAAGTCTGGTTGTAAGGCCTTCGAAGGAATTTGTTATCCGTCAATATATAACGACATGTGATTAATATTGCAATGATGAAAATTTAACGGTTTTGAGGGGTAGTCACCGTTGAAGGCTTTATTTGCTACAAAGCCTACGATGCATCGTTTAGGTAATTGACCCAGGAAAACATTATGCAATGATTTTCGCTGTATGCCTGCAGGTATGGTTAACACTTTTACGTCGGTCCTTGTAACAGGATATTTTGCTGCAGTTGTTTCTAAAGCTTTAGCGTGCGCAATTAGAGTAGTTGGATTGATTCGCATACGTCTCACCAGTAAACTAGCGTCTATAATTCGTGTCTTGTAATTTGAAGCGAGTGTCGCCATTAGGCTAAAGGTATCTCTTGACCGTACAAATTTAACCTTTAACTCAACACCACTTATGAGAAACTTTTCTTGATTAAACAAATCCGAGTGCACGTGACCAATCATCTCTATCTGTATCCCGGTAGCCGCAAGTGCTTGACGTTTTGAGAAACCGTTATTTGCGTTTCCCAGTGTATTCATCTGTCCAGCTGTATCATTGTGCCATAAGGTACATCCTAGATGTGAACTCTTGGCCTCCTTTCCATAATTTAGCAGTGTTTCGATATATGAATGATAGGCGTAGGTGTTGTTTGGTTGCGACACCATCTTCTGATTTAAGTAAACCTCCACCTGTGAGAAAAGCGAATGCATCCAATTGTTTATCGGTGCTACAACATCAGCGTCTGTAAGTGCTGTATCATCTTGCTTTAGAACTTTAGCTGTGATGTACAACATGGTCTGACTTAAATCTATATAATCGTTTCCATTTCCGGGGACTACAAATTCTATTGGGGCGTCATCACTCAGAGCTGATAAGGGCTTGTAAAATATCCATTCACCACTCTCGATACCTGTCTGCGTCGATGGTAAAGGGAACAAATCCAATTCGGACTTGACGCATTCACACGATTGTGCACGTAGAAAAGTCATTATCTTGAAAATATATCGTCGTAAGCAGGCTTCTTCTTAGCAACAGCTCTCAGTGGAGACTGATTATTATCGGATAGACGTACTCTTTTATAACCCGAACCCTCCATCATTTTATCGATTTTCTCGTCGGCTTTACGCTTAAGGTTTCCACCTGGCTCGTGAAATCTTTCTTGAAACGAATCCTTAATAGGTCGATCCTCTATGATTCGTGTAATATTGATGATAAGGGCAAACCATTATTGTACTTTCTTAAAGTGTAGCTTCAGGCACGACGTTCCAAACTCAAATGGCATTGCTGCACCCGTATCTGTTTTTATATTAATCTCGATGTTTTCAAATTCCCGTGTCATTACCGGTATGTAGTGTGCAGGCGAAAAAACCACATCTTTATGACCCCCGTAAGCATAGTTTTCTGAAGTAATATTTATTATACGCATAAGCGCAGATAAAACATCACCCACAATTTGCGGTTCAACGATGTCGCAATAAACAAACATCTCAGTTGGTAATCCTATCCACATACTAGCGGGGTGAGGGGGTATTGGTTCCATAGCTATGTTCTGAAACGGTAGATAACCCAATTGTAAGGCTAGACGTTGTGAGAATCCGAATAGCGAGAGCTGAGTTTTTAATTTCGTAGTGACGCGCTTCGTTAGATTATGATATTCGATTGTTAGCAATTTACTTATTAGTACATGGTTATTTAGCTCGCTGATAATTTCTTCTATGCTGGCGTAATTTCCCAAAGCGAATCGTATCACGTGCCAGCCATCTTCAATATAATTGATCTTCTCGTTGTCGAGTTGAAAATATTCTACGGCCTTTTTTAATATCGTTTCTAACACATTCTCGCCAGGTGGCTCTGTTCTATAATAAATTAAATTATCTGTTGCACTTACAGCGGTAAACGAACATGGGTACTGAATTTCCGATATCCCTACAACCCACGATCCCGTTAATCTTATTCGTTTTGGCAGTTGCGTAATAAAACTTGACGTCATATTACCTGGAAAATACGTCATAGAGCTATTACTCAATAAGGTAAGATAAAACTCCATTTTTATATATCTCTCAACTTCGAAACTAGCACCCAGCTATTAAATTTGTCACTGTATCCACGCCACTTGACCAAGTATTGTTTATTTCGCCCACGGCCCTTCTCTGTTAGAATCTTATCGACTTTGAATAGAGTATCTTTATCAACCGTAACAACTTGCAATTCTTCTTCGTAAAAGGTACCCTCAACAGGATCGTTATTAAGATCGATTATTCGATAAACTGGTGGTCTTATTTTTATCGCCGCACTAATTGTAAAAACTTCCTCGCTCCAATTAGTTTCATATCCCTTCTCAAAGGTGTACTTAGTTCTGGCGATTCTGACATGCTCACCGACTTTAAATTTAGGATGGCGTACTGGACCTAAACCTTTCGCGTACAGGTTATTCCACACTTCCAAAATGTTTTTATCGTTTACAGCCGCGGGGACCATCTTTACACTTGAATTAGGGCTTTTGTTGTAGGCAGTCACAAGTCTTTCGAGTGCATCAATATACCTGCAGGAATTTTTGTAAGTGAAATAACGCCACATCTTTGTTTTCAATATTTTATTAAATCCTTCAACTACCGATGCTTTTATATCGGGGTTATTTGTTACATAGAAATTGATATTTTGTTTCTTGAAAAAGTTTTGTACACTGCTCGCCACAAACTCTTTGCCCTTAATCCGCCTGTAGATTTGCCGGAGTATTGTCGCAATCCTTAAGAATATCCGCGAATGCTTCAATTACAGATGAGGCTGCTTTCGTTTTAAGTGCTCTCGCCCACGCCCTCTTGCTAAATACATAAATTACCGTTAGTATGTAGTTGTATCCACTATTGTGTTTGCTTAAAGTTGGCATATCACAAAGATCCGCTTGCCACAACTCGTAAAGGTTACTCACAATATATTTATTTCGTGGAAACTTTTTTCTGACTGGTTTATGTACTGTATAAGCTTCCTGTGCCTGTAGCCAGTTTTTCACTTCACTGTATCTACCCTTTACAGCATTAGTTAAAGATGTTATACCAGCGAACCCTGCAGGGTGAGAGGGATCATAGTAGACAGCATCCATGTTATGGCCTCCGCGAATCCCAATCTAGTGAAGGTCCTCTTCTTCTTCTTTGAGAGATTCTTCTCGGTGTTTACCGCGTTTCACTATCAGCATCGTAATTCTCACCTATAGTTATGAGGGTCCGTTCAACGCTGGGTGATACAGAAACATCATACCTTTGCGTATTTCCGATAAACTCTCGTGGTATATTTATCTCTTTAATGTACGTCGCAAACTGACGCCAACCGCGCGGGTTTGTGGTTTTTCGTTTTCTTAACGTCTCGTGAACCAGATCGATAATGTTGGAAAGTGGTATGATCTCACCTTTTATTGCGACAGTACCCCTTTTATCCCAAAAAACATCGCTGCTCGTATTCAGTATACGTAACAAATCAGCGCCTTTTCTCTTATATGAAGGCGGAAGCGTTGATACTATCTCGTCGTCTGTCAGACCTTTGCGTTGCGGTAAATCTCTAATATGATCAGCAGCAGCGTCACCGCTGATTGTTATACTGGTGGGCTGACGTAACTGATTGGAAAAGTGTAGATACCTTTGAAGAACTTGGTTGTAGTACTGCCATTTGTCATGGTCGGTCATTTTAGTTTTTAAAACTTTATCCATATCGTTACCCAGCTGCGTTAAAATGTTGTTTTGTGTAACATCTGGTGCCTGTAAGCGCTGTATAAAGTCAATCGGTAGAATAATCATATTCTTCAGAATGTGGTCCATTGTTATTGAAACAGATTACCCAGAATTCCGCCGAGTAATGGTCCTAACAGGAGTGGTAGAAATGCACCACCTTTCTGTACAAGAAACTTTCTTCTTTTTTATAGATTCGCCTCTCTGCGCCAAGCGTCTTAAAGTGTGCTTATATTGAGAGAGTCGCTGCTTCTGATCAGCTGACAGAGGTACACGACCTTTTAAAATGTTATGTGCACACTCGCAAATACACTCTACCTGCTTACTATCCAAACAGTTCAATAAAGCATCACGTTGACATTTACTTAATCTTGCTAATGCACACAGGATATCAGTGTTCTCGCTTAAAACGTCAGCCATCATATATATTGTAATCTTTATGACTGTGAGACTTAAACCCTTTTTTCGCTATATATACCTGACAGATACCTTGAGGCCCGAATATGTTTGTTCTATAACGTAGCACATCCGGTGTATTTTGTTTTAAGTCGAACAATAAATATCCGTGCGGACTTGAAGTAGCACCTTGGTACACTGCTTCTTAAAATTTTGGGTTGTCCGGCGAAATTTGTCTTGCTAAATGCTGTATCTGAGCTCTGTCACGTGGGTTCTTAAACAAAATTATGTAATGTGCGTTGAGAGAAATATCCCGCTGTCCACGTCCTTGGCTGTGTATTAATAGAAATATGTTTTTAATACCATTTTTCTTAACATAATAAATACACGTCAGCTTAAACCTACATGTACATTTTTTTTATAGTATCTCCCAATGTCAAATTAAATAATTGAAAAGAGCTGAGCAAACAAGAAAAATGATCTACAAGATAAAAATAACCCTAGCCCTAAATACAGCCCCATGCCCCCCTGTTCAATACCTAACTCTAAATGTAACCCTCACGTTAGCTACTACAAAAAAAGGCCTAGCTGCCAAAAGGTCTTTAATACCACCAGTAATAATTAGGGTTGAAAAATAACCGAAAGAAATCATTACAAATATAAGGGTAAAAAATACGGTCTCTCACGTAAGCGTATAAAAAAATAATTAGGGATAAAAAATAAGGGTGAAAAAACGCGGTCGCCCACGTGAGCATAAAAAAAATAGCCGCGCAAGTCCCCACACCCCCGGGGCTTTTGTGACGTCAAAATCCAAGATGGCGGCGCAAGTACCCTGGCACTACTGGTAAGAAACCGAAATAATGCGTATGGAAATCAGTGGCGGCGCGTGGTTTAATACTTTGGGGGTGCACAACTTTAGACTAAAAGAGAGTGCCGCTAGGCTTTGGGAGCCACGCCCAAAGAAACCTACTTTGGACTATAAGATCGTAGAAATTTATTAAGAAATTAGAAATTAAGTAACTACCCTCGCTAAGTACTTCGGTCTCGCCAAACAATTGCTTTTATAGATAAATGTATCATAGTTTTTATATTTCATAAAGACGTTTTGTAGTGAATATGAAGTCGTCTGTCCTTTTTTGAGATAAATTCTTCAATGTCCAATTCATTAAAATTAGCAATTTCTTGAATCGTTTGTTTCTCATTAAATAACATTTCGAGGGCAGTTAGTCTATCAGGGCCCACTGTACTTCTAAGGAAAGTTTTCATTCGCTTTAATGTGGAGAAACAACGTTCCGCTTCGGTGGTTGTCATGGGCATCGTAAAAATTCCTTGTAGCACTGAAAATGTTTTTGAGAAATCTGTTTGCAAATTATTTTCAATTAAAAATTTAAGTGTATTGCTCCAGAAACTTCTATAAAGTCTGTCTTTAGTTTGTTTTCATCTAAAAATGGGAAGTTTCAAATTGCTGAATTTAAATGTAGTATAGGAAAATTTAACTTAATTTAACCTTCACGCCATTCCCTTACGGGGTAGACAAAACAATCCCTGCCTCTTATTTATTTTTCATTCAAAATCTTTCTCCATGCTTTCCTATCTCCACATACCTCCCTAGCTTCCGCAAGATTCATACATTGTCTCTGACATGCCCTTTTATTTTTAAAACTCCTTACCTTTCTTTCCTTTGTCATACATTCTACTACCTTCAGCCAAGCTTTACGCACCCTACCAGGCCCGGCCTTTACTCTAACCTCACCCACATTTACTGGCTTCGTTAATCTTGCGTTGTTCATTCTCTCAATGTGACCAAACCAACGTAATGTACTACTTTTATATCTATCCATCATCGTCCTTTCCTCGCCACCCTCCGTGAATATGCATTAATTATTTATCTTGTCCCTTCTCGTTTTACCACATGCACTTCTCAGGAATCTCATACCCACGGCATTTATTTTTGACATACCCATGTCTCACTTCCATACAGTACTGATGGGACAAACATGCTATTATAGATTGCTCATTTCGCAGCTAGACTCATGCTTTCGTTTCTCATTATCGTCCACATACTCCCAATCACTTTCCTTCCAGTATTGACCCTTCGTCCAATCTCGCCCTCCATTGTACCATCTGCAGTAAACATTCTACCCAGATATACCAGCTTGTCCACTTGCTCCACAATTTCATCTTGCATGATAAATACTCTACACTCCTTTCCACCTTCCCGTTGAACACCACAATCTTAGTTTTGTTCACGTTTACCTTTAGGTCCATGCTCTCACAGACTGTATCAAACTTCCTCAGAGCGGTTTGTCACTTACTAAGGCTATGTCATCTGCGTACACCAGAAGTTGTACATTTACACCAACCATTACACCATTTGTATCGGTACATGCTTGTCTAACACATTTATCCATGTACATATTGAACAACCAAGGTGACATCACACAGCCTTATCGCACTTTTTACTCAATATTAAAGTATTCACTCACACCTCCTCTCACCCTAACACCTGCCCGACTACCGTTGTATACTGCCCTTATTCCATTTATTAGACCTTTATTTACGCCATATTCATTTATTATTTCCTATAGCTTCTCCCAATTCACTCTGTCGTATGCTTTCTCCAAATCTACAAACGCACAGTACAGCTTCCTTTTTATACTTAAACATTTTTCGATCACCTGCTGGAGAGCAACCATCTGATCGACACATCTTCTCCCTGGCACGAAGCCACCCTGCACATCTCAAATCTTAGTTTGTGTAGTCTCTCGTACTCTATCTATAAGTATTCTTCGAAATACTTTACCAGACACGCTGAGAAAACTTATTCCTCTGTAGTTGTTGGAATCACTCTTGTTCCCTTACCCTTATACAGTGGTATAATGATCGCGCTCTTCCAATACCTCGGCACTTTTCCACACATAAGGCATACATTGAATAATTTACACAGTCTTCGTATAAGCTTTACATACCCATGCTTTAGCATTTCACCAGTGATTTCATCTACGTCTGCTCCCTTGCCGTTTTTCAAACTTCCTGCCGTTTTCTCTATCTCATTTATCTCAATATCCTCAGTTTCATTCACCATTCTTTCTAAATTCTCCTTATTCAACCCTGCAATCTTATTTTCCACACTACTGCACAGCTTTCCGAAATATTCTTGCCAGCATTTCCTCACTTCACAATCGTCCCATACTATTTCGTTGCTCGTTTCGGGCCACGTTTTATATTTTTGACCCATTTCTGAAGAGTTTTTTCTTTCCATCAAAATCATTCTGCACTTTCTCTCCTTCCACAGCCATCACTTCCTCTTTACTTATTCTCACTACCTCCTTCACTTCTTTGTTTCTTAATCTGTACACCTTATACAATCCCTTCTTCTCAATCTCATTTTTTTGCAGCAATCATTGCCATGTATGCATTCCACCAAGCACATTTTTTTGCCTACCTACAGACACCCTTCGACATATCCGCACAGCACAATTGACAACACAGTTTTTCAAGCTTATCCATGCACTTTCAATATCAGTGTCTTTTATTTGTTCGTTCCACACTGTTTCATTCACATTCAACTCTTTAATCACAGCATGTGCGTATTTCATTCTCGCACCATTATCCCCTAGTTTGTCTATCCTAATTTTGGACGTTCGCACTACGTTAGCTTTCCTTCTCCATACCCACTTTCGCCCTAAACACACTCTCGATGTAACCAAAAATTCGTCCGTCCCACACTCCAATACGCGCATTACTTTTGTGTCTTTCACCAGGTTTCGAAGCCGTTCATCATACACTATCAAGTCTACCATACTTTTAGATTCACATCTTTGTCGTGCATACATATGCACATTTTTTATGTTTAAACCATCCGTTCATATCCCCCACTATCATCACTCTTTCGTTTGGCTTACATACGTCCAAAACGTTCTCTACGTTATTCCAGAAGTTCTCACGCTCCTGGTGTCTTTCTCCATTCACCAATGTATAGCATGCAATAAGAAAAATTCTTCGATACTCCACTATCATTCTAACCCATATTACCCGGGGAGATACCAATTCGTACTGTTTAACACATCTTTTCGCTCTTTCACTAACGATCACCCCAACTCCTTTTACGCTATGCACTTCAGTCTCAACACGATTTGGCCAGTAACCGGTCTGATCGCTAAGGAGAGAACAATACAATTGCACATACATACAAGGTCGAAACAGACAGGCCCCGTTGCTGACGACTGTGCAAAGAATGAGTGGCGAGTAGATACGTGGAATGTTAGAGGTATGTATGGTAAAGAATTTGAAATTTCGAATGTAATGTGCGAAAGAGACCTTGATATTCTGTGTATATCGGACACAAAGGGCAAAATAATGGATGCTGTGGAGATGGAGGATAGCAACCTAGCACTATGGTCTGGAGACTGAAACTGAAAATAAATGCTATGTCCAAATGGCCTGTGAACGAAGAACTTTTTATTTCTGCAACTATGGTGTCCCACACTTCCTTAGCTTGCACAGTCGCGGAAACAAGAATTTATCTCATCTATCGTCCTTCTTTTCATAGCTTGATTTTCATCAGTATCTGCTAACTCGGTTTCTCTAATAGTATGTATGCTATCTCTTTCTTTTTGAATATTTTTTTCAAACTCAGTAATGCATCGTTTTAATGCAACGGAATTAGTAGCCCTTTTTTGCATCTGGGAATATAAAATATCAACGTAAGGCATTACACGATGAAACACTGTCAACCAAAAAACAAATTCAAGGTCGTGCAATAACCTTAAAAGTGCACCTGCCTTTCTGATGGTAGCAGATTGTCTGGTAGTGGATTGTATTTTTTCCACAGTGCTAACTCTTCTACCTTGTAGCAGATGCTCTAGGAACCACTTCATCTTCATCTAATATAGCAACTCTTTGTGGAGAATTTGAAAATTGGTAATAACATATGTCTCAAAAGTTTTGGCACAAAATATTATATTCAGTTTTATAAACAAATACGTTTTATTTAAACTTATAGCTATCAAACATAATTAATAGACTTATAATTAACAAATGACCGCCTTACTTCATAATTAAGTTACTACAGTTTACTTAATAAATCTCATTTTCAATGAAATTTCACTGCAAAAAAAAAATAACTTTAATTCTGTTTACAACCAGTCGTAATTAAATCAATTCGCCACTAAATATGCTCAAATTCAAGAAAATAATATGATACATTAACTCATCAACCTTTAAAAGTTACGTTAGAATTCAATAATCAATATAAAACTTTTGAACGTATTACTTGACTACAAATAAACACAAAAATAATGACGTTAATTTCAATGACTCAAGCTCATAAAAGAAAAGAAACGCTTAAAATATGCTTAAATATACTTTATAATAAATTGGTTTACATTTAAGAAAACACAATAAGCACATTAACCTAGAGACATATATTATAAATAATAATAAAACAAACATCGAGATGTCAACACAATTGTTACATTAATCAAATCCTTCAATTCAATTTAAAATTATCTAGTATACTTAAGAGGCGGTGATACTAGCTAGTTTCAGAATTGGCCTTTACTAAAATTTATTGTTAAATCTGATTCATATGCCAAAATAACAACTGGTTTTAACAAATAAATTGCGTCCTCCGTGTAACGCATTCGACATAAATTATTTTGATACAATTCGTCAGTATAACAAATAGGAAAACAACACTTAAATAAATTTGGTCATGAATGAATACGATTCTATTAAAACTTGAATGAGAAAACAACTAAGAAGTTAATTTCAAAGGTAGCGTGTTCAACCGTTAATATATACAACAAAATAATAAAATACATACAGAAATTTATTAAACCTTTCCAACCGCAGTAAAAAGATATGCACAAAATGTTTACCTTAATTTTACTCTTCCTCGTGAATACTTGCCTTTCAAGTTGCGTTTTGATTGATATTACAATTGGTTGTACGTTACACTAATAGTTCTAACACTTTTTAATAGAAAAGAACGAATAGTTTCTTTATTTACAGCGAATTATTTGTTGTCGGGTCAGCTTTACACAAGAATCAGTAAAAAAAAAGACTAAAACCTGAACTATATTAGTTTGATCCGCACACAAAGTGCAATGGAACTCCAGAAGGAATTAAACACGACATTGACCTATTCCCTGGACGAGAAACCGCGACAACGATAAGGGTAAACTATTTCGGAAGGAACGAAGTCACTAAATTATCCACCAGATTAAGGGGAAACGGATAGATTTCCAACGCTATGATTCACTAAGCCTCCCGAAATGGTTGCAAATAATTCACTACCACCAAACCAATAAATCATCATGGGTGCGGCAGAGCCCGAACCAAAAAGCCCTGAACTACATCGTGGACTGGACTCCCTTAAGCATCGTTCAGATCTCGCCATCTTCAATTCTATCCCCAGAAATTTTAATTTAACCAATCATAGATCAAAAACGAATTGAATTCGTGAGCCGAACTAAAAAAAATTACATCATCCATCTACATTACATTCCCAAAGGGTATTTCGTGTAATATGAAATGCCTATGATATCGAAGCTCCACTATAATGAATCTTAAGATAACGTACATAAAACTCTTTGTTTAAAAGCAAAACTACAGATTGACGGCTAGAATTAAAATTCACGAAAAACGTACCATAAAAAACGTAATAATTATATGCTTAATAACTTTTTCATGGTGCAAATTGCAAATCCATTTAACAAAATCCAAAAAAATTTAAAATAACGAGAACATTTATTTACACAAGAACTAATCTGCATCTCTCTCGCTAATGAAAATTTCTAAAACTTACAATAAGGAAAATAACTATTATTTACAATTACGTAAAAAGACAAAATAAAAACGTTATAATCTAATAGATTTCTAAATATTTATGCGTTGTTAATTTCCATGGCAATATTACATTTCAGATATACGGTATTGATGAATTTTTTATAATTTCGAGATTAACAGCAAATAATTGATAAAAACACGGCCACTTGACAAAGAGGAAGACTGAAATCATCACTCATTACAAAACAAAGGGATGTGTTGCCGTCATGGATCAAATGGTGTCGACATATACGTGCAAGAGGTAAAGTGAACGATGACCCATGACATTTTTCTTCAACATCATTGATGTTGCAGCACACAACGCATATATAGTCTTTACAAAGTAACATCCAAACTAGAACATAGAAGTGACTGACAAACGCAGATTGTTTTTGAAAAATTTAGCGAAAGAACTAGTACCACGTATACAGAAAACATCTACTGACACTAGTTATGTCCGGGAGTGTCTAACCAGATTTATTGATATCTCTGGTCCGCCAGCCGCTAAAAGATATATACTCCGATGGAACGGAACAAACATCGTTAGAATTCAAAAGAAATGTAATATAATAAAGTAATTACAGTACATTTTTGAAATAAATCAAATGGCTGGTTTTACAACCCGGATGCTTCCATTTTGCCACTATCTGGCCAATATTTTTTTATAAAAATTCTTTCGCTTCATCTTTCTTGTGACAAAGCTACTATGAAGATGTCCTACCTTCCGGATAACATTTGCAGATTTTCCTCGCTCTGTTGGACTTTCGGCGGTAAGGGTTTTGAGCTCAAAAAGTGAAAGGTCACGTCCATCATATGAAATAAAGGAAGATGGAGATATTTTTCCACTTAACGAGTTCGTAAGATCTAGCCCACCCATATATTTTTTTTTAGGTAGTTGTGGCCGAAGGGCAATTTATTCTCTTTATACGAACATGTCTTTAAAGAACATTACATACACATTCAAAATTATTCTCCATAATGCACTTTCCTTTGAAATGTGGAATGTACGTTACAAATGGTTGGTTGTAGATACTTTTCTCTGGAATATTACTCCAACATTACTATAAGAGAAATTTGCGCAGTCAAATTAAAGGACGTATCATTATATGCCTATTTTACTACAATTTATGGAGAGAGAAAGATGGCATATTTTATTTTGCTATCGTTTGTTCTCGTACACAGCGTAAAGAAGTTGGCCCTCAAATTAACCTAAATTAAAGTGGTTATCGTTTGGTTTATTATATTAATTTTTACTATACGTTTTACACCACTTATGATATTCAATACCCCCAAGGAAAAGTTTGGACCCAATCCATGAGTATTTAGTTGTTAATGTGTTTTAAATACCTTTACTACTGCTCTTTTTAGACCATCTATTCTTTTCCATTAGGTTTATCTAAAAATATTTTTTAATTACAGTTTACACTTACTTTGTAACATTACATAATAATAATTAATAAATTAACAGAGGTTCTACTAAATTGAACAATATTCCATCCAGAACATAACTATAGATTACATTATCCCCATAATGCAATATCGATTATAGGTTGAAGAGGGCGCATGGTCGTTTGGATTCGCCACCAAAAAACACACAGAAATATAAATGTTCAATTAATCTGTCAATTTCATGACATGACAACAGCTGGGAACTAGTCGAGAATAATTATTATATATTACATACCCAGAAAATCATTACAATTAATTCGCTCTCCATCAGTTAACCAATGATCGGCTGTAATGGAGCTCTGCCTTGCGCAGTGTGTAATATACTATTACATTGACTATTAGTAAAACCTCTGTTTTACTTTAATTATTATTCATACATCTACATATTGTTAAAGGAATCGTGCATGTTACGCACGAGTGTGGTTATACATATGTGCAGCCATCACTACTCACGTGCTTTCCATTCTTTGGTCACTGTCGGTTCTTAGAGTACAGAAATGGAATTGTGCTTGAAACTAAAAAGAATACTATGTACATGTTCCACCTGAGACATACAAATTAGTAGCACACTGAATGTCTTTGAAATGTATCGTCCCAGTTGTGTCCTTGATATTTCTTCACGTCTCTGCCTCTGCTCATTATATCCCTCACTGCCTTTATACAAAATTGAGAGCATGAAAAATCTGTGCATAGAAATTGTTCTAGTTCTTTAAATGGAAGTTCAAGAGGTAATATATATATATATATATATATATATATATATATATATATATATATATATATATATATATATATATATATATATATATATATATATATATATATATATATATATATATATATGTATTATTATATTACCGGCGTTATTTAATATCAATTTTCAAGTATTACGGATTCTCTGCGCGCCGGCGCTCGGCTTTTAACTTTTTTAACATATAAATAATCAAGTGTTTTTACGCACTTTACTTCACGTATGGAAATAAGGGATATAGGCAAATCGAAGGAGCACCGATGGGTTCACCACTATTGTCAGTTCTTGCTAATTTATTTATGAACGATATGGAAGAACGAACAATGAAAGCACATCAAAACGATATTTAAGGCGCATGCTTAACGCAAACACGAGATTTCATGTGAAGATTGTGATCAAACCTACATAGGTCAAAGAACTAGACGTAGCAGATCATCTAGCCGAGAATAACAAGAGAAGGAAAAACGCCCAAACAGCCTTAATAGCCGAGACGACATAGACTCCCTTGTAATTAGCTTTATCTCGAAATCTAAGGTTGAAGAGAGTGTTTTTGGACGGGGCTGATTAGTTGCTATTTGGGGTTTTACATTAACGAATAAATACCCAACTTATCTAAGTGAACATATACAACAACAAACAAAAAATATAAGAAATCTAAAACAGACAAAAAAATTGTTTAGTACAACCAAAGTAGAACTCTGTTTGGTACGTGAACTCCGAGCGGTCTTGTCCTAGTCCAGTCGGGATTTCCGCTCTAATCTCGTTATGGTAGCTTAGGAAAATCATGTTTGCGGTAGGTAAGATAAATTCATTCACACGTGAAAAAACATTCCAAAATATATTAAAGTAAAAATCAGAAAACATTCCTGAATACGTGTGTGACCTATAGTAGCTAGACTAACAGAACTGAATTTTTCCTGTTCCTGTTCATTGCCCGTTTACATGTTGTTAAAAAGACAAAGACAGATCGGTCGTCGGTCTGTACCTGGAAGTAAAGGTAGGTCAGTTTGAGAAAATCGATATTTTATAGAGTTTGAACGAGTGTTTGTGTTAACTTAGTTTGATAATATTCCTAACTTAACTTATTTAAGCGGCTTAAATTATTTAAGTCGCGGGAGAAAGTTCTCATTAGATTTTAGTAATTAACCGAAATTATAATGAGGGGTTTCTTTTTCGATTTACTTTCTATCCGCAAGTAATGCTAATGATGCTTTGGTGGGTCCGGTGATTATGGGCCGGGTGGTGGCTGAAAAAGGGGAATTTTATGTTTGAAATCGAGTTTGGGAGGTGTTTTCATACTTAATTCTTTATATGGGAATATTTTTACAGAAAATAGGCATTGTTTGAAAATGATTCGGTATTCGTAAACCTGGTGGTGGCTAATACTATCGTATTGGTGTTTATGGACCTAGTAAATTTCTTATCTCGGGAAGCTTGTACATAGTATTTAAAGCTTTGGGAAACATTAGTCTACGTGCATAAACTATATGTTCACGCAGGCGGGCTGGATAAAGCTAAACATTTTATGTACTCTGGTATTAAAAGGCTTCCAAAAAGAAGCGAATTACTAAATGGGAAATTACGGTAAGGAAGACAATTTTAATACTCACTTGCACTTTTGTTAATGGTGTTAGCTCAGAGATTCGCTATTTCTTAGTGAGACTGGGGAGAAAATTGTCAACATTTTCTCATCGACAGCGGAGGGGATGAAATTTATTCTTTGATTGTTCTGCAATTTAGGAGAGATTGGTTAATCATAAGATAATTAATTAAAATAAATTGGAAAGGGCTTCGACTCTTTACAAGGTTTCCCAATTTCATACGTAATTATATTACATAGCCTTACTTTATTAAAATGTAATTATTGTTTGGGTAGATCAATAATTTTTTTATCCTTAAAAATATCTTTAACTTAAATATGAAATTTGTAACTTGACAAACAATTTCTCTGTGTTCCACTTTAAAATTTTTCATTACATGGTGATATGAAATTCTAAGTTCATTTGCAAATATTTACTTCTCGCTCACGTTGTTTCACTTTGATACTTTTTAAACTTAAAGTGAACATTGCATTACGAAAATCATAACAATATTAGGTATTACTTTTCAATAGCGATAGTTGGCAGCATTTTCGTTAGTTTGTAAGTAACTATTGAAATAGACACATGGAACAATTACACTAATTGAAATATTTTTCGAATTAGAAGCACCGTTCAGATTAAAAGCTTTAATACTATTGGTAGAGAGTTTGATTTTGTTTTAGTTGATGATAACGCTATAAGTAAAAGTGACAGTTCCTGTGAAGAGCATAGTCAGTTCAAGTGTGGGGTTTGCATCAATTTGTCGTAAAGCATATGATTTACCCTATTTTTTAGGCTATAACGTGGGGTACGACGGTCGGGACTTAGTTCATAGTGAATATGGTTTATCATTACGTACATTGTAGTGTCTTATAGCTTTTACTACGTACAGTTTGTGGGGAGTTTTTGCGACACCCTATATCGTTAGGTAGAAATTTTATATTTTTTCGTAACGTAATATATTTGTGGAGCTTTATAATATTTCCAAATTTAGCTTTCTGTCACCAGGTCTTCATCTCATTCATTCTTTTCAATCATGCAGTCAACGCGTCTCTGGAATAAAAAAATATTAAATATGGTTGAGAATAAAGTTAAATAAAGTTCTGAAGTTTTATAATCAAATTGAAAAGTGGAAGTTTGGGAAGTAGTTTACGAACACCGAAATTAGCAAAATAGGTAAGAGAGGAAATGTTTTATCATCCCTTGGTAAACAATAATGTATGGATTTGAGTTTAAATAATGAAACCTAGTGTGGAAGTTTTACAAGTCAAAGAAAGCAGAACTCTCATGCTTTTAATTGTTAATGTTGATTAAAAGTTTTACGATTGAAGTTATATGAATACTAATAGGACTCGTTGTATAAGTAATAAAAGAGCTTTTCGGCATAAAATAAAATAGTGCAGTGAAGAAACATTAATATGCTTGAACTGAGAATAATATTTTGTAATGTAGGGTATGATACTATTTTAAAAAAGATGCACTACGAGGTGAAGTTATATGCTGAATTATGAACGACACTATAAATAAACCTTTTCAGACAAGGAGGCTTTAGTAAGCATAAAATAACACGTTAGTAGAATAGTATAGTATGTTATATATTAGGGACTGAGGAACTACTTTTAATCCCGCGAGTGAATATTGTAGCCCGAAATGAAGGGCTACAATCACTCAAGACGTTAAAAGATTCCTGAGTCCCACAGTATATATTCTATTTTTTGTCATTCCGAGATTCGTCATTAGGAATGTAGCTCGATATTTAGTTTAATTCGTTGCCAAAGTTTTGCTTCACACTGTATCTCAAGGGATTAAAAGTTACTTTTAATCCCTAGATATTTAAGTCCATGGAAATGGGAACTGTGTTACACGATCAAACCGCACTAGGCGTTGTGCAGGCCTACCGAGGTAAGAGGGTTTCCCACTGCAGTGGGAATTGACGTGGTCGATATGAGACTTAAAATGATTGAAATTTAGTTTCAAACACCTTATGCTTAACGTAAATCAACAAATAACAACATTCAATCCCGGAAAAATTATCTCTAGGCGCCACCATAATCTTAAATTTTTCTAAAATGTATAGTCCTAAGCCAGGAGTTAAGTTAAGCCTACGTGACTGCAGAAAATATAATTGTAACCTACTCAATAAAACTATACAAATCTCAAGTTCAAACATAGTTTCACTTTAACAGAGTACGGTAAATTTTGTCTTAGAGAACTTAATACACATCAATCCAATTTTGAAAATCTTTAAGTTCAATTAGCCTTAAAAATAAATTTATCCAAAGTTTAATAAAATGTTTGACCATACGGTCGTCGTAAACTTATTGACCGCACCCTGCATATTGATAAAGTCAAAACTAATAAAACGTTATCTGGATACTTGCTAATTTACCCTAGTATACAAGTATACACATAGAGCAATATTTATACTGTCATAAAAATCCTGAAATAAATGTCACCCAATTTAGAAAAATAATACTCCAATCTATTAATTTTTAACCACAAAAACATTAATTCGTATTAAACAGTTTTGAATACGTAATAATCAGCGTTTTTCATGAATCGGTTTAAAATGTATTTAAACATTCACCAGCACGAATGAATTACAATTAGTCAAATCTGAAATTTCTGCTTAATAAATATCTTGTTATCAATGTTATGTATTTAACTCAAAAGATTGATTACTCTTAAGCGCGATAATCTTTTATATAACTTCACATAAAGAAATTCTTATAATCTTGGTTCTCTTTTACAACCTTAGACCAAGAAATCACAATTTAAACAAATGAAGAAGAAAATAGGTTAATAGATTTGTGTTACCAATAACTCGAAAATATTTACAGATATTGCTTATAGATTAAATATCCCTAAATCTTATTATCTAAATATAACAACGGTAATGTAGAGTGATTATCCGTATTGCTTGAAATGAGACTTGCATTATTGTTAGGGGCCAAACGCTCACTAGCCCGTAATGGTAATGTGCAGGCAAAGGACGTAGCTTTTGTACACAAAAACGGTACGGCTCCAGAGGATTTCCACCTTGTAGATGTTTCAATGACGTGGACCGTCGTCGTATTAACACTCCATAGATAAACTACATCGCGAATTTTTAGAAAAGTTGATTATATCAGAGTACAGAGTTTTATTTATATTTCATTTGGTTATAAGGTAAACAAATATTTATAATCTACGCTCATTAACTTTTAGCTAATTAACTATACACTTACTAACTATAAAAGTTATATTTACACGAACTTAAAAAGCGGTTATTTACAGCGACTTTATTGTTCGTTAAGGGGTTGGCTGTGTACGCGATAACTACCATATAATTAGGAACTTATTATAAGAAATCCGCATAAAGCAAATTGCGAAATAACAATAATTCAACGGAATTAAGGCTCAGCAGTTAATAAACACACTAGATCCAATTCTACGACCCGAAATTGTCACTACTAGCGAACGACACAAACGATATAATAGACCCGGGGTGTGTGAATCTTCCAAATATCCCAAAACGATGGAAACAGAAAAATCTTTCCCCGGAATAGTTCGATACACCCTCGGTATGGACTAACTAAATTCCACCCTGCACCATCACACCCTTTCGTGTACATTTCGGACCTGCATAACAACTAAACGTGAGCCTTTACTTACATCTCTAGCAAGACTGACTTAAACAGCATTTATTTCTCGCCATCTTCAATTTTATCTCCCTTAAATCTTAATTAACCAATTACACAGCTCTGTTTCTTTAGGTGATCATACGCGCCAACAGCGGAAAGGATTTCGGGAATGAGTGGGAAAAAAATTACATTATATACTCAAACTCCACTCGAGATGAACATCACGCAATATGACCTGTTTCGTCAACTGATGATTTAGAAAAAGCGTCCCTAAGCAACGCACTATACAACCTAAACCCTTTGTCTGTTAAACTAAATGCTTATCACCGTCGCCGACGCTTAAAATCGCAAACATTTCCTGTAATTCTTTTAATGCAATGCGATAATTTTAATACTAAATTTAATTTTACAAGATGTAACGATTATTTACACAAAACGAGAAAAAAATGCATATCTGGCACAGAATTGGAATTTTAATTTGTAATTTGTAATCAAAATCTAGACAAACAATGTAAAAATTTGTAATAAATTTAAAGCTTCGAAAATGTTCAATTTCAATTACCGATGACGGACAATAATTAACAATCTACAGTTCGATAAAGTAGCAATAGTTCGCTAATTTTTGAACGTACGTGGAAATATAAATAATGACACCTTTAAAGGTAACCAAATTTCTATCATCCAAAAAAAAATTATTCTTACATAAATAAATCCCGCAGTCCTTTATCCGCTACAATGTGGTATCCAATGGTGTTGATTTATGGTTACTAATCTTTAATGGGTATCCACACTGGTCACTGACTCTCTACCATAATGTTTCCGTGATTTCACCGTCGCACTGCTCGATAACATAAATGTCCAATGCGTAGAACAAAATGGGCAATCTCATTTACTTTACTCGCACTTTTACGTAAAAATCTTAATGTTTTGCACAGTCGACTTAGTGCTGTCATAATCGCACTATATACTTAAATCAATAACATGTCAAATACTGTTAGGTTTTTTCAGATCACGCGATAATACATACTACTTTTAACTCGATGTTTAGTTTAAATCTGCCCAAACACTTAATAATTTTTGGGAAACTCACTAGTAACTCTAACTCTCAATAAATCCTTTTATTTGTAAATGTTTAAATACTTCATCCCCAAAGTGGTTTTCTGTGAAACTAATTATTTACCAATAAAACAACCAGCCTACTTATCTGTGTTGGAGACAATAATAATTAGCTAAACACGATCGAATTTGATGCAGAAGTTGGAGATATTTAATTCAACTAAATGTTGGCATTAATCTTTTTAACGATACTCCGTAATTTGAACGGATCGGTGAATAATTTTGTTTAAAGCGACATTCTTTTCAGTGTACAACGTCATACCAGATACTTTTAGAGATTCTTTCGCTGTTTCTGATCCCTTTCATTCAGATGACAGTCAAACTGATCCAAAGAAGATAAAAACAGAATAAAAATTAGTACAACGAAAGACTTCCTAGAAAAGTGAAAGATCCTTTTAAATTAAAGAACATAACCAGAAAAGGACAAGCTAATTCTGAAATCTAACAAAAGGTTATTTGTAAGAAATTAAGAAATAATGAAAAAAGTTACACATCTATTTGACTAACAAAAAAAGATGATGGAATAATAAAAAGAACGAGGGTCAAGCGAAACGATAGGTCTCTACTTCCACATTGTGGTGATATAGGCATAAATGCACCAAGAGCCACCTTCACTTGAAAAACGAATTTTGTTTTACAATAAAGGGCGAAAAGGTACCGCTCTGGAAATTTTTCACTAACGCAGTAGGAATTAATAGGAGAACTATCCACACGATGATAAAAAAGCTAGACAAGAGGAAATATTATTTCTAATTACTTTCGAGAAAAACATGGCAGCCGAAACTACTAGAAGATATTCAAAATTGCATTACAATCCACATCAACCCTAGAATACTAACCCACGTAAAATTTACGTATTAATATATTTTAAAAGGCTGGTAAATTCCAAGAATAGGGGTCAGCCGTTTGTCCTGCCTGCAGTGCTTTCTCCCACTCCTCATTGACCACGGGGATATAGCGATAATTTCACATCAGTTTGCATTCGGCTTTATTAGCGGCGTGATTAGAGTCGTGTACGTAAAATTTACGTGTGGATAGTAATAACGTTTGTAAATAGATACGTATATTTGACGTGGTGTTAGTAATAAGCAGACATAAAAATGTCGGAATACAGTAAATTAAATCGAAGTACGCCTATCACAGAGATGAAATTACAGGGTTTTGTGGAGGCAAGTGATTTTAGTGATTTGAGGAAGATAAAGTAAAGCAATATCAACTCGACAGTGCCGCCGCTGGTGATTATATTCCCGATAAGCTTGACGAAAACCTGTATCAAGTGGAACTAGAAAATGCTTGGAAATCTAAACAAAAGAGTTTTCAGAGACTCAGGCGAAGAATCTTACAATAAAAAACGTAAGTTTGCACAGCCAGCAACATCTCGAGAGACTTTATCTACTGAACAAGCTACAGAAGAGGTTCCCGTAAGTTCAAGTAATCTTACATAATTTGGTGGAAAGGGGAGTATGTGAAAAAGCACGCCAGTAAACAACCGAGGCGGTAAAACTCTAGCTAAAATATTGTAGAACCAACTGATATTATCAGCTTGTTCCTCTTTGAAGAAATTTTAACAGAAATACTAGTGCGCACCAATGTCGGCCTGAAGAATAACCATTTATCAGCCAAGGTTTTGTTTGAGGCGACATATTCGGGCGAGGGATACTGGATAACTATTAGTAATGAAAGATTTAACTTTATAATAAATTCATTACGATTTGACAATGCAACAACAAAAGAGAAACACAGAGAAGGGAACAATTTCGACCCAATTTCTTGGGATATTTTTATAGGTAACTGTACTTACTATAAACGCAGTGCGTACGTTACCATTGATGAACAACTTTTAGGGTTTAGAGGCAAGTGCCCTTTTCATATATGTATATATATATATATATATATATATATATATATATATATATATAAGCCTCAATAAGCCTCATAAATACGCCATTAAAATTGTGATTCTCTGTGATGTTGCTACTAAGTACGTAATAAATGCAAGTCCTTATCTCGGGAAATCTACAAACACGGACGGAGCACCATTAGCCAGTTAGTTTGTTACAAATCTGACAACTCCGCTACATGGTAGTAACCGCAATGTAACAATGGATAACTGGTTTACCAGCATTCCCTTATCAATGAAATTACTGAGTAAGCCATACAATCTAACAACAGTTGGTACACTTCGTCAGACATACCTTTGGGGTTACTATACAATAAATCTCGAAAACGTGGAACCTCACTATTTGCATTTGATGACAAAGTGACTCTATTGTCTTATAAGTCTAAACAAAACAAAATATTACTTTTACTTTGGACGATGCATTCCACAGATTCCATAAACCAAGAAACAACAAAACCGGAAATAATCTACACATATAATGCGACAGAAGGAGCTGTTGAGTCATTCAATTAAATGGCTCAGAATATGTGCGTCAATAGAAAAACTTTGTTTTTCTATATTATGCTCAACATTGCATCAGTGAATTCATATGTCATATATCACCATAATGTAATCAAAATAGGCTTGAAACCATTATCGAGGCAAGACTTCGTCCTTCGACCTTCAGAAGAACTGACCAGACCATGACAAGAAAGACGGGTTGAAAAATTGTCCCTTCCTGTCAATAAAATTGAAAGAATCGTTATCTGAAGTTTTACAACTATATCAACCTAAGGCAGAGAATCAGAAAACCCCTCAAGAGAAAGGAAAAAGAAGTTACTGCAGCTTATGTCCTACTGCGAAGAAAATAATGACTACCACAATTTGTTATGTATGCCGTCGCGCATCAACCAATCAAATTTAATTAGTCAGTATAACATTCCTTTACAGAAGAGCTAATTTACTAAAATGTAACCCTACATACATTAAAATCGATGATACGTAAATTTGACGTGTCGTTAGTATTAACGTACAAACCACATAGCGTTAGTATTCGAGGGTTAAATCAATTTCACGCCTACAATGCCATAAATGCCGATCCCACCCCACAAAGGAATCTATTATAAGCAACAGTGCCGAGAAAGAAAGATCGAAAATTATGACGTCTTATAGAAAAGGATTTGTTTATAAATACAGACGAGATGTCGTATACGATTCACAAGCAGTGACGCATATTCTTCAGGAAATGTATCAAACTTCTTCTATGTTTCCAAATTAAATGTTCTTATTTTGACTACTTGAAATTTAAAGAACGGTGAAGTCAATTGTTATTTGTGGCACAAAGGTGAAGCGCATAGGAACGCAAATGAAATTCAAATTTGTGTTTTATGTTTTCTTCAAGATCTTGCGTCTGCTAACTGTGCAGAAATTATGTTGTATGTACGCAATATAAAACCCTTTTAAATCGTCAAGATATAAATTTGCAATTACTAGACACGCCTAGAATGGAATGCACCATGATCATTCTATGATAGAGAGAAACATTCAAAGCAGGCAAGAAATCAAATGCAATCTATTCTTTTGAACAATATTCTTGCATAATAAGGGGGAATAAAAAGACTGGATAATATTATAATGTTAAAGAAATGTACCACGAAGATGCTTGCCATATAGAACAATTAGAAAACGATCGCTGCATAATTTTACCGAGTAATGTCAAATTCTGCGACATAAAAATATATCCTCAAGAAAACATCAAGGTGACACTATTATTGATAGCAGAAAGAATATTGGCTTTGAAAATTAGCATATTCAAAATAAGTTGGAATTGGTCAGAAAAAGGAATGTGCGTTTTTGTCACTAATTAAAAATAAAAGTGGCCCAAAATGTTGCACCTCCCTGTATACCAGCTATTAAAAGATTGTGATGCCAACGCTTAATTTCGTCGTCGAACAGAAAGTTAATTTGGCAATGTACAAAAATATTTTTCTAAGTAGCAGGTTTATATTTTATCATTTACTAGTTGTATTAAGAACAACTAGCTTTGTTTATAATAACATTATCAACTAAAAGTGCTTTTATTATTTGACCCTCTTCATACTAGGAAAATTTAACAATACACTTTAAAAATATGTTTTAAATCCCTAAATTTCGTTACATGAAGTAAATTTGATGCAAAGTGTGTCTCTGCTGTAATTTATTTGCATAACGTT
>JARFJB010000610.1:2550556-2555556 GCA_036346205.1 Vesta saturnalis | reverse complement strand
GGTTCACCCGTTGTTTTTCCAGACCTCCAGGTGTTAGCCAGTTCATTAATGCCAATTAATTGTGACTATTAATATACATAGAAGACAAACCAGTCTTTAACTTCAATGTACGTGTTGCCTAGGCGCCTCCTTTTTTTCTCGGAGGCGACTGGCTAAATAACAATATATGCAACGTCTCGTTGATTTATATGAAATAATCAAATGTTTGACTTTTTTGTTCTATAGCCAAACATAACAATATATTCAATAAAAAACAATTATTGCGATCTTACGGAATGCGTGCGTGCGTGCGTGCGTGCGTGCGTGCGTGCGTGCGTGCGTGCGTGCGTGCGTGCGTGTGTGTGTGTGTGCGTACAGGCTGTCCCAAATTCGAGGGCAAGCATGGAGATCTCGCTTATTATAAATAGGATATAGGTTTAAATTCGGCAGTTTTGCTAAATTCGATGCCGAGTAATAATCTGAAAAGAAATTTGAGCTAATTCGAATGGATTTGGTTTTATGCTCAAAAAACTAAAAATTTTGATTTTTGTTTTTCGCGTTTGGCTACCTTATTATTAGGAATTTTCAAAATTCGGTTAAACATTATTAAGGCAACTTTTTACGCACAATACTAATACGGTATTAAAAATATTATGCGACGTTTTGTTTATTGTGAACCATCATCAGGTTTATTTTTTCTTATCGGGGTTAAGGCATATTTTTATGGCGTTGGATGGAGAATGTTATGCTGATTTTAGCAGTATATAACACTTCATGGTTTGATCGACTGCGAACTAAAATACTCTTAAATTAGAAACTAAATATTACATTATCACGATACCCATGAATCAAACAAAACTCAGGAGTTGGCTTTTGTCATGTCATTTTCTAATTGTAAAAAGGGT
Source organism: Vesta saturnalis (assembly GCA_036346205.1). NCBI lineage: Eukaryota > Metazoa > Arthropoda > Insecta > Coleoptera > Lampyridae > Vesta > Vesta saturnalis. The sequence goes on along the minus strand of JARFJB010000610.1, from coordinate 2,554,672 downwards.
AATAACTGCAAGATCCTTCGTGTTAGTGCTTTAAAATTTGCAAGTTTCTTTAGAATGTTTTCAAATTCAGACAAACGAGACTTGATAAGGATATTTTATAGCTGCAATAGAAATAGTGTCAGAGCAGAACAAAGATATTTAGAGGGATGTCCGGAGAGGCAGCAACCAAACCAGAGATTTTTTTAAAATTAGACCAATATTTGCGAGAATTTGGATGTTTTCAGAAACCTCGAAATGCATATGGTAGCAGACTAGACAGAGATGCCGAAGAAGAAATATTACATCAGGTACTATTTGTTAGTATTATACTAATTATAAGAATTTCCACTCACTTCACTGCTAATTTCAGCAGACATTTTTTGGGAGAGTTATGACTTTATGTTATCCATCTTAGGTTCAAGAAAATCCTTCAACATATACCAGAGAAATAGAGCAAACTGTTGAAGTGCCAAAAACGATAGTTTGGCGAGTGTTAAAGCAACACCGTTATAAACCATTTAAGTTACACGTTAGTCAAACTCTTCGGCCTGGGGACGATATGAGACGGTTGGATTTTTGTAACCAACTTAATACCAAAATGCTAGCAAATCGCAACTTTCTCAATCAAATAATTTGGACGGATGAGTACAATTTTTCCACTAATGGAATCTTTAATCGTAATAACGAGCACTACTGGTCCGTTGAAAATCCACGAATTAACAGGCAAATGCGAGGACAAAGCCACCGGTCCTTTATTGTGTGGGTTGGAATCTGGAAGGATAGGCTCCTTGGGTCAATTATTTACGTCTCAACGCTACCTCGCATTTATAACACACGAAATATCAGACCTTTTGGATGATGTTCCGCTAAACGAAAGATGGACTCTCTGGTGGCAAATGGACGGGGCTCCTCCTCATAATGCTGCGATAAGTGAATATCTTAACGGCGAATTTCCTGATAAATGGATGGGAAATAGGGGACCACTTAGGTGGCCAGCAAGAAGTCCAGATTTAACCCCTTTAGATTATTTCCTCTGGGGCTATTTAAAAAATATGATTTATAAGACACCACCGCAAAATATAGAAGAACTCCAGAATAGGGTTGTTAATGAACTTCGTCAAATTCCCAGGCGAACCATTCAAAGAAGCGTAAACAATTGTAGAAGAAGAATTCGTTACTGTATTCAAGAAGGAGGAAACTTGTTCGAACACTTATTATAATAATTTTTGATTGTTTGCCTGTGTAATTATTTTGTTGCTACCTATCGATAAATTTGCGTTGTCGCTATTATGACCGGGTTACATGGACATACTGGTTTGAGTTATTTGTTAATGTTTTTTTTTTTAATTGTTTAAATGTTTTTATATTTTTTTGGATGTTCTAACAAGTTTAACAAATTAAATAAGTAGAACTACTGTAATTATTCCTTGCTGGATCCAAGAAGGCGGAATCTTGTTCTTCGTATTTTTCTCATTATTTTAGTTCGCAGTCGATCAAACCATTGTAAGGTCCTTTCTTACAATTTTTATATTTGCCGCGGCTAAACTGCAATCGGTCTTTATATTTAAACTAAAGAGGGGGGTGGGTTCGTCGGTATCTTTAATCTTAGCTCTACACTGTCCACATAAAATAATTAAAATAAAATGGTTTAAAAATATATTTTCCTATATTATCCAAATCTAATATATATTCACACTTATTCTAAATCAACTAACATAAACTGTGACAATAATAAACAACTGGACGTCCTGATTGAGACGGCGGCGTCGGGGCGTCCTTCCTTCCACTCGCTCGATGCGACAGCTTATTGTTGTCGAAGTCGCTTCTGGAAAATAGATTTTAATACACCCTAGTTACACTCAATAATGACCGTAATATTTAAATGATTAATAACGTGGTGTTTAATTAATTATTTATGCTGGATACGGCCCTGTCTATAAAAGAAAAGAATTTATAAACAAACTACTGGTTATTCAAAACGAGGGTTGCGCGAATCTAGGTCACTCGTGAAAATCGATATCCCGAGTTCATGATAGTACGCATGACGGTTGTACCGGTCTAATTGCGTGTGGCTCTTTACCTTTAGTAATTTCTGGAAGACGGACAGGCGCGTATGCTTCGTGAAGCAATTTACTTTCGCGATGTATTATGTTTGAAAATATGACTTATCTTCAGAGGTTTATTCTCGCATTAAATGTAGACTGGGCGGATTATACAAGTTTGGTTGTATAATTAATATCTGCACGTTATCTGAGGGGATGTAATTTTATGGCGATGATTTCCTTTATGCAAATGAACGAAATCTCACGTAGATATAACTGAACGTTACTTACTGGTATACGCACAAAACGCGTATTTATTAAAGGCGGTTTATACTTGCGGAATCAGCTGGTGGAAAACAATTAATTGATTGCTTTCTTGAAATCCAATTACTTAGCGCGTGGGTATCGGTGTACGGTTTTCGGCTACGACAGGTCTTTGACGGATAATCTACGTTTAATTCGTTTGTGATTACAGGCACTTCGGTCTTTGCCAGCGAGCTGGTGAATTCAGGTGTTTAGAATGTAAGTGAGAGTAAATGATAAAAGCTGCAGGTCTATACAGTCCTACTTAGCTCTCGTCGTCAGGTATATGGTGGAGTGGTGAGTGTGATCTCCCGACTACCTCGTGGCTTTTGCCCGTAGCGGTCTGGGGGTTTTTGTGTGTTTGCGTTTGTGATCTCCCGACTACCTCGTGGCTTTTGCCCGCTGCTGTCTGGGGGTTTTTGTGTGTTTGCGTTTGTGATCTCCCGACTACCTCGTGGCTTTTGCCCGCTGCTGTCTGGGGGTTTTTGTGTGTTTGCGTTTGTGATCTCCCGACTACCTCGTGGCTTTTGCCCGTAGCGGTCTGGGGGTTGGTGGTGCTGGTGCTACTGTCTTTGTGGTGTTTGTGAGTACTGAATTAGTGTACAGACTTACGTGTCGTTAATCACAAAGATCGAGGATAGCTATTTACAAAAGATTCGCGGTGCGCGCTTGCAAATACAGGGAGCTAAACTCGCGGTGGCTATCACTAGGTCTGCGGCGATTTACTTTCAAACAACCGTCACGTGCAGGTTTTCTGGAATCGGAGTTAGTCAACCGGACTAGCTAATACAGGAGCTGGTGAAACTAACTAACTACTTCTCGGCGGCGGGATGCGTTTACGGGGCGCGTTTTTAAATACCGATAGATAGAGATCTATAGATAGATATATATTTTTAAGGTGCGCGGCGCGGTTTTTATAGAGGACCCTCGGTAGGCGGTGGTGGCTTCAGTTTGGGGGAATCCTATTTGTAATTGGCGGAGATTACTCTGACGTATAAAACTTTCGATGTTTTATGAAATCTACGTTGGAGTGGAAACAAATTAATTTTTGTTGTGCAATCAAACGAAATAATGAGAAATATTAAGTTAGGTACTGAGTAATACGGAATACTAAGAAATATTAGATTAAGTTTTGCAGGTGGTTGAATACTAGGAAATCTTACATCATTTATTTTACGAGGGCTGATTGTTAAATAATTAATTAATTAAAAAATTTTGAAGTAATGACTTGCGGTTCGTTACACCATAAAGTGTTATATATTGCTAAAGTCAGCATAGCATTCTCCATCCAATGACATAAAAATATATCTTATCCCCATAAGAAAAAATAAACCTGATGATGGTTCGGAATAAACGAAACGTCACAATATTTTTAATACCGTATTAGGATTGTGCGTAAAAAGATGCCTTAATAATGTTTAATCGAATTTTGAAAATTCCTAATAATAAGGTGGCCAAACGCGAAAAACGAAAATCGAAATTTTTTGTTTTTTGAGCATAAAACCAAATCCATTCGAGTTAGTTCAAATTTCTTTTCAGATTATTACTCGTCATCGAATTTAGCAAAAGTGCCGAATTTAACCCATATACTTTCTCTTATAATAAGCGAGATCCCCATGCTTGCCCTCTAATTTGGAACAGCCTGTATATGTGTGTGTGTGTGTGTGTGTGTGTGTGTGTGTGTGTGTGTGTGTGTGGGCGTGCGTGCGTGCGTGCGTGCGTGTCTGTGTCTGTGTCTGTGTCTGTGTCTGTGTCTGTGTCTGTGTCTGTGCCTGTGCCTGTGCCTGTGCCT
>JARFJB010000610.1:2500556-2543056 GCA_036346205.1 Vesta saturnalis | reverse complement strand
GTGTCTGTGTCTGTCGTGTCTTGTGTCTGGTGTCTGTGTCTGTGTGTCTGTGGTCTGTGTCGTCTGTGTCTGTGTCTGTCGTGTCTGTGTCTGCTGTCTGGTCTGTGTTCTGTGTCTGGTGTCTGTGTTCTGTCTGTCTGTGTCTGTTGCGTGCTGGTCTGGTGTCTGTGTCTGTGTCTGTCTGTGTGTCTGTCTGTGTCTGGTCTGGTCTGTGTCTGTGTCTGTCTGTGTTCTGCTGTCTGGTCTGTGTCTGTTGTCTTGTGTCTGTGTCTGGTCTGTCTGTGTCTGTGTGTCTGTGTCTGTGCTGTCTGTGTGTCTGTGTGTCTGTGTCTGTCTGTGTGTCTGTGTCTGGTTGTCTGTGTCTGTTGTCTGTCTGTGTCTGTGTGTCTGTGTGTCTGGTGTCTGTGTCGTCTGTCTGTGTCTGTGTGTCTGTGTGCTGTGTGTCTGTGTGTCTGTCTGTGTCTGTGTGCTGTGTGTCTGTGTGTCTGTGTCTGTGTCTGTGTGTCTGTGTGTCTGTGTCGTGTCTGTGTCGTCTGTGTGTCTGTGTCTGTGTGTCTGTGTGTCTGTGTCTGTGTGTCTGTGTCTGTGTCTGTGTCTGTGTGTCTGTGTGTCTGTGTCTGGTCTGTGTTGTCTGTGTGTCTGTGTCTGTGTGTCTGTGTGTCTGTGTGTCTGTGTGTCTGTGTGTCTGTGTCTGTGTGTCTGTGTGTCTGTGTTGTGTCTGTGTGTCTGTGTGTCTGTGTGTCTGTGTGTCTGTGTGTCTGTGTGTCGTCTGTGTGTCTGTTGTCTGTGTCTGTGTGTCTGTGTCTGTGTGTCTGTGTCTGTGTTGTGTCTGTGTGTGTGCTGTGTGTCTGTGTGTGCTGTGTGTCTGTGTGTCTGTGTTGTGTCTGTGTGTCTGTGTGTCTGTGTGTCTGTGTGTCTGTGTGTCTGTGTGTCTGTGTGTCGTGTGTCTGTGTTCTGTGTCTGTGTGTCTGTGTGTCTGTGTGTCTGTGTGTCTGTGTCTGTGTGTCTGTGTGTCTGTGTGTCTGTGTGTCTGTGTGTCTGTGTGTCTGTGTGTCTGTGTGTCTGTGTGTCTGTGTGTCTGTGTGTCTGTGTGTCTGTGTGTCTGTGTGTCGTGTGTCGTGTGTGCGTGTGCGTGCGTGTGCGTGGTGCGTGGTGCGTGCGTGCGTGCGTGTGCGTGCGTGCGTGCGTGCGTGCGTGCGTGCTGTGCGTGCGTGCGTGCGTGCGTGCGTGCGTGCGTGCGTGCGTGCGTGCGTGGTGCGTGTGCGTGCGTGCTGTGCGTGTGTGCGTGTGTGCGTGTGTGCGTGTGCGTGTGTGCGTGTGTGCGTGTGTGCGTGTGTGCGTGTGTGCGTGTGTGCGTGTGTGCGTGTGTGCGTGTGCGTGTGTGCGTGTGCGTGTCGTGTGTGCGTGTGTGCTGTGGTGTGTGCGTGTGTGCGTGTGTGCGTGTGTGTGTGTGCGTGTGTGCGTGTGTGCGTGTGTGCGTGTGTGCGTGTGTGTGTGTGCTGTGTGCGTGTGTGCGTGTGTGTGTGCGTGTGTCGTGTGTGTGTGTGTGTGTGTGTGTGTGGTGTGGGTGCGTGCGTGCGTGCGTGCGTTCGTGCGTGGTCGTGCGTGCGTGCGTGCGTGCGTGCGTATGTGCATATGCATAATACGTAGGTATCAAATATTTCTGAAACAGTCGCATATTTCAAAGATATATAAATATCTAGATATAGACTACACATCGATTAATTATGTTCTATGCAATGTTTTGATATGAGGCCTAATTTGGCGCGCAAGAACATTCCTAAGGTGGAATTTAAGTTCAATTTTTTTCAATAGCTAAATAAAGATTAATTTTATAACAAAGTGTGAAAACATTTTTTAAGGATAATTTAATTTCCCATAACTTTTCTTTATAAATTATTTTAATATCGGCCCCAAAATTAATTAAATAGGATTGAACATGCTTCAGCTGTATTATTGATATTTTTACAAAAGCGACGGCTTTGTAGGTTAGCACGTAGTGTGTTGTTTCAGACCAGATAATTTTAGTTGTGACACAGTTATTCCGAATGAACGACATAGAATACATGCTTTGAAGAGAAACTCTTCATATAGTACCGTGCTGCAGTCTTTACCAGTGTGGCTCGTAGGCTTTCTCCTTCTTTTAGGTTTCTTTGGTATGCACTAAATGAATTATTCAAATGAACTTACTTCGAACATGCATAGAAGTAACATGCTCACGTTTTTTTCTATACGTCTGTAAACCCATTCTCTGGAGCAAACTAACAATTAAGTGAAGCATTTTAAAATAGTTCTTTCTCATGTAAGCCATTTCAATCACTGCTTAGAGTACATCTTAAAGAAATCATTAATATTAGCCAAAATCTAATGAGGAAGCGTCTTGAGTTGTAGTTACAAGGCGATTTGTTATTATAGTAATAAAGTAGTAGTACTAATCAAATATGTCTTAAAATATCAACTGTCCCAGCTTGTATTATTTTTTAATGGCATTAACAATTATAGAAACGAAATCCAAGGATGCTTCGTAGGCTAGATTAAAGGTAATAAATATTCAGTAGTATTGTGATTTTGTGACAGTCTGATTCATGAAAATAGTTTTACCTATAAATTAACCTATTATGATTTCTTATAGAAAGCCTTCATTCGGATCCAACGACCGCAGCTCCTTATACGATAACGGCCAGACCATCGACCAAAAGGAACTGCGCTACTCAAATGCCTGTAAAACCCTACCATGTTACATGGGCACCAATGTTGCAGTCTCGTAATTGCTCCACTCAAACGCCTCCCCCGCACAAAGAGAGTTCTGTTTAACCCCATCAGCAGTCTCGGTATCGGGACCAATACCACCTGTGATATTTGTGAATATCTCGTATTTTTAAGTAACAATTATCAAATACTGTTATGCTGTTAATTATTTACTGATTGATTGTAAATAAAATATCAGTATGTGTATAATTATTATTATCTGTTAAACTTAAATTATAAATTAGTACTCATTTCTTGTTGTTTTAACCTTCACCGATGTGTTTCGAAATAATCTCAAAAACAATTGATATAATTTTGATTTTGTAATTTTATAATGTTACCTAGTACATTATGTATATAAAATCTGTTTACGTATTGAGAAATTGTTTTAATATTGATCTTAATGTAACTGAAACCCCCAATTAATATTAAGTACTTTTGGCTTTAAGTATGAAATTCCTCTTATATGCCTTTCTCTGTAATTAACAATTTTGTAAAAATTTTAAGATCTGGTTTATAGGTTTTAACGGTATTAAAGAAATACATGCATATGGGCTGCAGCGTTTAAATATACCAAATAAACTATACCTACTTCAATTCTCCAACTCAAATACTCGATGACATGTAAAGCCGTATACAGTACCCCTGGGGATGTGAAAAAAAGCGGAGCGAGTAGAAGGCGCGTATATTTCATTACATTATATATAAAGTTATGCATGGAGGCTTTCATTTATAAATGATGGTCCCCAACGACTGAAATTTGTAATTGCATCTTAACAAAACTTTCACGTTTTGTAACTTGGTCTTTTATAGGTATAAAAATTCATATACATTTAACATTATCAAATATAAATCAATGTGTAATTACCAAAATGTAATTCTTCATGTGATTTATTTACGAAAGGGTACGCTTTATTTTAAGCGAATAAAATTTGCACATTAACAGTGCTTGCAGATTTATATGCCACTTATAAGATCGTCATATTCATTACGTTATTATAACGAAATAAGTAGCTAGGGGTCTTGAAGCTTCTATTTGTGAGTTACAAAAAAATTTTTATGCAAGAAGACCCACAATTGTTTTTATTTCGAATTGACGATGAGGATGCAAACCACGAAAGGTCAATTTAGTTACGCCATGCATCCCTTTGTTATGATTTTGCGATGCTTATTAAGTCAATAGTAGGTTTTAGTATATTTATTTATATTATCCTAACGTTACTCCTTAGTTTAATTTTGTAGTTGTACCTAGTAGTTTGCAGTAATTGTACAGGGTGATCCAGATTGATTAAGTGGTCCGCTTACTTCAAAAAAAGCTATTAGTTAAATTAGATTTAAGTTACTAAAACGGCCAATACAAAAACCTGGAAAATATTTTCGAGTTTCTGAAATGGCCGCTAGGGGGCATAACTGCAATCTTGAATCTAAAAAAGTGATGTTTCTGTGAATTCTGCTATATTAACCTAATAAAAGAATAGCTGATCTTTAAAGTCGAGGATAATCTGAACTTTTTTTGTTTGGCACTTTTTGACGTATGTCTAAAAATAAAGTGGTGGGGGTATTCAAAGGTTTCCTTAAATAACTCCCTGTATCTTCGAAACGGCTATGCCGATTTGAACTAACTTGGGCGCGTTGAAATGAGTTATTCATGGACTACAAATGTTATAATATTTGAAGTTTTGTTAGTTTCACATGTCGTCGCTAGAGGGCTTTGTTCGACATTACGACAGAAACAGTTAATTTTCGCAAAAAAATTAAATGCATTAGTATGACTTTTTTTTCATGAACAAGTAGCTAAATGATGCCTAAACAAGCTCGCGAAAACCGCATCTTAATATTTTGTTCCTAACCTAAAATATCGGCCAAAGAAGACTTTATACGAAAATCCTTTAAATTTTTATCTTTTTTAAACTATATTTTTCTGGAATTGTTTCTATTATGTAAGTTGTGGCCCTAAAAAGGACCGAGGAGGAAGGTTTTTGATGCCCCCGTAAATGCTCGAAATGGTAACCATCACTCTGTGCATTGCTAAGGCCTCTTATAGACAGACAAAACTGCAGCTTCAATTTCGGCTCTGAATAGGTTACCTAGAAATTGCGATTTTAAATGTTCGTAAATTTATACACCAGAATAAATTCACCCTTTTTGAAATTACTACGGGCAAGTAAGCAATGCTAAAAGTTATCCCAAAGGCCAATTTTTTGTTTGTTTAAATGCATATTCACTATGGATATATACGAAAAATACAATTAATAAAAGCAGGCAATGGAAACAGATACCTAAACAAAACATACATAATCCTCAAATTGTCAATAGTTGTTAATACTTTCGCGTTACTTTGAGCAATTTTTGTGCTTTCAAAATGCGTTTTACGAATAATGAAGCTGTTGATATGCTTGCGGTTTCTTTTGAATGTCTTCGGAATGCCGCAGTAACTAAAATACTTTACGCGGCTCGATATCCAAATCGGCGTCCTTGCGATGTAAGAGTTCTTCCCCGATTAGTGGCGAGCTTACGAGCCAATGGTAGTTTTCGGCCTACGTTTCAACGGCAAAGAATTGGAAGAACACAAGAAAATATTAACCGTATACTGGGCTATATTGAAAGCAATCCTCACGTTAGCACAAGAGCATTATCCACTGAGTTGGGCATATCACGGACAACGGTTCAAAATATTTTGAAGGACCATAGGTAAGTTCTAATGGCCATCAAAATATGTAGGTATTCGTTTAAACTTTTTTTAATTACTTTAAGAATGCACCGATATCATGTCCTTTTTGCATCAGGCCTTGAAAGAGGAAGATTTTGATCGAAGGTTAGACTATTGTCATTGGATGTTACGCATGATACGCGAAAATAGAGAATTTTTACGTCAAATTCTTTGGACCGATGAAGCCATCTTCCGTAATGACGGGAGAGTCAATCTGCACAATATGCATTATTGGTCTGCAAAAAATCCCTATTGGTTGCGTGAAGTTCAGCGCCAAGGACATTGGAGTTTAAATGTATGGTGTGGCATACTGGGGCAGAATTATTGGGCCATATTTTTTCGAGCAACCCCTAAATGGCAATGTATTTCTTGACTTTTTGGCCAATCAATTACCGTTGTTGTTGGAAGATGTGCTACTGGAAACAAGGCAATAATTATGAAAATGTAAACTTTCACCATTAACACTCATAATAAAATACTTATCTTTTTTTGGGATTTTTTAATGGTGTACTTTAAATTATACAATCTAAACGTTTCGATAACACTTACAGTTATCGTCGTCAGTAGTAATGTTTGTTAAAAATTGTTAAAGATGTAGTAATTGTCGTTTGTATAATTTATTAAATTTTTTTTTTTTTTTGGCAAAATTGTTTACTACATCTTTAACAATGTTTAACAAACATTACTACTGGCGAAGATAACTGTAAGTGTTATCGAAACGTTTAGATTGTATAATTTAAAGTACACCATTAAAAAATCCCAAAAAAAGATAAGGCAATAATTGTTTTTGCAGTTGAATGGTTGCCCAGCACATTTTGCTATTAATGTGCGAGAGCATATTAATGCAGTATTTCAACAGCGGTGGATTGGAAGAGGAAGTCTGTTTCCATGGCCTCCGCGATCGCCAGACTTAACTTGCCTCGATTTTTATTTATGGGGGCGCTTAAAGGACATCGTGTTTCGGACTCAACCTACTACTAGAGAAGGTATGAAAAACCGGATTCGTAACGCAATACGTAACATGCCGACAGCCGAAATTGAAGCTGCAGTTTTGTCTAGTCATGAGAGGCTTCCGCAATGCATAGAGCGTGATGGTCAGCATTTCGAGCATTTCCGAGGGCATTAAAAACCTTCCTCCTTTAAATCAATCCTTTTTATGGCCACAACTTACATAATAGAAACAATTCCAGAAAAATATAGTTTAAAAAAAATAAAAATTTAAGGGATTTTCGTATAAAGTTTTCTTTGGCTGATATTTTAGGTTAGGAACAAGATATCGAGATGCGGTTTTCGGGAGCTTATTTAGGCATCATTTAGCTACTTGTTCATGAAAAAAAAGTCATACCAATGCATTTAATTTTTTTGCGAAAATTAATCATTTCTGTCAGAATGTCAAACGAAGCCCTCTAGCGACATGTGAAATAACAAAACTTCAATTATTTTAACATTTGTAACCCAGAAAAACTATTTTCAACGCACCCAAGTTTGTTAAAATCGAATTAGCCGCTTCCAAGATACGGGGGGGTGGGTGATTTAAGTAAACCTTTGAATACCCCCCACCACTTAATTTTTATAGATATGTCAAAAAGTGCCAAACAAAAAAAGTTCAGATTATCCTCGACTTGAAAGATCAGTTATTTTTTTATTAGGATAATATAGCATAATTCACAGAAACATCACTTTTTTAGATTCAAGATTGCAGTTACACCCCCAACGGCCATTTCAGAAACATGAAAATATTTTCCAGTTTTTTGTATGGACCATTTTAGTAATATTTTTTTTCCGCAAGCCTCTACGATGTATAGTTTCCCAGATACAGTACCTCGCATTCTTAGTTGGCCACCCCGTACATACTGGTACTACTGGTTGGGCGGGAAATTCAAAAGTTGATGATATACCAACAATAAATACAGCAAAATTTTAAATGACATAAATATTCTGTATTTATTTATTGTTGAACAACCTCCATCTTATTAAAAATGCCAATAAGAAAGTGGAATGTCTTTATTTCAATTTAGTTTTAATTTAACTAATGTCGGAGACAGATTATAGTCTCCGAAAGCTTATAATAGGTGCTGAAAACGGTTTATATTATTTTCTAAACTTAAATTTACCCTTCGTTTAATATTCTCGAAGGCGGCTGCTAACAGTTGTGGGGTTATTGCATTAACGGCGTTTATTATGGCATTCTGTAACTCCTCAAGCGTATACAAACGGTTTGCATACACAACATTTTTAGGGTCACTAAAGAGAAAGCAGCCGAGCGGAGTCAATTATCATTATTCTTTCACCGCAAAATTGTGATAGATATGCCAACGTTGCGGAATCTTGCTGGAAATACCCATTTTGAAGCTCGTCGTCGTGCAGTTGTTCAATAAAAGATCTTAGAATTAATTGTTGATAGTTCTCGGCATTTGGTCCGATTATTCGCCTACTCGACATGGAAATCCAAACTCCAGGTTTAACAGGATGTAGTGGAGTTTCAATAAATACATGGGGATTTTCAGTTGACCAGGTTCGGTAACTTTGGGAATTTATATAACCGCATAGATGAAACCATGCCTCGTCCCTGACAAATCCAAAACATCATTGTTATTGGGATTTTCGTTAAACCAGGTACAGCACATTCGACGCTTTTCAATATCACTTGGCACCAATTATTGTAATACAGACATTTTGTATGGGTGCATTTTGAGTATTTTACAGGCCCTCTGGCATGTCCCATACGAAACCCCTACAGTTATAATTAATAAATACTCAACATTTAGTGGTAAAAACAAGTTTTACTCAATTACGACTTTGAGCAGATAATTGCCTTAAAGATTTATTGGGACTAGCTTTCAATCGCCCCAAATATCTTCTAAGCAATCTTCGTCGAGTACAGATCTTCTGACAGGAGATTTACCTTTGAATACGGAGCCGGTCACGAAAACGTTTGAACAATTCGACAAACCTGCTGTGTGAATGTTTCGTAGGTAATGTCAATGTTGGCGAACCGTTGATGGAATTCCGAAGCAGGAAACTTGCGAATATTTCCAGACACCACCTTCATCTCGTTACCTAGACCAAACATAAGCCTCCAAGATAAACTTATTGTGTTCATCCGAAAACATGACACTAACAATCATAACCTAAAAATTCTTCGCATTTTATTTTCATTCTAAATAGAGCTCTGTATTTATTTACTTACCAGATAAATCAATCAAGTATGTGTAGTTTTTGTCTTGAAAAGGACAGATTTCACGTGAATTACAGTAACAATAAGAAGACAAATAAAACTACAAGAACAGGAGGAAGGAAATTATGAAAGGTTATACATACGTATTTACGCACGCTCATGACCCCAGCGGATGGAAGTTTTGATAAAAAACTTACACTTTCCAGTGTTAGAATACAATTTTAATAACAATATGACCATAGCGCAGTTACAAACCCTACGATCGATCTCAATCACGCTGTATATTAACCTTATCTATTTACCCTTAAATTGTACTTATCACTAATCCTATTAGGTAGAAAATTTAGTCAATTAAATCATTCTTATACTGTAGTTTTAGTTTATTTACATTCTCTTTAACATCATATATCTATTTCCCCCTCATAAGTTTGTAATACCTAAGATTAACATGTCTAAGGCATGTGTTGCCCCAATTTCCCGCATTACTACATCTTTACTGAGCAAGGAATTATTAAGAAAGCAGAAAATGCTCTTGCTTGTGGCCAGGTTAGTAAACTTGAATTTGATGACGGTTTAGGTTGCATTAAAGACGATGTGCAGGCTAACATGAATAATAAAATTTATAGAGTAGAGATAAAGAAAAGGTTTCACACTTCTTATAATTCTAGTTCCTTTTGTGTATTTCAGATTCTTTCATTAAGCACAGAAATTAAAAAATGTTCATGTAACTGTCCAAGTGGTTTAGACATCTGTCATTATATGGAGGTTTTAGCTTTGGTTGCCACGTAGTTGTTTGAAAAAGAAAAGTGTTGAAGCAGTTACTGCGAGTATGAGTTTCCCCATATCAAAAGACTACTCACCAGTTGCTGCACCAATAGACATCAAAGCAATTAATGAACTATTTGAGCAGTTGTCTATGTGGACCCAACTCACATGAAGTGGTTTATGTGTCCAGAACCTACTATCCCGGACGATATTGTACTTGATAGTGAAAAATTACTGTTCTCTATGCAGTATAATTTATCCAGCAATAACACTGAATGTTTACTATCACATTTAAAAATAGAATAAGAAATATTGGCGAAGTTTAAAATATGACTATTGGCCAGTTTGAAAATCCCATATGGTTAATATTCAGAAAACATCGACTTACTGTTAGTAACCTTGGTCGAATTATAAAAGCAGTAAAGTCATCCAAATTTCTACCATCATTGTTTAAATCACTAACTGGTTCAAACTAGGAACCCGATACTACAATGTTCGACTCATGGATGGCACTAGTAGTTCTGAACTGATCATAAATAGACGAGATCAAGGGTTACTACAGAAACATAAGTGTTTTTTTTTATTAGGAAACTATTGACGCACAAACACTTAAAGGGTTAAAGGGTAATTAAAATTAGATAATGTTCCACAGACCTGAAAGATTTTAGATGCATAAGGTCCAAGTGATGCTGGAATGCAATTTAATATTTCAAACATTTTCATTCTTCTAATTGCACGTTTGGCATGAGTTATAGCTTTTGCTATGGTAGTGGTTTGTTATATTTCTAATGGTGTAAAGTGAGCATTAGATAAAAACGATGGAATACTTAAAGAAACACCTGATGGTAAAATATCGTGGATTAAAAATCCTTTATCTGCTAACAAGAGATCTCCTGCTTCTAGAATTGACAAAACAGCACAATTTTTTTATTAGAATTCACTAATGAAAGTAATTGTTCCATTTGGGTCAACCCTTATTAAACCTTTTGAATTATTTCGATGTTTACAATTGCTATAAGTTTGCGTTTGCTTGTTCAATTGGTGTGGAATTGTTGTTTGTATTTCAGTACAATCAATAATCATTCTGCAGTTTGTAAAATTAGCAACTGCAGAAGGTTTTGTCGTAGATGGAATATTATTTTTGACCAATTTTTTAAATAATGCACAATGCATCACATTAAGCCACGTATAAATAATGTTAGTTATAGTAGCTGCACTGCAATTAACCCTTATTGCCAATTCTTCAAGTAACAAGTCTTAGTTTTATTAATGTCATCAATATTTGATCACGCATACTGATTTTGTCCACCCATTGTAGTAAATGATCTTGGCTTTATTTAAGTAATTGAACGTCACTTAAAAAATTTCACCACTGGGAAGCCCAGTGTACAACAATATAAGAGAATCGTTATTAAATAATTTTTCATATGAAAAAGACAGCTTCTAGTGTTTCTTGCAATGTGTTAACATCTTTTAAAAAAAGGTTTTCAGCATTGAGGACGTTGATGGTTGATTTAATTCAATTGCAGACTTTTGGCTAACAGTATTTTCATTTTTCGTTACTAAAAACACAGTTCTATATTTCCACTATTTTATTTACCCATACATCTTCGGACGTTTTCGTACTACAGTAGTTGGAGATCTAAATACTGTACCATAAACTGGGGTGATGTTGGACAGTATGGGTGAAGTTAAACAGCGAGTATTTTTTTAAAATGAGGGTAAATGTGATACAATAGATCAACTAACCGTTCATATGGAAATTGAGACCTACAGATAGGTTTCAATTTTAGTCAGTTTGTAGCGGTCTACGTGAATTGTAAGTTTGTTTTTTTTTTGTTCTGTTAGGTAAATAAAAACCGTTGTTTGCTTTAGTGGTTTAATAACTATTGTCGGTAGAAAACTATTTCACGTCAGGTGTTGAAATCTAAGCATACTTTAGCATGATTTTGAGGTTATAAAGTTAAATAGGCGGTGGACAGGGTCGGCCTAAGGAAAATTTTTGCTTGTTACAAGGTGAAGTTGGACAATGGTTCGTAAGTATAGAAGAGTTATTGGTATTAAGCCAAATTGCAACTACAATCCTGAAAGCCTTGGAAAAGCTATCACAGAAGTGAAAGTAAAAAACCGAGTTTAAGAAAGGCTTCAGAAAAATATCAGATGCCTAGATCCACCTTATGTAATCACGTTCGTGGAGATAAATGCAGTAAAAAATACGGGGGACAAACAGTTTTTTCGCCAGAGGAAGAATCTTATTTAGTTAGAGGTAGACTACTTGCTGCTCAATGGAATTTTCCACTGGCGATTAGAGATCTTCGGCTAATTGCCGAATCATATTTAGACAAATGTGGAAAACGAATGAAAATGTCTAAAAATAATCTTCCCGGATACGAGTGGTCAAAATTATTCTTATCAAGACACAAAGAAGTTACAGTAAGAATGGCCCAGAATATTAAGAGAGCCAGAGTAGAGGTTAAGTCGAAGACCATAAACCAATATTTTGATGAACTACAGAACTCTGGAAAATTTTCTCCCGGAAAACATAGTCAATTACGATGAGACGAGTTATTGCGACGATCCGGGAAGAGTACGAGTTATAGCCAAGAGAGGAAGTAAACACTGCGATAGGGTGATAGATCATTCAAAGGCTAGTACTTCTGTTATGATGTCAGCAACAGCTTCTGGGGAACTACTACCACCTTATGTAGTTTACAGGCGCAGCATACGTATTCCACATGGATTGAAAACGGACCACAGGGAACCGTATATAGTAGAAGCAAAAGTGGCTGGTTTGATGTTCTTTGTTTTGAAGACTGGTTTCTGAAAATAGCTATACCCTGTTTCTCAAAGCGTGAAGGACACAAAGTACTTATTGGCGACAACCTTTCTAGTAACCTCTCACTAACTGTGATAAAAAATGCAAAGAAAAGAATACCAATGTGGTATTGCTTCCGCCCAATTCCACTCACTTATGTCAGCCCCTCGACGTGGCTTTCTTTAGACCATTAAAGAAGTATAGATGAAAATACTAAATGACTCGAAAACAAAAAAAATAGGAGTGTAATGCAAAAGAGTGATTTCTCAAAATTGCTAGCAGTTACGTTAGAGAAAATAAAAAGTCGTAGTCAGCAAAATATTCAGGCAGGATTTGCAGCTTGTGGTATAGTGTCTATAGATAGCCAGAGAATTTTGAAACAATTACCCGATTTTACACCACTAGATCAAACGGAAGTAGAAAGTAATTGGTCTGAAAGTTTCATTGAATTACTTAAAGCAAACGGTGCTCCGCAAACAATAACCAAGAAAAAAAGAGGAAAAGAGCTACAAGGCGTTCTACCTGGACAAAGCGTATCACTTCCTAACACTGAAGAAGAATTGGAGGAATTAGAGGATAATGTAGCGGTAAGTGACGATGCAGAAGATCAGGAAATCGAGAGGGAAGAGACGTAGGACGACGGAATAGTCAGTGATGAAGGTAAGAACTCCGACAGTAAAAATTCATTAAACGTTGATCCCAAACCTCAGCCACTTACTTTTAATAATGATGTTGAATTGAGCAAAGGTCAGTATATTGTTGCACAATTTAAAAACAAGGAAATTGAACTCAATTTTGTCGGAGAAATTTTAGAAATTTTAAAGTAGTGAGATTTTGGTAAACTTTTTGAGAAAAATGCACTTTGAAAAAATAAGGTTCTTCTTTGTGTGCCGTCAAGTAAAAGATGAGGTAGTAATATTAAAAAGCCAAAACTTTAAATGTGCTGCAAAATCCCAAAGATTTAAGAAGAAACCAGTTGCAATTTCATGAACAACTGGAGTACGAAAATATTGGTTAGTTTAGGGAGTTCTGCAAAGGACTGTCTTGTTTTATTTTTATTTTCATGTAGGTACTTTTGATTGTTTTTTTTTTTTGAAAAATATATTTTTTGTCGTTTTTTATTTATGAATATTATCTTTTGTTGTTTTTTGCGTTTTTGTGTCTAAAAAATAAAGATTTTATCAAATTATTTCTGTTTTCTTTAAAAAGAAAATTATAACTAAAAAATTGGAAAATGACTGTACATTTTTTTTAAATGTTTTTAGGTGTCCCTCTTTCCTATATAATTATTTGCAGTTGCTCTAATACAGTATTTTGACATTGCAATTTTTTTTATAACACACAAATAGAAGCTTCGTGGTTACCATTTCAGGACTCCCGCCACTTATTTCGTTATAATAACGTAACAAATATGACGCAAATTTAGACCTTTTTAGTATAAACGTTAGCAACGTGCCGATTAGGGTCAATTTCTGCACGTCAAAATATGAGTTGTCCAAAATTTTAGATTTCTATGACGTCATCACTCTGTGATTTGCTATCGCTGCACAAGTGTATTTTTGACGTAGCAGATCAATAGCTTTTAGACTAAACGATGGTATAACTCTAATGCTGAAAACTCCAAGACTCTATCACAATCCGGTGCCGAAATCTCGATCAATTATGAAAGGCGCTCGAACGAACGATCGACCGACCGACAGTTAGTAAAACTATAAGCTCCTTTTTAAAAATCAAAAATGCGTTCAAACACAATATTTTTTTTGATTATATGCGTACGGTTAGCTCTATGTTAATTATGTATTCGTATAACTCTTGGCTTGTGGTGGTTTGTGTACGGTTTATAAATGAATCATTCTACATTAGAATTTGAAATTTTTCCGAATACGCCCTCGATCAGGCTACCAGCGTTTATTGCTGATTCTCAACATGACAAAGGCTTGCAGCCAAAATTCTCTTCTATGTAAGCTCCATATAGCTCATTTACCCATTTAACACATATTAGAAAGCAATCTAGGAAAAATTTTGAAAAATCCAAACGGCTTGTTTAAATCTGTGGGGATATACAGACAGAGCAATCGCTAAAGGCACATTTCATTCACCTAATAATTAAGTATTGTCAGGGAAGTAATAAAGGCATAGAATGACAAAAATGATTCAACTACCTCGATGTACCTACAAAATAAGTTTTGACGTGACAGTAGCTGCCCGATTCATCGATGCAACAATAACTTGATAGTATGAATCTAATATTGAAAACCCGAAGACTACAATATTCTGCTGCCGAAATTTCGATCTATTTATAACAGGTGCCACACGACCGACGTCATTCAGTGAAACTATAAGCTCCTTTTTAAGAATCAAAAGTGAGCTAAAAACATCAACCCTGTATTAAAGTAAATCATCACAACTATTGGACTTGCCACAAAGTTCCTAAGAGAGCTGCCCTTTTAAGTGTTTAAAACTTATTTTCCAATCCTAATGATAATATAATCGGAATGCAATCACAACAGAGCAAATGCATGGCTAACCAGCACGGCCTATTCTTGATTTCTGGTCAGAGATGCATATAGAATCATGGACGATACTAGGAGGGTGCAATTGCATCCCGCTAAAAGAAAATACCAAGAAAAAGTTCAAGGAATACGTTTCTTGTAAGTCCATGTTTGAATAAAAACTTAAGACGTCTAGGTTGCTGTCCAAATTTGTTCATTACCCTTTCAATAAATTCGCTGTCCTGCTCTACTCTTTTCCTGTGGATACTAAGCTTACAAAGGCCCTTAGTCTCTCGTCTCCCGCAGTGACCGACTCCAAGTCTTGACACGTCGTAACGTACTAAACGTACGTTGAATGTTGCGTTATCGTTACAGTAGTTAGACCAAGTTTGATTGCCTCGCATACCGCCGGGTACAACGAGGTGAATGGGGTAATAATATCTGCGTATTAAAAAATGGACACATTTAAGGCTGCACTACGCGATTCAGGTGTCTTCAACTCTCCTACAATGTAGTAGCATCGGAAAAAATGTGTGGAAAGCACTGTGTATCTTCAGCCATGCCTAAAAATGAATATTATATTATATGAATATAATTTTCTCATATTTTCTGGGTGGAGCTGCATAAACGAAAGTTCTATTCTAATGTGTTAAAGAAAATCGATTTCTCAGAGGAGTGATAGACTCTAAAGATGGAATGACGGTAGACATTCTGAAATATTCTTCTACATTTTCCGATGGTTGATTTGATGACCGCAAACTCCATCGAGACGTTAACGCGGTGAGACTGAAACCCCCCCTTTAATTTATTAATGTCATCGAGTAATGCCTTTACAATCACATTTACTTCTTGTAATTGGTTGCACATGGAGTTTGGCTGAATACGCAGCAATTACTATAACTGTCATAATGTACGTTGGAGCTTTTGCGGTTGAGTAGAGCTGACATGATTTGGTTTGGTTTGGTTTGCAGTTCGGTGTGTCGCGCTTTCGCGTTTAACTTTCACGTGTAGCGGCACATATCCGAGAAAATTCTTCACAAGTTATTGTATTTTTACCATATTTGTTACTACGTAGATAGCGAACTTCAATCGATAATTGCTCTGTACCACAGAAGTCTCATCAGTCAGCACCCACAAAGCCGACGCATGTTTTACCTTCTCAATTATTTTTCTTTTCGGATCATCAGAACAAATTGCAATCAATCCATTTTGAATTTGACGCGATATGTGCAAGGAGTTTTTTGGCTGCTGGCTCAAAATATCGTCCCCCTAGTCACCTCGTAAATGTAGCAGGTCTGTAAAAACAAAACCCCCATCAACTTTCCCGCGAAGTGGAGGGTCATGCCCGCAAAATAAAATTGTCGATACAATAAATCCAAGTTTCATACGATTTTATTCAACTTCCTTGTGATATTTCGCATTTAAAGATTTATGAACCCTCAGTCCCCTTCTATCCATGATCATTTCAAAATTCCATGAAGAATCCAGTGAATCACAATGTCACTTGCTTGTCGTAGCTTCGCAAAACTTTTGATACTTAAGGCTGGGAAAAACGGTATACTGCCCTTGTAGACCACACTGCACTGGCGGCCGAAATGAGACACATATTCTACACAGATGTTTTTGATATAACTGAGTAGGCCAACCACGGACAGGTTTTAAGCCATTCAGATAGGAAAATTTTTAAATAAATAACAACACGATAAGGAAAATAACTGGTCTACACAAAGGACGGCCCGAAAATATTTCAAAAAATAATATACTTAACCTCTTTGTGCCCAATTTTTCTAAAAATGTTTGAAAAGAAATTTTATTGTGTTAAAATGCTGGCAATGGTACTTCTAGTAGTTTTTTACAGAAATTTTTCATAATTATTGATTATTTCCAAAGATAATGCTTTGTATCATATATGATACAATGGGCATTGCAATATAAATAAAACAAGATGTTTGGAGAATTAGTAATATCAGCGTTTATTCTGAATTTATATAAAATATGCTATGCTTGATAAGGCATTTTTTGTAGACAAACCTTAACAGGAGATAGAACACATGTTTCTAAAAAGAAAAGTTCCTATAAACATATGTCGTAGAAGGCTTCGTTTCCGAGATACAGGGTGTTGAATATAATTTTTTTTAACCGAAAGGTGGGACATAAAAGAAAAAAAGAGGGTGCCAATACAAAAACCTTTTGCAGTAAATATATATAATCAGCTTATGGTCGGTGTAGATCTCCTTGATGGTCAAATATCCTATTATCGGACGAATGTGCGTTCTAAGAAGTATTACATGTGTTTTTTTTTACCACTTCGTTGATATGATGGTTGTCAACGTATGGAACTGGTACAAATGAAACTGCAAAAAAGTTAAATTAGCAGAAAAGGACATCCAAGACCAGTTGAATTTGAAAGCCAATATAGCACAAAGCTCATGCTTGCAAAATAAAAATCCAAACAGGAAACGTGGAAGACCATCGACGAGTAATGGAGGTGATAAAGTAGGAGTGGAACATGAATAGAAGGAAAAGCGAGGTCCAACAGCACTAATTCTCTCATTCGATATCAGAAGGGATAATATTGCACATTGGCCAACTGTTGAAGACAAAAGACTTAGTTGCAAATATCCCTGCTGTAAGCGGCTATCTTTTACGAAATGTACAAAATGTAATGTACATTTATGTTTACAAAAGGAACGAAATTGTTTTGTTTCGAAATTCCTGTGCGTTTTCGAGTTATTTTGATTTTTAGTGTTTGATGTGGTACTAAGTTAAGTAATGTGCTTTATGTGAATAATTGAATATAAAGTTTTTAATAAAAAAGATATAATAAAACATTTAGAGCCATTTTAGTACCTAACGATCGTTTCTTTAAAATTTCAAATACATTTTCATTTATAAATAGATAGGTTATCGGTTTTTTTTGGTATCCATTGTTATTATCCTCGTATAAAAAGAAATGCATAATTATTATTGTTATGCGGTCAATACTTTCTGTATAATTATGTATGTATCAATTTCGCCATAAACATGTATGTAGTTTTTAAGTGAGATTCTAATAAGTTATAGACCGCTGCTCACTTGCTCTCATTAAAGAGCCGCCACTGTATCAAGCCATACTCAAATACAAGACTTTTGTAAATTGAAATCTGTTTAGTACACTAATTTTGACAATCCTTATTTATTATTGTAACAATACTTAATTAATAATTGTGAAATTAATAAGACTTCTTAGCAATAACGATTTATAAATAAATAACAACTAGTATAATAAAATTAGAACCTTTGTTCAAAATGTAAACCGTTCTTTTCAATACACACTTCACAGCGACGTACAATAGAACGTCTTAAGTTAATAAATGATGCACCCTTATTTCATTGCAACAAAATATGATACTCCTTGGAAAACAAGTAAGTATTAAATTTTATATTTTGAAACGACAGTTTGACTTTTTACAAACACTTGCTTCATCTTGAATAATTTCACTGTTATTAATTATTGTTTTTAAGTTCAAAAAGTTATTTCATTTGATCTGTCAGCTTTTAATTAGTGTAACATGCCGTTTACATTTACAAATAGCGAACACACCCGACATTCATTTTATTTATGGGTTCGCAAATGGGAATTCAAGGTATCTCCTGTTAAAGTTTGTCTACAAAAAACTGACTCACCCTGTATATATATATATATATATATATATATATATATATATATATATATATATATATATATATATATATATATATATATATACGTATGTACGTATTTACATGTGGAATTCTACAAAACAATTTCGTTCCTTTTGTAAACATAAATGTACATTACATTTTGTACATTCTTTTGTCTTCAACAGTTGGCCAATGTGCAATATTATCCCTTCTGATATCAAATGAGGGAATTAGTGCTGTTGGACCTCGCTTTTTCTTCTTTTCATGTTCCACTCCTACTTTATCACCTCCATTACTCGTCGATGGTCTTCCACGTTTCCTATTTGGATTTTGATTTTGCAAGCATAAGCTTTATGCTCTTTTGTACCAGTTCCATACGTTGATAACCATCATATCAACGAATTGGTAAAAGAAACGCATACGTAATACTTCTTAGAACGCACATTCGTCCGATAATAGGATATTTGACCATAAAGAAGATCTACACCGCCCATAAACTGATTATATGTATTTGATGCAAAAGGTTTTTGTATTGGCACCTTATTTTTTTCTTTTCTGTCCCACCTTTCGGTTACACTAGAGAAAGTTGTAGCCAAACTAACTGCCCTATTATCATATCATTTAATTGCACGGATTTTGATGTCTTCAACTGTTGCTTCCACTTCTTCATAGCATCATCTGCCCTTTTTTTTCATTTCTTTATCGCTGGTGAACTGTAACCCTGGAAACCTGCATACTTTTATTGTTCCTATGGCACTTATACCTCTTTTGTGTAATTCTACAAATAAAAGAGGCGACGCAAACCAGTTGTCGAAATATAGTAAGTAATTGTTGTCATTGGGCAGTATATTTGATAACTGAAGAACTATATTAGAACTTACCCCAATATCCCGATGACCAGGTTTAGGCAAAATTTTACCGATATGTGTATCAAAATTATATATGGTTCCAAATACATCACACAATGCAAAAATTTTGTAGCCCCATTTATGTAGCAGATTTGCCTTTGAACGGTACAATTTGTTCATCCATGCAAAACATCTGCCCTTGCTTAGGTATAGTCTTACATTTTGAAACGAGACTATCAAAAAGGGGACGTATTTTATATAAGCGATCCCAATTGTCTTCATTTCTATCGGGCATGTTGGCATTATTATTGAAGTATAGGTATCGCCTGATTTCTTCATAACGGTTTCTACTCATAATGTCAGCCACCTGTGGCAATCTAAACTCACGAGACCAATAATTGCGTGTTCGATGTAAATCGAACAAGTGACATGTACATAGTAACACCAATAAACTGCTCTAATTCAGCTACTGTCAGGTTCGGTGATTTATTTGGATTGCTTTGGACACAGTGTAGGTTGGATTGATCTACAATGTGTTTTATTAAATCTTGGTCAAAAAATATTTGAAAATAGGCGACAGGTTCCCAAACATCCTCGTCTTCATCTTCAACCTCTTGGTAATCTGGCGTTGCTCTCGGTGAATATTTTGCAACGGGGGTCCAAGTAGGACGCTTGTTAGCATTATTATTTGCGTTATTTCTACACAATTGGGCAAGGGGAATATCGTCAGAACTATCGCTGTCGTAATCAAAATCAGATTCTAATTCGATGTCAGTCCCAGCATTAGAATTTGATTCTTGCTCACTTTCTTCGCGGGGGTGAAACAAAGGCATGCAGGAATTTTCCCTTTCTATTTTTGTTAATTTTCCTTAGCATCTGAATAATAATTTTAAAAAACGAAATTAGTGTATATAAGCAGACGTTTGCTTTGAGTGCCCACTGTATCAAATATGCTATATTTCTCAAATTTATAGCATATTGCTTGTTTTTTGAATAAAAGTAGAAATAATTGACTAAAAATGTAAGTAAGGCTCTACTGAACAAGGAACAAAATAATTACATACCTTTGTTTGCGGATCACTTTAATATTTCAAGATAAAACTCACAGAGTAACTAAACAGCACCATGCATTAACCTAGCATTCAAAGGCGCGGGAAAATGACTATAAATTTTATTATTTCGGATCAAAACCATTACTGACATTATAGTTAGCACTTACTAATGACGCAAAGACGGCAGCAGAGTTGAAAGCTAGCTTCAGAAGTATGGGATATTCAAAAATACGGTAGGTATCAAATATGATACCTTGGGCACAAAGAGGTTAAGGGAATTCTTGTGATATTTCACGACCCCGGACAATTTGGCGAAATCACTTTAGAGCAGCGATCTTGGCGCGGCCAACTTAGCGCCAGAACAGTTTGGCGCTGTGAATGTTTGGCGTTAGGATAGTTTGGCGCTAGGACAGTTTGACACCAGGATAGTTCGGCGCCAGCACAGATTGGCACCAAGACAGTTTTTAATTTTTTTTTCTTAATATAAAGGAAACTTTAGCTTACTTCATAAGTAATATTTCATTAGTGTTGTTAGTAACATTATGCTACATTAAAAATATTTTAATTAAAATCTCAGTCAACAGATTACGGTTTAGAAAATGTTAACATCACTTTCAAATTATCTTGAATCTAGACGTTATCATTGACGTATTTAACTACATCTGGTATAATCATTATTTGTCTAGATTCCTCTTAGGTGCGAAAATTAAACATTACAGTTGGACATTTAAAAATGGAGGTATTTAATAGAAATTGTTGACTACAGTTCAGCTTACAAATACAAATACGCAAAAGATTATGTTCCTGAAAACCATCCAAAGTTGTTAGTTTTAAAATGAGCAGGTAAATATTCTTTTTTTAATTACCAGGAATTGTATTTAACCACAAACTACACGTACTCTTTAACAGATGAGTTGAGAGGATTAGTTACAAAATAAAGAAGAACCCGGAATTTCAACACTTGTTCAATAACTTAAAATCTTTATTCAGTTGCTCTGCCTTCTAAGCCAGACAGATTTGAGGTTATTTGTAATTATTTATTCACTCGTTGAATTTTTCAGTTATTATTTAAATTCGTATTGCGAAACTTAGCAAATATGAGTCGCAACAGTTTATCCGCATGGGAAAACGCAAATTTGTATTTTACGGTTTTTCATACACGTTTGATAAATTTAGTAAAGACGGAGTAACACAATTTTGGATGTGTACTAATAAAAATGAATGTAAGGCAAGATTGCGTACAAACAATAATGAGGTGGTGAAAATTGTGAATGTGTATTATCGAATGCATATCTCAAACATCAATGGTATTGATTGTTAACAAATTGGATAAAATACACATCTGTAGAAGACTTGTCCAATACTAGGGGAAGGACGGGCAAAGCGGCCACCCTAATATTTGATAATTTTTTAAACTGACTTAAAACAAATTTGAGAAGTTCGCGTATACATGGTTGTATACAACAACTATTCTCGTATATATCTTATTTCTTTAATTATCATTTGATTGGGGTAAGTGTGTAAAAAATCAATTTTTCAAAAAATTACCAAGTGGTAATTTTGCCCGACAAGATTGGGCAAATGACCATTTGGATACGAGCAAAATGGCCAAGTCAAAAATAATTATTTAAATATAATAACGTGTAAAATGAATATAAAAGTAACATAATAGATATTTATGTATCAAGGGCATAATCAGAAGATTATGGCTCGAGGGAATATTAAAAGCCCGACGCGAAGCGGAGGGCTTTTATATTCCTGAGAGCCATAATCTAATATGCCGTGGTACATACAATGTTTTATTTTATTTTGCACCATGAAACTGGAACAAAATATTAAAAAGATTCAGTATTTCGGCAAGTTTTTAAATGCAAATGCAGTGAAATAAAGTCGACAGCAGGCTAATTTGTTGTTACTAAGATACTGTGATATTGCTGTTATATATCATGTCATGTGTTTGCTGTCAATCATGCTGCTTAGCGTCAATGACATTTCCGTGCTATAAAGACCACATTACGCCCGCATTTGGAGGCGTATAAAGAACATTATGGTGGCAAAATAAAATAAAACATATTAAGAAAAAATAAAATACAGTTCTCATGAAAATAACCTAACTAAAACAAATTTTAGTACAACATAGAACTAAATAACGATTATTCTTAAAAGAAACTTTTCATTATTAATTACAGTTTTCACAAAGTATTTACTATTTTTTTCGACCCCTGTACAAAGTTCATAAGCCCAAGAAGAACAAGTTTGGCACTAGATTCATGTTTCTTTGGACCTTGAGGATGAGTAATTCTCGTTGCAGTAAAGACATTCTTCATCTTGATCGTTTTTGTCAAAGAGAAATTTTTTACGTTATTTTTCTTTTGTTTTTCTGTTTCTTATTGTTTTCTGTCCCCTCTTCTGAGGCACCACGTTTTAAATTTTGCTTGCCTCCTTGTTCTCTTTCTCAGCTTTTGCAGCTTCAAGTTCACTATTGTAAGGACTTGCTGTTAAAATTGAGGCTGCACCTTATTTTCGGTCGCTGGTTTTAGACTTTCCGCAGTAACACGAGGTAGAGGTCAAATATTCCTTATTGCGAAATCAAACGAAGGTCCGGGTTCTTGATTTGAGTTCCCAGTTTCATCAAATGAAGGTGGTGCATCAAGAGGAAGAGAAATAGGAGGAGGAACATCGCCACCGGGAGGAAGCGGAATGTCGGCATCAAAAGGAGGAACAACTTCATCATCAAGAGGAGGAGGAACGTCGCCATCGAGAGGAAGAGGAATTTCAGCATCAGTAGGGGGAAATTTGACATTCGGAGTAGGAATATCGTCATCAGGAGAAAGGGGAATATCAACATCAGTCGGAGGAAGAATGTCGGCATCAGCAGGAGTAGGAATATGGGCATCAAGGGATGAGGAATGTCGGCATTAAGAAGGTGAGGAATGTCAGTATCGAGAGGGAGAGAAATTTCGGTTATCTCAGCAGCTATGAAATCTTCTTCTTTAAATATGTCAGCATCAAGCAGTTCAATACCATATGCCCTAAATCCATACACGGCATTTTCAGCTGTTGAAGCTGTATGCGTCACCAAAGAGTCTACTAATCGGGAATTGAGTAACCACCCTCCCTGGATGGTTTCTCAGCAATTTTTCAATTCCTTTAAGATAAAATGTATTTGATGGTCCCATAAAGGATACATCCAAAGGTTGCATATTGTGGCAACAATGGGACAAAAAACATAATACTGTAGTGTAATTTTCGCTCGCTAGCTTTATGAATTCTAAATTTGTATATGAGTGGAACGTCCATCCAGTACTAGTAAGATCGGGTTATCTTGGGTTGGCTTCGGGTGTTTGAGAAAATGGTGGAACCAGTGGTCAAAAATGTTGCTTTGCATCCATCCAGATTTGTGGCACGCAAAGCTGGTACCTAGAGGAGCCCCATCTATCCGCTCGGGTTTCATCCGTTGCTGTGGGAAAATAAGAAACGGAGGAACGTAGTCACCTCCTGCTGACATACATAAAGCCGCAGTACAAAACACCCCTCTCCGCTGAAGTAAGTGAACCTACTTGTCGCCTGCCTCTTAGAGCTATCACTTTTAAGGATTTGGTCTGCACTGTAGCAATCCCCGTTTCATCGACATTATATATGCTATGGGCAGGGTAGTTTTGTGCCTCTCTTACAGAAATGATCATATCAAAGAATTTTTTGACTTTGACTTTGTTAAATGAGGAAACTGTTGCAGCTAAAGTTACCTCCGGAGTTCTTAAAGTTAGGAGTGGGTGACGTTTGCGAAATCCTGCCACACAACCCTTACCAACCATTTTAGTATCCTTGTTGAAGGTATGTGGGAGGTTTTTTCGTTCTGCAAGTTCGTATGCAACACTTCTTGGGTCTACTACAGTTACTTCAAAGAAACACCTTTCTAACAAAAGTAGATGGTTCACTATTTCTTCATCTTGCTCTCTTGTAAAAAATGTTCGGTAATTACCCAATATTTTTTTATTTCCGGTACTATCCTTATTCTTATTCAAATATCTCCTTTTCAACGTATTTCTAGGGATGTCAAAATTTTTGGCAGCAGTATTGAACTTCATTCCATTTTTCACTGCTTCGAGAGCTCGCTTCATGGCAGCTCGGTCCTAACTCGTAGATAGGATTGCTAAAGATTTTGGCGGACCTGTTGAATATTTGATTTTTATGTAGAAACCTATTTTACTGCAGATACTAAACAGTAGAAGGGGGGCAGCTGAGAGACAAAAATGGTGGGCGATGTCACGCCCACGTGGCCTTGGCCATTTACCACCCCTATTTCGATGGCTTTTTTTCAGGGGCATTTTTCAACTCCTAGACGAAATATTCTACCCCTTGGTGGTATTTTACCCTTAATTAGTGACCTTTTGGCTGTCTTTGATGGTGGGGTCGGCTTCTTTTCCGAGAACGATTTTTAACCCCTTAATGGAATTTTAATCCTCTTGACGGTACTTTCACCCCTAATTAAGGCCTTTTTGGTAGTATTAAGAGCCTTTTTGTCAGTTCACCCCGGGTTTAGGGGCGCCGGGCGGTCACGTGACTGTCTTGGGGATTGGTCACGTGACATTTTTACCCCTAATTAAGGCCTTCTTGGCAGTTGAGCTGCTGGAGAGTAGTCAAACACGCACGCCTGCAATGTCCTGAGAGGAGTCAAATTCCGTTGCGTTCTCTTACGCAGACAGGTTTTAAACAAGAAAACCAAGTCACGTAAACAAGGTCAACTCTGTCATTCCATTTTTAAGGTCATTTCAAGTTTCACTATTCTATTACATCTATAGCGTCAGGGAAAAACCCATTAATCACCTCATTACGTAAAGGCAAACACGTCCTTCATTTCTAATTTTAATAAAACAATAACAAACTTTCACTATTCAATTACATCTATAGTTGAGTTTCATTTCAAATTTTGATGTTATGAGTGATAATCAAAACCCTTGGCTATTTTGTTTTTGGCGGGAAATTTGAAATAGTATTCTAATAAATTGACCCGCATGCTATCTCATAAGACAGGTGTTGGACATCGGAACTTTTTCTTCACCCCAAAATTCCGCAGTCAATTTGCTTTTAATTATGAGTTATAATTAAATTTTTTAGGCTAACTTGTTTTGTCGACCATCTTGGAGGCCATTTTTATTTTGAGGGGAAATTTGAAATTATAGTCTAGTCAGGGGAGCCCTCATACTAACTTATACGACTGTTCCAGGACTCCGGAACCTGTTCTGGGTTCATTGCTCCTTGCCAGATCTTCACCCCTTGGTGGGAAACTTAAAATTGTATTCTAATAAATTGACCCGCATGCTATCTCATAAGACAGGTATAGGACATCGGAACTTGTTCTTCACCCCAAAATTTCGCAGTCAATTTGCTTTTAATTATGAGTTATAAATAAATTTTTTGGGCTAACTTGTTTTGTCGACCATCTTGGAGGCCATTTTTATTTTGGGGGGAAATTTGAAATTGTATTCTAGTCCGGGGGCTCATACTAACTTATAAGACAGTTCCAGGACTCCGGAACCTGTTCTGGGTTCATTGCTACTTGCCAGGTCTTCACCCCTTGATGGGAAACTTGAAATTGTATTCTAATAAGGGGCCCTAACGCTAATTTCCAAGACGCAGGAACTTGCTCTCGGTCGTTTCCCCCTTGTCAAAAGACAGAAATGATCAAATCAATTAATCGTCCAATAAAATCAGACAAGCATATGAAACAAATCACTCTCTATCAACTCAAACAACCAGATAGCCAAATCAGTCAAATCAATCAATCTATGTATATACCTAGCGCCTATCAGCGACCGCCTCCTTTGTTGATAAGTCTAACCGACACTCAGAGCTGGTACTCGCCCTAAACGCGAGGGCACCGGCGTGGGAAAAGTCAATCATCCGCAAATCAGTCTCAATCAATTCAATCTCAATCAAACAAATCATAACTTACAGCTTGCAAAACACAGCTTACAACTCAAAAATACTGTTTTGGATTAACTTACAGCTGGCTAAAACCAACCGCAGTTCAGAAATACATGAGATAATCTTCGAGATTGCTGGAAATATAAGGACATCAAATTAGCTTGTAATACTATCGCAACATATTGCATACAGCGCTACAAGTGTGTTTTACAGTTACATTAGTAAAAATGGCTATACAATAACAGATATAACCAAACTCGAACTCTACTATATTATTTTACACACAAGTAATGTCTCATCGCAAATATCTCTGACAAAAGGGCCGTAGATTTATAAACAAGCTTGAGCGCACTATTTTGTTTTTGAAAATGGTCAAATATGCGGGGACAAATAAAAAAACGATTTTTATCGTCAATTTCAATGATACACTTGTGATTTGAAGCTAGCGCCGATTTCATTCCGTAAGACAACTGTAGGATCCTGTGTTTTTGAGTATAAATAATAAACAAAGATAATAATAATATAACCAGTAGAAGTTTTGTAACGTGTAAAGGGCTCTTTGGTTGAAAAAGGCGCCAAAAAAATAGTTAGAACTGCTATAGAATTTATTTCTACGAAAAAATACGCTCTTTAAACCCATACCAGATGTGATTGTTAAAACCGGTAAACTTGTAAAGCAAGCTTAAAGCGTAAATACCACCCTTTTGTCTACGGATTGAACTCAAACAGGTAAACATTCTTGCAATAACAATTAATTATGAAGAACTAATAGAAGAAATTATTTCATCCCACAGTAGCGCGAGGTAAAGAAAGCAATCATATGTACGTATCTGTAACTGTTGGAAAAATACAAGATGTGATTCGTCCTTGTAATGAACCCCTTTCTATAACAAATCCAAACGTAAGCACTGTCATAAGAATTGTTCTTGTATTCTAAATACAAGTAAGAAGTTACTGAATAAATTTCTATCGGTTTGAATATTACTAATAAAGTAATAAACAAGAATAATAATAATCTAAATAGTAGAATTTTGTAACGTGTAAAACGCTTCTTGATATAAAAAAAGACGAGTAAATAATATTTAGGATTGCTATGGAACTTCTGCGAAAATACGGTGCCTTTAAAACCCATGCCAGATAGTTGTTGAAATTCATTAAATCGTACTGACACAAATAAAAAATACAACAGATGTGACTATGCATGGCAGATCCGTATACAAGTGGTAAGTTTTTGAACATTTTTTATTTGTTTTCAAATTTGAAGGTTGATCCAATTTTTATTTTCGGTACTATATACGATTTTAAGTTTAATTATAACATTGTGTTGCATATTGTCTTATGCTATATTTGTCCTTGACCGAAAATTAAAAATTTAAGCTAACTTTTACCTTTGTTAATATGTTTGATCTTAATTGCAATTAATTAATCCTAAAAGTAATGTGGCGAGAGCTAGCAGGGACATTATCCTTATTTATTGTTACCCTTCAGTTAAATAAAAGTCAAACTTAGAGGATGGAAAGGTCTAAGTTGTCACGGTTTGCGACAATAAAAAAAACAGATTTGCTAAATAAATATTGAATTAAATAACAAAGAACTAACTATAACTTGGAAATATAAATTAAAAAAATGAAAGCATTTGGTAGTAAATAAATAACAGCAAGTCCGGTGAGTGGCGCGAGAGCCAGGAATCGCGTAGGGTGCAATCTGGTTGAAACGTGATTGAAGGGTATGTAAGTGAAAAATGTATATGTACATATGTACGTACATTTAGATATTCATACAGTAAGTATACGATGTATTATTTATATCTTTCTTGACTCTGTGTATATTTCTACTTCTCACTTCCTTACATGTCGAGGCAGTAGACAAATAACTGTTCTATAGTAGGACAATACCGTTAGTAAGGAATGCTACATCGTCCGGGGCACGATTTGGCCAGTAACCGGTCTGCTCGCTATGGTTTCACTCAAGAGAATGATACAATTGGCTTGGGTCGACCTGGCTACAAGGAGCGGTCAAGGTCGAAACAGCCAGGCCCTGTGGTTGCCGACTGTGCAAGGAACGAATGGCGAATTGGTACGTGGAATGTTAGAGGTATGCATGGTAAAGAATTTGAAACTGCGAATGTAATGTACGAAAGGCACCTTTATATTCTGTGTGTATCTTAGATAAAGCACAAAGGAAAAGATGCTGTGGAGATGGAGGATGGCAGCCGAGCACTATGATCAGGAGTTGAGATTGCAGTGCATGGCGCAAACGGAGTTGGGGTGATCGCAAGAGAAAGAGTGAAAAGATGTGTTAAACAGTACGAATTGGTATCTCCCCGGGTAATGTGGATTACAATAAAAGTGGAGCTTCGAAGAATTTTTCTTATTGCATACTATGCACCGGTAAATGGAGAAATAGCCCAGGAGCGTGAGAACTTCTGAAATGAAGTAGAGAACGTGTTGAACGTATGTAGGCCAGGCGAAAGAGTGATGATAGTGGGAGATATGAACGGATGAGCGGGTGTACAGAGAGAACATAGGAAAGTTCGGAGACCAAAGAGTTACTGAGAATGGTGAACGCGTGGTGAACATCTGTGTAGATAGAAGTGTGTTTGTATTCAATACATGGTTTAAACATAAAAATGTGCATATGTATACATGGCAAAGAGGTGAATCTAAAGGTATGGTACACTTCATAGTGCATGATGAACGGCTTAGAAACCTGGTGAAAGGAAGGAAAGTAATGCGCGGGTCGGAGTGTGTGTCGGACCACTTTTTGGTTGTATCGAGAGTGTTTAGGGAAAAAGTGGGTCTGGAGAAGGAAAGCAAGCGTAGTCCGAAGGTCCAAAATTAGGGTAGACAAACTAGTGGATACTGGTGCAAGAATGAAATACGCAGATGCTGTGAGTAAAGAGTTGAATGCAAATGAAACAATGTAGAACGAACAATTAAAAGACACTGACATTGAAAGTGCATGGATAAGCTAGAAAAAGTATGTTGTCAATTGTACTGTGTGGATATGTGGAACAGCACTGTAGGTGGACAGAAAAAATGTGCTTCGTGGAATGAGGCGGTAAAAAAGGCAGTATGTAAGAAAAAAGATGCGTACATGGCAATGATTGCTGCAAAAAATGAGACTGAGAAAAAGTGATTGTATGAGGCGCATAAACTAGGAAACAAAGAAGCGAAGGTGGCAGTCAGAATAAGTAAAGATGAACTGATGGCTGTGGAAGAAAACAAAAAACTCTTCTGGAAATGGGTCAAAAATACAAAACGTGGCCCAAAACAGAACGATACAGGAGTGACCAATATGAGCAACGAAATAGTATGGACGATTATGAAGTGAGGAAATGCTGGCCAGAACATTTCGGAAAGCTGTACAGCAGCGAGGAAAGTAAGACTGAAGGGTTAAATAAGGAGAATGTAGAAGGAATGGTGAATGAAACTGAGAAGGATATTGGGATAAATGCGCTAGATAAAACGGTAGGAATGTTGAAAAACGGCGTAGATAAAATCACTGGTGAAATGCTAAAGTATGCAAAGCTTATACGAAGAATGTGTGTTATTCAATGTATGCATTATGTGTGGAAAAGTGCCGAGAGATTGGAAGAGCGCGATCATTGTACCACTGTATAAGGATAAGGGGAAAAAGAGTGATTGCAAGAACTACAGGTGAATAAGTTTGCTCAGCGTGTCTGGTAAAGTATTTGGAAGAATACTGATTGATAGAGTACGAGACTGTATTGTACTGGCTGTACTGTGCGTTTGTAGATCTGGAGAAAGCTTACGACATAGTGAATAGGGAGAAGCTGTGGGAAATATTAAATGAATATGGCGTAAATAAAGGCCCAATAAACGGAATAAGGGCAGTATACAACGGTAGTCGGGCATGTGTTAGGGCAAGAGGAGGTGTGGATGAGTACTTTAATATTGAGCAAGGAGTGCGCAAAGGCTGTTTGGTGTCACCGTAGTTGTTCAATGTATACATGGATAAATGTGTTAGACAAGCATGTATCGATACGAGTGGTGTAATGGTTGGTGACGTAAATGTACGACTTCTGGTGTATGCAGATGACGCAGTCTTATTAAGTGACAGTGCGGATGAGCTGCAAACTGCTCTGATTAAGTTTGGTACAGTCTGTGAAAGCATGGACCTAAAGGTAAATATGAACAGAACTAAGATTATGGTGTCCAATCGGGAAGGTGGAAAGGAAAGTAGCGGATTTACTCTGCAAGATGAAATTGTGGAGCAAGTGGACGAGCTGGTATATCTGGGTAGAATGTTGACTGCAGATGGTACAATGGAGGGCGAGATTGGTCGAAGGGTCAATGCTGGAAAGAAAGCGATTGGAAGTATGTGGACGATAATGAGAAACGAAAGCATGAGCTTAGCTGCGAAACGAGCAATCTATAATGGCGTGTTTGTCCCGTCAGTACTGTATGGAAGTGAGACATGGATATGTCAAAAAAAGCACGAAAGAAAAATGAATGCCGTGGGTATGAGATTCCTCAGAAGCGCATGTGATAAAACGACAAGGGATAAGATAAATGATGAATGAATAATGACGGAGTGTGGCGAGGACAGGCGATGATGGATAGATATAAAAGTAGTACATTACGTTGGTTTGGTGAGAGAATGAACAACGCAAGATTAACGAAGGAAATATAAGTGGGTGAGGTTAGAGGAAAGGCCGGCTGGTAGGCCGTGTAAAACTTGTCTGAATGTAGTAGAATGTATGATAAAGGAAAGAAAGGTTTTTAAAATAAAAGGGCAAGTCAGAGACAATGTATGGATCTAACGGAATCTAGAGAGGTATGCGGAGATATAAAAGGTGTTAATTCAGGTGTAGAATCTAGAATAAGGGGGATGAATCCACCTGCATTTTACTTGCATGTAGTTGCCACACATTAAATTTAGTCGTCGACGATATGGCAAATAACTTTATAGTATACTAAAAAAAAATTTACTTGTTTTTTGATTCGTCAACCTTTAGATTATCAAAACATTTTAAGGGACTAACTCTAAAACCACTGAATCATACTCGTTGGGAAAGTGTAGTAGAAGTACTAAAACCCTTGAGGTATCAATTGAGAAGTATTTACGGTGCTTTGTTAAGTATTTATGAAATTGACACTTCTATAAGAGATGACGTTTCTGTCCTGGTGCACTCCATTAAACAGTTTAAGTTTTTATGCTTAATTGCAATTTGGTTTAAAATCTTAAATTGTATTAATCTCATCAGCAAGATACTACAGACCAAACACATAATCTATCATCTGCTCTTGAGCTAATAAAGAATTGTACAGTTTTTATTTAAGGATTTTTATTCGAATGAGGCTTTTAAAAAGTGCTCTGTAATGCAAAGGAACCGGTATACGTTATTGCTATCCCAGTTGATTCTAACACAACCGCGTGCACAGCTCGACGAAAATCTGTTAACTTTCTTTACGAAGCACGCGATGATCCGGCCGCAGAACCCAAAATGCAAATTTATAATAATTTTATTTTTTATAATAGATCAAGCTTTAGAAACTAGTTTTGATTTGATCAATACCTACTGAAATCATTTACAATTTTTGTCAAGATGCACGATTTAAAAAATGTACCTAAAACGAGTTAATGAAATATTGTTAGGACTTGGAAATACTATTGACACTTGAGTTATTACGTGAAATAGTAAATGCAAAACAAATTTCAATTGAGGAATTAGGTACTAGCAATGCTTTAGATGTTGCTCTTAACCTCAGCATTGTCTTGTCAGTAAGTGTGGCAAGTGGAGAAAGAAGCTTTTCTAAATTGAAAATAATTAAAAATGTCTACGTTGCAGTACCACCCAAAATCTGCTATAAGACGGTTTGGCTACATTAGCTATAGAACATCAATTAGCATTATTTAGAGGTTGGCTGAACTAAGAAAAAAACACTTAGTTTTTTTATGCGGTTCTGTTGTTATTTTTTACAGTAGTGTATTATTGTATGTAGTTTGTTTAATATATGTTACGTTCTTTAATAGATATGTCACTAACTCATTGTACTTACCCTAGCCATTGAGTAATGATGTAGTCATTACTCAATGCCCTAGCTATCTTATAGTATTATTATTAGGTACTGTTCGTATTCAATATAAACAGCGCTAAGTATCTAAATATACAAAATTTAGTTATCTAAATGCGAACTTAATAATTCAGAGTAATGTTAGATTTGTACAAGTATTCAGTATAATTTTATGATAGCAGTATATACTTTTAAAACATGACGTTTTTAATATTCTGTCAAACAAAAATATAAATTGTTTTCAATTGTAACTGCTATATCTGCTGGAGCCATCTAACGTTCATAATATGCAACTATACTAGCTATACTATCTCTAGCCCTCTTACGTTATTATTCAAAACAATTGTGTAGTTTCCTTTGCTTTGAATGTAACATAGATGTCGCATTTATATTTTAATGTTGTAAATCGAAAAACATCCTTCTAGGGAATATAAATAAAAATAAAAATGGGAATTACAAAAGATACATTTTTACCTACGGATGAAGAATTAACAGTACAAGAAATAGAATTATCTGGTCCAGCTTTAAAAGCAGGAGCTTTTCATTTAGGAAAAGATTGTGAATGGGTGAATAATGTGAGGTTAATTATCTAATCATTTTCCAAATGCTCAAGAAACATTTGATTTTTTAGGAATTTGTGTTATGCCGTAAAGAAGAAGATGATCCGAGAAAGTGTATTAATGAAGGCAAAGCTGTTACAAGTTGTGCATTAAACTTTTTTCGTAAAGTAAAAAAATCGTGTGCTGGTGAATTTGGACAATATGTTCACTGTCTTGATAAATCAAGTACTAATCAAGATTTTACTGCGTATGTAGTTATTGTAATTACTGGGACTTTTTATTTTCAATTACTTTTTAGTTGTCGTAAAACCCAAGCTGTATTTGATAAATGCATGTTTGATAATTATAAAATCGAAAGACCCTATTACGGGTATTTTTCAGAAGTTCAAATCCATAAAACTAAAAGACCAAAGCCAGTTCCTGAACCACCTGCACATTATCCAGATGCTACACCACCCATACCAGATGCAAAAGAGAAAATACCTGCAAAATATGGTTTTAGATTCCATTGGATATATTAAAACATTGTTGTATTAACTTCCTGTAAAAAACTTTTATTTAATTTTATAAAGGAGTTAATATACAATGTTTCGTAGTAGCAAGTTGTGTATATACAGAAATAAAATATATAGCAATAATTTTATTTGTGCATTTTCTGTGTTCCTACAAATTGATTTTACTTTCAGTGCACAATTCATTACTGCTTGGTATCACCAAATTTACATTATAGAGAACTGGAGCTTCAATCATTTAAATAGTTTTAATATATCTTTAAAAGCTTGTATATCTAGTTCTAGTCTTTCTATATAATTAGGTCTACCTTTCAATGTTTATTGCAATGTTGCAGTGCAACAGAAGTAAGACACTGATGTAGATATTTGTAAATTAGGTTTATTTTTATTGGGTTGATGCATTTACATCATGACATAAAACAAAACGTGCAGTACGCTAAGTAGCAGCATCATTTATTTAGCACAATCATCGTTGATTTAATTACATTTTTCTTTAAATTTAATAAGAGTAAAACATGATTGATTCTAACTGGTAGATAATAATATATTGCCCAATAGTAAAAACCATTTACAAGCAAGTAGGTCTAATTTAAAACGTAAGTTTCATAAATGTAATAACTAATAACAAACATGTAAAGAATGTTAAGGTTTACATATGCTCTGAGATTACAAGTTGGAACGAGAATAAAGTATATTAGGTATTAGCTAGTTTAATTCAATCATTCTTAAGGGCTAAGTGTTTTGCAAGAGGAATGAAATAAACGATTGTTAAGTATTTACTCACAAATAAAAATCAAGTGAATAAATTTTA
The DNA here is from genome assembly GCA_036346205.1 of Vesta saturnalis. NCBI lineage: Eukaryota > Metazoa > Arthropoda > Insecta > Coleoptera > Lampyridae > Vesta > Vesta saturnalis. The sequence goes on along the minus strand of JARFJB010000610.1, from coordinate 2,508,933 downwards.
ATCGAAATTTGTGCATCAGATAGGTAAAACACTAATTTTAGTCCTGGCACCTTTCTTGAGTGCAGCTTGAACAAGATTCATACAGGGATTAAAACGGCAAAACAGACTTGAAGCGAGTTTCAAATTAATTTGGTGTATCAAATGTCACACTTGTAGTGTCAAGTCAACCAGCTTATGAAAAGGTTGAGCCAAGATTTCTCGCTACAAGATAACAAGCTGATCTTATAGCTTTAAACATGCTGTATACTCAATTCTTGCAAGTTTGAACCAAGCATGAAATATTTTAGCATTCTTGACTCAACCATTTCTAAAGCTTTTTGCAAGCATGCATATGAAAGTAAAATCCAAGTAAACAAAGTAATAAATTTCAAATTTACTTAATGAAAAATAATTGGTAACATTAAAAACATAGGGTAAAGGTACACAAGAGTGCCCATCTAAGAGGTTTTTTACTATAAAAAACTATATTTCAAAAATAATAGACTGCAGGAAAAAAGGAACCTACATACTTACAAAAGTATTTTACCTTCAAAAAATTAACAAAAGCTTATTAAAATGCATAAAAAAGGTACTTTATTAAAATAATGAAAATGCGCACTCTTGTAGACCTAAATTTCACAAGAGTGCGCATTGTGGGATATAAGAGTACGCAATTACAAACATAAGTCACATTCAAAATTTCCAGCCAGATATGCAGTGCAACTTTCATTCCACCACTGCTGACATCGATGGCACTGAATCCAATCTTCGTTAGGAGGCTCAACAAAATGTTCTGCACAACCAGGACAGAGAACGTCTTCACTTTTCTGATTGCATTTGTTACCTTTGCCTACATTTGTTATTTTCTTACCACATTTCAGCTTCTTTCCTCCTGATTTTTTCTTAATATTGTCCTCTTTTCCAGAAAGGTTTTCGGCAATTTTTCGTTTAACAGTTTTAGTCTTTGCTTTTGTTTGTTTCTCTAGCTTATCTTTATATGGAGTACTTGTCAGGATTTCTGATTTCTGCATAAGTTTTCTTTTTTTTTTGTTTTTCTGTTAATGTAGGAAAAGGCCTAAGTTATTCAGGTTTCGTGGAACAACTTGGGCCTGCATCTTCATGTAAAATAGTAAAATTGGTGTTTTTCTATGGAGTTGATAGAATGGGTATTTTTTTAAGCTGATTTTCATTGCTACCTTTAGTAACCTGGGGAGAACTATTATGGGATTCTTCTACAATATCTTCGACCTCTGACAAGTTAAAAATGTCTTCTTGTTCAAAGATAATTTCTGCTTGAGACAAGTCAAAATTCTCAGGAAGAATAGTTTGATCTAATGGTAATGGTAATCCATTTTAGTCAAAACCCATTTCTACAATCACTGTCCCATCTTCGTTTTGGTTTTCCATAATAGTACCACTAAAAATATCTTCGTTTTCTTCATCACCATTTAATTCTTCGCAAGATCCAACACAGAGTTATTAATTTTTGGGGAACCCAATCTTTCCATAGCTCTGTCTGTAAACAGCGAGGGACTAAAATCTTCATCATCAAATATTTGTGGATTATAGGGCCAAATGCCTGTAGCTTCAAAAGCCTTCTCTGCCTTTCCAATATTTGAAACAGTATTGTATGCGGTTTTAAATAAACCTGCTACACATTTTGAAGTAACGGGCTTTCCAGGGTTAGACACTAACCAGTTTTCAACAACTTTGGTGTAAGCAGTTTTAAATGGCCCAAAATATCCTCTGTCGAGGGGTTGGATTTTGTGACTCGCGTGAGGTGGGAGATAACAAATGTATAAAATTCTCCTTACAATACCGAATAACATCTAGACTTCTGTGTGATAAGTGATTGTCTAAAAGCAGTAGCACCGGTTTTTCAAGAGATGGTTTAACATTATTTCGGACATGTCTTATCCACTTCAGAAAAAGTTCGGTATTAATAAATTCCGAGTCTGAAATCATGCAAAGAATTCCTGTTGGTGCCCCTTGGAATGAATCTTGATTCATTCTCTTTCTTTTAAGAATCAACGCTGGTGGAACATAATAACCAGCTACATTCATGCAGCAAACTGCGGTAACCAGTTCTTCTCGTTCCCCACTAGAGACTTTACCGACATGTTTTTGCCCTTCACACTTAGGACTTTTGGAGTCTTGTTAGGAACAGTTGATATACCTGTTTCATCCATGTTAAAAATTTGATTGGCAGAAAAATTGTACTTTTCATACATTATTTTCAGGTTTTTAAAAAATAATTCGATTTGAAGTTTATTGAAGCCTATCATCCTACCTAAGGAACATTGCTCAGGTTTACGCAGAGTGATATTATTTCGTTGACAAAAACATCGCACCCACGTCTTACTCGCCCTCTTCAAACTTTCATTAAAACAGTGCTTTATTTTATTGGCATTAGCAAAATGAAAGGCGAAAGTCATTAGATCTTGCATGGTAATACCATAAAAACGTCGATCCATTTCTTTGACATATTCCGCCAGTTCAGTTTCTTTTTCTGGTGAAAAAACTGTATTAAAACGTTCCAAAGATTTAGGCACAGTGTTACATTTTTAATCTTTTTCTTAAAGTAGATTCTGGTATATTCAACTCCCTGGCGATGCTTCTTTTTTTACAGCCTTCCTCCAATTTTCTACGTATTTCTACCATTAATTCTTCTGTGAACACCAGTTTTCTTGAACTTTTTCTTTTATAAGTGCTCATTTTAAAACCTAAAGATGAAAAAATTACGTTAGATTGCCCATTTACAATATTAACATTTTTTAAAAATGCGAGTACACAAGAGTACGCACTGCGCACTCTTGTAAAATGTTAAGTACGTACTCTTGTATATTTCCACCGCATGGTAAATTTTAGTCCTTAATTAACAAACACACAGATACTGGAGCTCAATTTCTACAAAATACTTACCAAATAATACTATGTTTCACTTGGAAACACTCAAACTATTGTTTAGCACCGTAACTTTCACTTAGGACGCTAAATTAGACCGCGTAAATGTTTCAGCTGTGACAGCGGTTTGACCACTAATACAGATATCTTCAATGTTGACACACCAGCAACGAAAACTGCACCATTAGAGGATTCCATATGTTTATACTAATTCGATGATTGAAAACTAGATGGCGATACGCGATTTTTATGGAAAATATTCACAATGCGTACTCTTGTAGACTGCGCGCTCTTGTATGACTTTACCCTACATCATGAAATCTAAAATCACTTATGTAAATTAAAAATATATTTCAAAAACGAATGAATCTGTCCCACAGCTTCTTCCATTACGTTGCTGCTAGAAAAAATTCTTTATGGAATAAAGTATTCATATATAGAAAAAAATAGGTAATAATAAACATATCCATTCATTTCTAATTAATTATAGGATAACATTAATATTAACTATGAAGCAAAACATTTGTGCTCACTTGAGGGATGTACCCAATTACAGTTAACTTCATATAGCACCTTCACTATAGCTGGTCACTATACCGTCTTTCAATCTTTTACAAACAGCCACAGTAAAGAAAAGAAACACCAACCGTTATTTCATACTTATCTAGGGCATATTTCTGAATCATAGAACATAGCTACTGTACACCTGTGATATCATAAGGTTATAAACAAGAAACCTACGGCGACGTAAATGCACGGTCGGTGGCCCACGCACACAAACGTGCGCATGCGCTGACAAGCATATACGCACGCATACACGGACCAAGCCAATGGCCTTTCTACATAAGGTGGTGTTGAACACACGCACACGCCACGCACAGCACATGCACACCACACGCACACGCACACACACGCACACTACACCACACCACACGCACACCACGCACACGCACACGCACAAGCCACCACGACACCACACACACACACACACACACACACACACACACACACCACACACATCACACATCACACATCACACACCACTACACCACACATCACACACACACACACACACACACACACACACACACACACACACACACACACACACACACACACACACACACACACACACACACACACACACACACCACACACACACACACACACACACACACACACACACAACACAGACACAGACACACACACAGACACACACAGACACAGACACACACAGACACATACAGAGACACACACAGACAGTGTGTGTGTGTGTGTGTCTGTGTGTGCTCGTGTGTCTGTGATCGTGTTTGTGTACGTGTCTGTCTGTGTATCTTTGTGCGTGTCTGTGTGCGTGTGTATGAGTGCGCGCGCGTGCGCGGGTATTTGTGTGTGTGTGTGCGCGTGCGTGCTTGTGTATTTGTACGTGTGCGTGTGCGTGAGTTAGTGTGTGTCCGTGAGTATGCGTGTGTGTGCGCGTCTGTGTGCGTGTGCGTGTGCGTGTGCGTGAATGTGCGTATGTGTGTCTGTATTCGTGTGTGTGTGTGTGTCTGTGTGTGTGTCTGTGTTTGTGTATGTGCGTGTGTCTGTGTGTGCGTGTGTGCGTTTGTGTGTGTGTGTCAGTATGTGTATGTGTGTGCATGTGTGTCTGTATCTCCGTGTGCCTGCGTGTGTGTGTGTGTGTGTGTGTGTGTGTGTGTGTGTGTGTGTGTGTGAATGTGTGTGTGTTTTTTTTTATTAATCTTTATTCAGCATGCACCGTTAACATATTACATGCATAATTATCTTTTATGATATGCTTAAAACTATTATTTGTATTATATCATCAATCTAACTAAGTGTTCATCATGTACATATCAATAGTGATAATAATATTCACACGTTACAATGAAATTACCTAACTGCCTAACAAATAAAAAAACTTAGGCATATCTAACACTACTATGTAAGACAATAATAAACATTAGCTAACTAAAGATTCGAAGTCTACACTTTTAACAAATTCATTAAAATAACACACAAATCTTGTAATTAAAACGTTTTCCAGAATTGGCCAGCTTTCTCCATAATTTCTTATTCTGTTAATTAATACATCTCGTTGATTATTTAGTATTGCACAATTGTATAATAAATGGTGAACAGTTTGTTCTGCATGATTACATTTACACATTGAATTTTCATTTATGCCAAAACGTTTTAAATAGCTATTAATTTTTCCATGGCCGGTCACAAAAGCTGTTAATGACGGCGATTGTGGATATGTAATTTCAAGTCTTGATTTAATTGTTGGAAAATATTTTTTAGTTACTGCCCCATTTTCGGTATTTTGCCACTCTTCGTTCCAGGAATCTACACTAACGGTTTCCTGTTGCTTAATTATTTCTTTTCTTTGAATTTTGTAATCTGTAATTCCCAAATTTTGTTTTAAATATTTGTTCAAGTAATATGTATTGTATATTTCCTTCAATTTAATTTGTACAGGTGTGATACCGGCAATAACACATGAAGAATCATGCGAAATTGTTCTGTGCCCTTTTATTATTTTAATGTTTATTAATCGTTGAACCCTTTTTAATAATTTAACGTTCTTTTTAATTTTTAAAGCTGCAAACCAGATTGGTATTCCATAAGATAATATTGGTAATATGGCTCCTTTATATATGACTTTTAATGCCTGTTGTCCTAAACCCCAATGTAATTTTGCTGATTTCGATAGAATTGCAATTAACGTACTTTTTTTTTCACATATATATTTGATATGGAATTTAAAATTGAAACTGTGATCTACAAATATGCCTAAATATTTCATAGTGGTAACTTGTTCTAAAGTTTTGTTATTCAAATATACTTCTAAACTTGTATGTATGTATTTATTTTTTCTTGTTATTAACATAATTTTTGATTTCAGGTCATTAAATTCCATTTTGTTTTCTAAAGCCCAATTTTGAAGTTTCTTTAATTCTGTATTAGCATAGAATTCTGCTTCTACAGGTGTTTGTGCTTTTGTCAAAATTATTAAATCGTCAGCGAATGCTAAAACTTCAGTTCTCTCATAATAATTGAGTGTAAAAACTGAATTATAATTAATATTCCAGTATCCTGGACCACAGCAAGATCCTTGTGGACATCCTTTACTTGAATATTTCTTTACAACTGTTCCGTTATATTCTAAGATTGCAAGTCTATTATTAAAATAATTTCTTGTTAAATTATATAAATTTTTTGGGCAATGTAGTTCTTTTAAAGATTTGAAAATGCTGGGCCACCATGCAGCATCAAACGCGCCTTTAATATCTAAACTTATCATAACTACACAATAATTTTGATTTAAACTTTCATCAATAAATTTTTTTAATAAAATTAAAGCATCAATTGTACTTTTGTTAGGTGTAAATCCAAATTGATTTTTGTTCATTAAATTATTTTTATAAACATGTCTCATAATTTTAGTAATCATTAATTTTTCTAATATTTTTCCACCTGTGTTAATAAGACTTATTGGTCTAAACTTACTTGCATCTTTACTGTCTTCTTTGCCTGGTTTCAGAATAGGAATAATCAATGAAATTTTCCAATCTTGAGGAAAATATGCACGTGTTAAGCATTCATTAAAAATAGATAATACAAATTTTGGATATGATTTAGACAGTTTATAAAATACGTCACATGTTATACCATCTAAACCAGGTGCTTTCTTTGGGTTCATACTTTTAATGGATGCTTCTATTTCTTCTACGGTAAATTTTGAATCATCTTCAGTGCTAATTCGGTCATTGATCATTTCTCTCACTTCACGGTGATATAAGGAGTCATCTTCCAAGCAATCGTCTGAAATAAAATGGTTTATCATGTATTCCAAAGTATCCTTGATGTTTGTCGTAAATTTGCCATTTTTTTCTTTAAGAGTTGTAATAAAAGGACTTCTCTTTACTTTTCCTGAAGCTAGTTTATAAGCAGTGCACCATGGATTCGATTCTCCACGAATAGTACAATAATTTTTCCACGATTCGAATTTTGTTGTTCTAATTAAATTTTGATACAGAACTTTTTCTTGAAAATATGTATTTTTTATTTCTAATTTTAATGCACAATTATTATATGTCCTTTGATATTTACGTCTTAATGCATTTACCTTTTTTCTATACACAGTCAATTCTTCTGTCCACCATGAATTTGTATTTTTAATAGGATATTTGGTTCTCGCTTTAGAAACGCGAAAAGAGGAATGGCAAGCATTTTTTACTTCCGTGTTAAACTTATTAAAAATGATATCAAAATTATCAGAATGCAATGCCTTATATTCTAATATGTAATCAATACTGTCTACACTATTTTCATTATTAATATTAAACGCGTTTTTAAGTTTCTCAGTAATCAAGTTATCAAATAAATTCCAATCATTTTCTTAATTAAAAATTTTGGTCTTCTAAATGTAATTAATGATTTTGGTTTGTCTAAATTTAAATAAAATGATATAATATTGTGGTCAGAACAACTTTCTTGATTCTCTATGGTCCAATCAGAAATAAATGTTAGTAAATTATTGTTAATGAGAGTTAAATCGATAAAACTATGCCCTCTTGAATTTTCAAATGTAGGAAAACCTAAATCTTCATTTACAATAAATAGATCTTCCATTATAATAAATTCTTCCAAAATTTTTCCTCTAGCGTTAGTAATTCTATCAAACCACATTTTAGATCTACAATTGCTATCTATTCCAATTAATAGTGCTTCCCTTTTTCCTAATTCAATGATATTTGTTAGTAATCTCAAACTACAATTAAGATCATTATTGATATCAAAATGTATACTTGCAAAAATGTAAGATTTCTCAACAACAATAATTTTAATAACAACACAATCTTCTGGAGATATTTGGGTGATTAAAATTCCACATAAGGTGTTATTCCTCAAAATGATTGCTGCTCTTTTTTTTTATCACCACACTCGAAAGTAATGTAATCAGTTGGATATCCTTTAACTCGATTCTTAACAGTGTAAGGTTCTTGTACTAAAGCTATATCTATTTTATAATTTTTCATATAATTTATTAAATTTAAAGTGGCTGCCCTTGAATGTTGCATATTTAACTGAATGCACTTAATATTAAGTTTTCCTCTAGATTTATGAGCCATTATCTAATATTTAGTATTTTCTTGATACTTCCGTACAATGTCTACATAATATGGTCAATTTTTGTCTAGGGCAGAATGATTTTCATTATTTTTTCATTTTTCGCGTATTTGTTCCTATTTACGCAATTAATGCATTTATATTCCTCCTTTACTGCCTTACATTCTCTAAGACTATGATTTTCTGCACATATAGGACAAATCGTTTCACCTTTGCAATCTTTTGCCCTATGATTAAATTTAGAACATTTAAAACATCTATTTACATTTATATAATCCTCAATTTTACAAATACTCCATCCCAATTTCAACTTCTTGTTTAATAATTTTAATCTTGCTGTAGAGTTAACTTCAACTAT
>JARFJB010000610.1:2395556-2488056 GCA_036346205.1 Vesta saturnalis | reverse complement strand
AATCCACTAATTGAGTGGTATTGTTGATGCTTAGTTGCAAATCTACTTTTTGAATTAAAATCGTTGAAGAGTTTATGTGAAGAATGAATCGAATTCCATGTTTTGCTTGTGGAAATGTTTTAGTTCCTAGGGTTATGGTGAAAATAAGTAGTGAGGTAAATGCAAGAAAGCAGGAAATTGTGATTGCACGTCGCCGCGAAGCAAATCTACCAGAGCGGGTCATAATAGAAGAAACTCGAATCAGTAATGTCTGCAATATTTCTATTGTAAGGGAAATTCAAGCAATAGACAATAACCCAAATTGTTTGCGATTAAATGTGCTACAAAGGTCAGCTCACTTATGCTGCATTTGTAACGATGGGAATGATATACATAAAATATCCATGAAAGGTAGAATTAATATTTTTGTTGAGAGAGATATATACGTGTCAGCAAATACGTACTGCTGTAATATTCATTTGTATGAGAATGGTAATCTGTTTGAGTTGCTGCTCCCTGGGTTACGATATGTAAATCGGCCATTATTAGCAGGTAATGAGATTTATATTTTTTTCAAGCATTACGTAAGGAAATTAAGAAAAAAAGCTACCACACGGCTTACGAAGACGAAAATAACTTCACAGATTCTCAATTTAAAGCAGTTTCTCCTACAACCAATGATCAATTTAATAATCTTTTCAACTTTTGTGACCCCGTTAGAATAGGAAATTCTTTGAGATATGTAAGTAAAAAAGATCTCTTAGCATTCCTGTGCAAGTTACGACAAGGTCTTAGTGATAGTTTTTTAGCGGTTATTTTTAATTATTCCACAAGATAACAAGCCACTTTAGCTATATCTCTAGTTAGACAATCTCTTTCTGCAAGATTTGTACCACAGAATATTGGATTTAGTGCTACAGCAAGAGACAGCTACATCGAAAATCATGTAACTCCTTTTGCAAATCATCTATATAATCAAAACCTGGATCGGCCTCAAGTTATAGTGTATAATGACTGTACTTATCTAAAAATAGAGAAAAGTTCTTGTTTTAAAGTGTTGCGACAGTCCTACTGTACTTATAAGGGTAAACATCTTATCAAGCCATCTCTGCTTGTTGCCCCGAGCGGATTTACTCTAGACATTCAAGGGCCATATTTCTCAAATTCTGAAAACAACGATGCTAACATACTTATAAGTGAATTTAATAAAGATGTGAATGAAATGCGTGAATGGTTTAATGAAGGAGATATTTTCATTCTCGACCGCGGGTACTTGGATGCTATTCCAGCTTTGAATAGATTAGGTATTAATTTTAAAATGCCAGCCTTTTTGCCCAGAGGTCAGCTACAGTTATCCACAGAAGAGGCTAATCATAGTCGTCTCGTTACGAAAACCAGGTGGATCGTAGAAGCACGCAATAGGCACTTAAAATCAATTTTTAAATTTTTTAGCTTTAAGATAAAAACACCCCACATTTGTAATATTGCTGATTTTCTTAAAATTTCTGGAGCAATTATAAATAAATATTTTCCACCCATTTTAATTAAAGATGCTACTATTGAGCTAGCTGAAAATATTCTTCAAAAAGTTCAAGAGCCAAATGATGTTCAAGCCAGGGTTGAGGAGGAAAACTTACGCGCTAGAAGGGGCAGATGGGTTGATTTAAATGAAATTATCGTTCCCTCATTCCCACGTTTGTCACATTACTATCTTAAAGAGTTAACTGTAGGTATTTTTCAATTAAAGCTTGCTCCTTCTTATATACAGGACAATGAAATAGAGGACCGCCAGGTTCAATATCAATTTGATGAAAACTACGAACCCAGTTTTATACGGGTTAGGATATATTCTCGCCTCAGAAATGCTACTCGTTACCAGTTGCGGATTGCATTTGTACCGAATAATGAGGAAGAAGAACCTAACCCAATATTAGGTACTTACTGCACCTGCAAGACTGGTGCCAGAACTTTAGGTACTTGTTCTCATGGGGCAGCTGTACTATGATTTTTAGGATACGCTAGGTATCAAGAGCTAATCAAATATCCTTCTACAAATGTTTTAAATTATATACTAAATGCAAATAATGTGGAGGCAATAGACATTTAACATTTGATTATGCAACTTTTTGATTTCTATGACAATGGTTATATCAAGACCAAATATTATTTACTGTTTTCTGCCTCACCAATTCAGTTAACTGATACCTTATTAAGCTTAGATATTTTTAATATATTAAAATACGTTCATTAACGTTTCTACATAAACATTTCTTATTTCCAATGACTGTACAAAGCGGTTAGTGATGATGGAGGTAGACCTGCGAAACCGGTTTGTCGATGGTGTGAACAGTGAAGACACTAGTATCTTAAATAATTTTCTTTTCTTAGTTTTGCAAAATAAAGATGAACTTCGACAAGCGCCTTCTTTATCAAAAGAATCTACTGAAAACTTTATTAGAAAATAGTGAGCATAATAAATGAAGCACATCTAACCTTTCTATCTGTCAATCTCCAAAAGCTTTGTATTTCGCAACGACATCCAATTGCAAGGGATTTTTTATGTTAACGGTTTTTTCCGTACCTATATGAAGTTTAAGATATCGCTTTGGTCCTTTATACTTGGACACCCAGTATCAGTATAAACAGTATATACAGTTAACAAATAGTTTATTTTAATATAGACATTTCAATTAAGTTATCAGAAAATTAACTAGGAAGTATAATAATACTCAATTAAATCTATTAAAGAAATGAAACACTCTGTATAACGGACGTCTAGGGGACTTAACTTGCAATAATAATTTAAATGGACATATATATGTGTTAACTTCCATTCACCAAAATATCAAAACAATACCACCGTATAATTCTTTTCAGATACATATATTTGGTCTCACCCTGTATATCAGGTGTATTTACAAAAATAATGAAAGTAAAGGTTGTAACCAGTAGCAAAAAAATAACATTTCACTAAGTTTTGCGTTAATATTGGCAAAAATATCCATTTTAGGATATATTGAAAGTATCAAATAGTGATATTGCAGACCCTGTATATCAAAAACTGTTGAGCTTTGAGCTTTCGGGCAAAGAAGACATTTGATCAATTGGTCAAGTTCTAGAACATATCAAAATTTGGTTAAATTCTGACCGAAAGGTATTTTACATTTAAAACGCTAAAAAGCATTTAAAACCCTTAATCGCAGAGCTTCGGATTGTAAGGGAGGTTTAACTTGTCCTGTTTGTGCGCTTCTCATACATTAAGCAAGTTCAAAAGAGAAACAATTAAACGCGTTAATTATTTTTATTACAACAAATTCAATAACGACACACAGCATTCACGCACGCACGCAAGCACGCACGCACACATACACACACGCACACGCACACGCACACGCACACGCACACGCAAACGTGTTGTTACATTTAAAACATTTGGTAACTAAAAAGTAATTATCTAATAGAGACATACTCCATAATATTTTAATTTTCTTTGTCTTTTAACAATTTGTTGGTATCACCACTCACTTCTACGATAAAATTTCTAGATTTGCGATTTTTTATTTTCATAATAAATTTTGATATAAAATCGTTTTTGTATACAATTTGAATTCTGAATTTTGATTCAGAATGATGTCATAAGCATTAACCAACGTCATTTTAGGAATATTAAAAATAATAAGTTTGGGTAGTTTTTCTTAGGTGTGTATGCTTGAAGATCATCCTTACATACATTATTTATAGAATCTTTAATTATTTCTACTTCATCGTTACTTTGAGATATAATAAGTAATTTACCATCTTTAATAGATTTCAAATAGTCTATACCAACCTTTAGTTCAATGGGATGTATCTTTCTCTTAATTATTGTTTTTACTGATTCGGAACCTTATAAATTTCTTGATTTTACTAATAATGTATATTGGTGATAATTTTCATTAATCTTTGATTGTCCTTTAACGAAATTAGGGTACAGATTTTTTCTGTTTGGATTAATTAATTCATTTTCGCTTCATGTGACATACACCAAACTTCTATTTAAAAGTGTCATTTATAATGAGTTAATTGACACAATGATTAGATTTTAAAAAATGGTTTTCATTTTCCAAATTTATGATTTTCTCGTGTTTACAACTACTAAATATTTTACGTAAATTACATACCAAATCTATAATGTACTGTTTAAGTAAATACTTGAGATTTCAACTTTTTTCGGTAATATTTATAAGAAAATACTTATCTTTTTTGGGTTTTTTTAATGGTGTATTTTAAATTATACAATCTAAAAAAATTTTTGTAAGGAATTTAATTTTATGGTTGGCTTTAAACGTTTCTCAAACTGTTATATTAACAGCAGGCTCATGTTTATGTTTTAATTTTTCAAGTTTGACAAAATTGTTTACAACATCTTTAACAATTTTTAACAAATATTACTACTGACGAAGATAACTGTAAGTGTTATCGAAACGTTTAGATTGTATAATTTAAAATACACCATTAAAAAACCCCAAAAAAAGATAAGTATTTTGTTATGAGTGATAATGGTGAAAGTTTACATTTTAATATCTATAAGAGTTTCAAACACATTAGTTAACAGCACATCCATTTCTTCAAACATTATGTACTAAAATCAACCACAAACTAACACAAATATTCAAATTACACTAACAAAAAGATTAAAATATGCTAGACAGAGTGACAAGTAACTTATGTCACAAACACGCGCGTGTGTATGTGTGCGCGTGCGTGTGCGTGTTGGCGCGTGTGCGTGTGTGCGTGCGTGTGTATGGGTGTGTGCGCGTGCGCGTGCGCGTGCGCGTGCGTGTGCGTGTGCGTGTGCGTGTGCGTGTGCGTGTGCGTGTGCGTGTGCGTGTGCGTGTGCGTGTGCGTGTGCGTGTGCGTGTGCGTGTGCGTGAGCGTGGTGTGTGTGTGTGTGTGTGTGTGTGTAATAATAGCTTGTCAAATAAATTTGACACAAGTTTTTCAGTTACTATATTATATTATATAATATTGCAGTATTCAATGTACTACAAAGTCTACATCTGATTTCCAAAGCGTGGGGACTTTCTGAATGCTTGTGATAACAGTGTAGTAAAACAAGTGAAGGCCGAAAGGCCAAGATACGGACCTGGACTGATAAGCAAGTATCTAATTCTAACTTTAAAATTCTTATTTCTTTGTTACCTTATCATATTTAAAATCATCAACAATAACAATGGCATGTTACCAACATATGCAATTACCGTATACACAGATACCTCCGAATTATGATTTTAACTCGCAATTACACCCTACCTATCAACCAGTGGCTTATACACAACCAATGCAAAAACCGAATATGCAAAATAATATGTACAGCAGCCAATCTTTGCGAAACCAGCAGCTGCAGCAAAAAGATAATGAGTGGAAAACTGTAAGTCATTGAAATAAAAAACGATTACATAGTTCAGAAAGTATAGAAACATCAAACACAAAATACTGATCAAGTAATCCTGTTACAACAACTAATAGATACGAAGGATTATCCACAGATGAGGGTATGGAACATGACCCTGCACCAAAAGCCATTAACGACCCAAAGCCACCCCGATTTTTGTATCGCGTGTGAGAAACATCAAACCATTAATACAGATTCATGAAAGTTTGGCAAAAGACAACTACAACTTCAAAATAATTAGTCAAGATCAGATTAAAATTCAACCAGAAAATCCAGAAAAATACAGTGTAATAATCAATGCCTTACAAGAACGTAACACCGAATTTCATACATATAAACACAAACAGGACAAACCTTTCAGGGTTGTACTCAAAAATTTTCAACCTCATCAGACTTAGAATCTTTAAAACAAGAATTAGAACAGCTTGGACATAAATATATGGAACATCAAGCATCGAGTTACGAAAATTCCATTACCTATGTTCTTTATTGATCTCGAATCAAAGGACAATAATAAAGAAATATACAAGGTTAAACATCTTCAAAACTGTGTAGTACAATTTGAAGCACAGCACGAAAATAGAGAAATACCTCAATGTGCAAAGTGCCAGGGGTACGGTCATACCAAAGATTATTGTGACCAACCATATAGATGCGTCAAATGTATAGGTAATCATGTAACAAATGAATGTCCAAAGAAAGAAAAAAATGATGAAGTAAAGTGCGTAGTCTGCAATGGTAACCACCTCGCTAACTACAGATGGTGTTGGATTCATAAACAATTACAGCAAAAACTCTACCCGGAATTGAACCAAGGATCACCCCGACCATAAATACATTTGTTCAACCTGAAATTACTTACGCTCAAGAAACAAGAGGCAATCTACAACAACACTCCTATCGATAACACATCACAACAAACAAAAGCACTTTCTGAACTACAAGCGATGATGCAAAAACTAATGGAGCAAATAAGGACTATGCTAAACCTATTAAACGCTGTCATCAACAAACTAACCTAATGGCTGAACTACATAGAGTAGCAATATGGAATGCCAACGGACTGGGACAACATGCACAGGAAATTACATATTTTCTCAAATTAAACAAAATTAATGTCACGCTAATATCAGAGACACATATCTCACCTAAAACCCATATTAAAATACCAAATTACTGCATCTACCATACAATGCACCACAATTAAAGGGCGTATGGGGAATTGCTGTTATAATTCGACAAAGTATTAAACACTACGAATTGAACCAGTATCAGTATTTTTCACATTGGTGCCTTTTATTGTTGGGTTTAGGGGGACAGTATACCGCGGGTGTAACCATCGCGCCTACGTGATCCTCTATAGCGATGTTTGTGGCTTTAATCGCATCGATTAAAGCCACAAACATCGCTATAGAGGATCACGTAGGAGCGATGGTTACACGCGCGATATACTGTCCCCCTAAACACAACAATAAAAGGCACCAATATGAAAAATACTTTCAAATACTAGGAAATCGATTCCTCTCCGGCGGCGATTACAACGCCAAAAACGCCATGTGGGGACCACGGCTAACAACCACAAAAGGTATGGAACTAATGCCTGCAATTAAATCATTTATTCTACACTGTCTTGCAACTTGCGAACCTACTTACTGACCGACTGATCCTCGAAAGATACCTGATGCCATTGACCGCATTAACAAAAGGAATTGACTTCAAACAATGTAAGATCCAATCATCACTAAAACTCTCCTCAGACCATTCAGCCGTCCTAGTAACTATATACTCAACAATTCAACATAAACAAAAAAACAATACTACACTCGAGGTGTACTAATTGGGAAGAGTTTAAAGTGAATTTGGACGACCTAGTTAACTTGAATATACGGCTAAACTCTCAAGAAGACATCGAAACAGCCGTCTATGAAATAACAAATGCCATCCGAGAATAGCCTGGAAGGCAACTCCAGACGCATACGAAGTATAAATTCAAGAAACTTGTCCAATCATAGTGAAAGAAAAAATCACAGAAAAAAGAAAATTACGTACAAGTTGCCAAATAATACGATCAGCAGAAGATAAAAGAAATTTTAATACAGCTGCGCGAAATCTCAAGCAGACTATTCACTGTGGAAAACTACCAAAGAACTCAAAAGATTGCAGTAGGTTTCACTCCCTGTGAAAGATGAAAATGTAGGATGGACGAGAAATGACAAGTAAAAAGCGTTTGCTATTGCCAAACATCTAGAAACAGTTATAAGTTTTTGTTATGAACGAATAAAATTAATAATAATTTTTAATTACATGTCTAGAAACAGTATCCACACTTTTCCCATCCCAGCTAAGCCCATACGAAGAACGCGAAATCCTGATCTCACTAGAAACACCTTTGCAAATCATTTACAATGTTCGAAGTCGAAAAAGCATGACTAAAAGAAATACACCCAAAAAGGAACCAGGCTGGGTCCAAATCAATGGAAAAGTACTACAATAAATATCACCAAAATGTCTAAAAGCATTGACATTTCTATTCAATGCCATCCTTCGACTGAAATACTTCCCCAAACATTGGAAAATAGCTCAAATAATATTAATCCCAAAACCACGAAAAGAGTTAACTAGTGTTGAATCCTATCGGCCTGTAAGCTTATTGCCGGTACGGTCTAAAGTTTTTGCAAAATTGCTATTGAAAAGACTCAACCCGGGATTGGAAGGCAAAGGAATCATACCTAACCATCAATTTGAGTTTAGACGTCACCACGGCACGACAGAACAAGTACATCGAATTGTTCATACAATGAATACAGCCCTAGAAAAAGAGTATTGCTCCGCTGCGTTCCTGGACATACAGCAGGCATGTGATAAGGTGTAGAATCAAGGCCTAAAATACAAACTGAAAATGGTAGTACCGTATCACTATTATGAAATTCTTAACTCCTATCTGGAAGGCAGACGGTTCATGGTCAAACTAAATGAAGAGTGAACGAGATTATACACCATTTCTTCTGTAGTGCCCCAAGGCAGCGTACTTGGCCCAGTCTTATACACAATATACACAGCTGATTTACCAACAACACACGCAACAACCACAGCCACCTCCGCCGATGACACAGTCATATTAGCTTCACATAGCGACCCGAATGTCGCAACTGACAACCTTCAAAACACATTCATCTTAGTACAGGATTGGATGAGAACGTGGAAAATTGAAGCCAATACTTCAAAATCATCGCACGTCACGTTTACAATGAGAAGAGATACGTGTCCACCGGTAACGCTTAATAACATCCAGATTCCCCAATCTGCAGAACACATATTTACCAAGAGAAAACAACTGGACATCAAATTCCGTCAGATGTTAAACTAAGCTCCTACTTTATAAATCTATTCTCCGACTCATCTGGACGTACGGTGTACAACTCACTGTCGGTACTGCCAGTATCTCTGATATTGAAATCCTTCAAGGATTTCTCAGAATAAGGTGCTTCGGTGTGTCGTTCATGCTCCCTGGTATGTACCAAACCACATAATACAAAAGGATCTTAATATTGTGTCAGTGCGCGAGGTGATTAAAAATTATAGCGCTAAATGCAGAACTCTGCTCACAATTCATCGTAATGAGCTAGCCACTCATCTAACAGGTGACAACTACATTCGCCGTTTGAAGCGGTTTAAGGCGTCAGATCTACCCACTAGGTTTGATTAACTATGCATTTCTCTACAGTTCCATAGGACTGAGATACCAATTACACAATTAGTTAGATAATATATAAAATAAGAACTATCACTGGATTGTTGTAGGCAAGTCTGTATATGGTTAGTTAAGTTAAGTTAGTCAAACGTCACACCATTTACTTAATGTTCATAAGCAACAGATTGTAAATATACTAAGGATGTTAAAAAAAAGTTCGTTAATGAACAAAATCCAACCAGTGGCGGGGCATTTTTAGAGGTTTAGAAAATTTAAAAAATGTTAAATTTTAAAAAGTTACAAAATTAAAAAACAAAACTAATACTTTTTTATATAATTAGAAAATAAAAAAAATAAACCAGTGTCGCACCGTTTTTAGGGTGCAAAATTGTACATTTTTTAATTTATAAATCGATTTTTTTTAAGTCGGGTATTGGGGGTATAAATCATTTGCCAAAATAAAAAAGTTCAAAATGGCGGAATTATCTATTTATGAACCGATTTGTTCCAAACTCGAAAATTGAGGTTCTTTGAGGTCGATTAATAAAATTTTTTTTCAAAATTGGAAAATTTAATATGGCGGGCCGAAAATAGCCCATTATTTTATTTATAAACCGATACATTTGTTTACGTATTTGAGAAAGTTTATATGGCAGTTAATTTGGCAGCGGTTTTTTTGTTAAAATTACATTTTGTGATTGATCTATTTAAATGCTATCTGATAGAAATTATTTTATTTCAAATAGTTTATCATGTCATATTCAAACCGGGCATTGAATTAGTAATTCAAACTCCATATATTTTAAGCCAAAGAACTAATTTATTAATCTCATGATTAAAAGAAAATTGGGTTCACAAATATATTAGTCGTAATAAACACAACTAAATACAAATAAGGTGATAAAATAAGAAAGTAATATTTAAACAAATTTTGATCTTTAATTTTCTATACATACAAAATAATCACTAATGTATCACAATATAAATAATTAGTAAATTGACAAAATTAACTATATTTATAAGTAATGTAACATTTATTTGGCTTGGTGTCACATTTACAAATCAGTACATCTTATACAAATATAACTTTTTTAACAATAAATATGGTTTTATTCATACATTATCGCAACAAAAACTATTTTAGTAACATATATTCTGTTCAACATTTAACCATAAAGCTAAGGTTAGGCACATATATATACATTAAAATATAGTATTGGAATGTAAGTTTTCCTTCTAATTATTTACACTAAATACGTACTAGGCTTATAACTCTATTTTTGGGGTAATTCGTTGTAATAAAATAATAAAATCTACATTGACTTACAGTCCAATACCGGCAAAGAGGGAAATGGACGTATTCTCATTAAGCTTAAAGCGCTTAAGACTTTAATTTTTTTAACAAAAACAATGTTCATTATTATAATGACAACGTTTTTTGTTAGTTTCATCGACATTTACAATTGAATTAAATATTTTATTATCGTACTGATATACACGTGTGATGAAATATCATGTAAATTGATTAACCAAATTTATTACGCCTTAAAAATATTTCATATCAAATATTTAATTCATTTTTATTAAAACAATGTAACAACAACTATTTCCACAATAGCTATTGAATAAAAAATCCCGTTCCATCGTCCCAGTCGTCTAAGCTAGGTCCAAAAGAATCATTAAAAAATAGATCGATTTCTTTATACATGTGAATTTGAGATTTTCGACTGAAGATGTGCTTTTCATCTGGATAAACCTAAAATCATAAGTGACATTAATACAAAGATAACGTGGTCTCTTAGGTATAGCAACAATAATAAGTGCACAGTGTCTAATTATCAATTTTATTCAAAACATGTGCTTTGAAGCTATAATTTTCGAAACGTACTTAAGTCCTTAACTTTGCGCACTCAGAATGAAATATGAAAATGATTGCACACTTATTTACTCGTAGTATCACGGTTTATGCGTGCGTGTGTGTCGATGTACGTTAGTATCCACGATAACTCCAGAACGACAATACATGCGTACTTGAAATTTCGCATTTAAGCTTATTTTCATTTCTCCTGGAATTGTTTAGATTTTGGAAGAATACAGAGGCGATGAGGGGGGTTTATTAGGAGCAGTTGTTGGTTTCTATTTCTAAAACAGCTATACAGGGTGTGGAGCGAAGAGTTTTGACTAAAAGTAATGGCGGATACAGTTATGTTAAAAATCTGAAATTACGAATTTTGGATGACGCTGAGTTCAAACATAATATTGTCCTGAATGTGGCACTTCCGGTTATACCGGAAATAGACGTCAACTTTGTTATTTTAAATGGAATCTAATATTTTTTATTTTATTTTCGAATTCTACATGAAATTCTAGATAAAATTTGTGCAAAATGTCCTATACCAAAAATGAAGTATTTTCGAGATATTTAGATTTTTTTAAAAATTTTGAAAAAATTCTAGTCCACATTGAATAACGATATCTCCATTAATAACGAGGCTAGTGACGTGAAATTGTAACCAATAAACAACAAGCGCTTGACCGTATATATCCAACTCATTGATATTTCATACAGCCGCCAACATGCACAATTTAAATTATTTATAAGTTGCTTACTTTAAATAGAACACCCTGTATTTTATTACATTTTCCGCTGTATTTTTTTAAGCCAATTCGTTTGGTATCAGTATTCCCTATACCTAAATCTAACCACGTTTGAGATATTTCATTATCTTGGTTAAAACATAACAACACTTAATTATTTCAACATTAGTAAAGGGTAGGCCATGATTTCCATTATTTAAGGTGATATTTTGTTATTTTTTTATAAGTTATTAATTCTGAAAAGTCAGCAATAGCCTGAAAGGATTATTAATTGTGGACATCATTAAAAACGTAGACTACGTATTTTGTATTAATTTAATTAGATAACTTACAAACAAAAATAACTAAATGTAATATTAAACAAATAAAGTTTTATAATAAGTGTTCAAAATTAACATTTATGAATCCATTTCATTAAGTTATGTCTTGTAATTCTGGAAATATGGTCGGGTGTTAGAGATTTAAAAGCAAGTAAGACTCTCTGCATCATATCTTCCTTTGTCGTAACAGGTTTGGAAAATACCTGATTTTTAATGTAACCCCAAATACCAAAATCTAGAGGAGCCAAATCAGGAGAGCGAGCTGGCCAACGAAACGGACCCTGATTGGCAATCCATCTATCATCAGACATGTCGTAAAGATGCTGAGCAACAAGCCCAAAGTTATGAGGAGGTGCTCCATTTAAATTTATTGTATTTTATTGCACAAAAAACATTAAAACTCCAACTATCTTGGAAATAACGTTCTATACTAACATGTGGATTTTCATTAGACCAAAAATGGGAATTATGTCGATTAAATAATCCATTTTGCTAATCTTTTCTTCATCACACCATATAACTTTTTTTACGAAGTTTTCATCCTCTTGGGTTTTCATTTAAAAACCATTCACAGAATTCTACCCTTCGAGGAAGATCACCTAATTGTAAGTGTTGCACCAAATGATATGAAAATGGTTTTCATTTGTGTTTTTTTTTAAATGCGATGAATTTTTCTCATCGACAAAGTAAGATATCTCTCACAATCTCTAATGGAAGCATTTGGAGAGGCCGTAAAATAACCCAAAACACTAATTTCGTTCATGTCACTGTCCACTAGTGGTTTATTTTTATTAATTTTTGTCTTAAATTGACCAAACTGACGGCAGTTTTTAAGCAATCTTCTTACAATATCACCAACCAGTTGCATTTGTTCGATTTGGATATCTTTCTGCAAAAACACGGCAAGTCCGTTCAACAATTCCATTACACTCGCCGTAAATAATAACAAGATTTAAAAAATCAGCATTAGTAAATCCTCCATTTGCCATTATTTACTATGAAATATAAACTGGTAAAGAAAACTGTCAAAACAACATAAACAATTAACGTTCTAACTATCAAATCTTTGACAGCCATGGCCTACCCTTTACTAATGTTGAAATAATAAAATGTAATAAAATACGAGGTGTTCTATTTAAAGTAAGCAACTTATAAATGATTTAAATTGTGCATGTTGGCGACTAAGTTTAAAACACCCTGTATAAAATATCAATGAGATCGATATATGGAGTTAACGGGCAAGCGCTTGTTGTTTATTGGTTACAATTTCACGCCACTAGCTTCGTTATTAATGGAGATATCACTATTCAATGTGGACTAGGATTTTTTCAAAATTTAAAAAAAAATCGAAACATCTCGAAAATACTTCATTTTTGGTGTAGAACATTGTGAACAAATTTTATCTAGAATGTCATGTAGAATTCGAAAATAAAATAAAAAATATTAGGTTCCATTTAAAATAACAAAGTTGACGTCTACTTTCGGTATAACCGGAAGTGCCACATTTATGACAATATTATATTTGAACTTAGCGTCATCCTAAACCTACAGCTTCATAATTTCAGATTTTTAACATAACTGTATCCGCCATTACTTTTAATCAAAACTCTTCGCGCCACACCCTGTATATTTTAAAGCGATGAAAATACGTGGGTTTAGATCTTCTACATATTGATTAATTATGTTACAATGTAATTTATTGATGCGAGGCGTAATTTGGCGGTACAAAATTCCTAATGTGAAATTTAAGTGTTTGTTCAAATTTTTTGAATATCTGAATAACGATTAATGTCATAAGATGTGTAGAAATTTAATTTTATATAAATTTTCTTTATAAAGTTTCTCAATATAAAGCAAACTAAGTCTAAGAATTAATTAAATAGGATTGAAAACGTATTATCGGTATTTTATAGAAGCGGACGGCTTTGGAACTTTTATTTTCAACTTAGCATCTATATTTTTATTAAACAGAAAATTTTAAACGTCCATATGACATAGGTTATGTGTTTGTTTTTAAAATGTTGCCTATTTTCGTTATGAACGCATTAAAAAATAGTTACATAAACTAGGAATACTCAAAAGTAAACTAAACTGGTTAGTAATTACGTACCCGGACAAGTTTATGTGTATGTCGTAAGTTGGGGAAAGAGGAGGAAGGAAGGTTTGAATGTCTTTTGGTTACGTCTCAGTGTGGGTGATGAGTCTCTTATCAGACAGCATGTAGCAAGGCAGGATGTAACAATAGACTGCCATAATGAAAATACTAGTCAAGGAGCTTAAGTTAAATCATATTATGTCAATGTTTATGTATTGTTTCCAAAAGTCAATGAAACGTCTTTTCAGATACTTCTTTGACAAACATACAACAAACAAATTGTCTGTGACAATAAGTTGAACTAGAGCTAGGATTCCATTAATAGAAAACTCATAATGGCCGAGCGTCAATTTAATTTTGTGTACGTATTAATAACGATTCAATTTGTTACATGATAAAATTGTATGAGATTAGATTTAGTGGTTCTGTTTTTATGTGGCTCTAAAGTTAACTGTGGCGTGGGAAACCCCAAGAAACGGGCACTTGCATCGTTCGCGCGCGATAATTGTTAAAATACATTTGTGAAACTTTCTGTTACAGTTGGACAACGTAAAATTACACTAGATTTAATTTGATATAAATGTTGTCACATCCGTTAAATGTTTGTTTTTTAATTAAGCTTCAAACTCCAGAAGGCAGTAGTGTCGGCTACCTTGGTGGCCCAAAGGTAAGCATGCTTACCGTTTATCCTGGAAACGCGGGTTCGAACTGGGCCAAGGTAGCCGTTTTTCTATGAGCGGAGAAAATCTAAAACACGACTTAGCGGATAGGAAGTATAACCGTAGGTCCCGTGTTGATGTGAACATTAAAGGTTACTTGGTGGGGAATAAAGTCATTTAATTAAGGCAAAATTCTTGTAACGTTAGTATTAATCGCCATAGCAACTGATGCTCATAAAGGAGATTTTATGATATTTATAATATTTAATAATTATTAAGATCACAATTTCGTTACACGATCAATCCTCACTACGCGTGGCGTAGCCTAATTAAAATATGCGAGTTGCCGACTAAACTCGCCGAAAAAGGGCCTGAGTTTTAGTAAATAATGTTTCAAAATTCACACTTATTCTAGAAGTCTCAAAATCGATAATGTATGTCATTGAGTGCGATTACGATCTACATTTTTCGGTGAAACGTCTTGGGTTAGATGAAAGAAATCCAACATTATCGTAGAGATCATCAACGTAATGTCTTGTAATTGTCCAAAATCATAAATTAATTTTTTAAGCTTTAGTATTTCCCCCAGAATTGAATTTATTTAATAATACTAAACGTAACGGCATTCCTAATACATGCAGTGTATTTTTTCAGTTGAGCATGCAATTACAGTCCTTGTTTCCTTGAAAATTTAGTGACCTCATAAATCCTCGCCATCAAAATATAATTTGAAGGTAAAATTCACCTTTAAGGTGCAATATGCAATACGTAAAGTAATTCTCGATGTAGCTATATACTTAAGTTGAGAGCTCGTATTAATTGCTTTGGTGTAGCAAGTAATATCAACAAAAAAATAATTGTAATAAACTGAATACTTAAAATAGTTAAATAATTAAATTAATGAATATTTCAAGAAAAAGACAGTGCATCGGGCGATTCACGTAAACCACAACTAGAACTAATATCTAACCTAGCTACCTATCCTAAATAACAATGTGAAACGATAATTATGGATGAATACTAAATCCTGTTATAAAATATATATTACATAACTGTACGATCGGATCAATAATGGGTTTCTATGTTCAACCCCTAGCGGCAGAAGCAGTGACTAAAAATGAAACGTCTTACTCTCTGTTCATTATGTTACAAAAGTATATTCCTTTATTTACGCTTTTTGTTACATTTCACTGTAACCTCATAGGTGGTCTGAAGCTGCTGAAAAAAGCTGGCAGTCCGTTAGTTATGACGCTGTAGCACTAGGCTCTTTAACAACACATTCGTTTACATGGCTCCCGATTTATGCACTTAGACCGGATTAAATGGTTCTTCTTTCACTCAATACTCATAATATCACTAATCGATACTTTGTTGCAATCTGTTCTACATAGGTAATGGTTAACGTTACTATAGTGTAAAAGGTTAGTCTTTCCTGTTTCTATTATTCACCTGTAGTCACGTTAAATATTCTTGAGTTACACTTTAACTACTTTGCAGATACGGTCCGTTTTAAGAAAACCTTCGTGGGCACAACTTTGATAAATTGGAATGCACTAATTCAATTTTAGTCAATTTCTTCGTCAATTAATCGTTATTAACTTCTGTACATAATACTTATTTGTTTTATCTTTTATGCGTGGGTATAAAACTAAGCTAGAACGAGATATTGTGGCAGTTCGTCAGGCTAACACAACCATGATGTTCCACTGCACAAACATTCTAACATAGGTTCGCATCGTAATTGTTTGTAGGTTGTTAGGAATTTTGGCCAATAATAACATTTAGAACCCGTAACATCAAATGCGGCAACTCACAACTACAATGAGGATTATATAAAAATTTGTCATAAAGCACAGCTCACTTCGTATATCGGTAAATTTTATCATTTTCCTCATATCGGAAAGGATTATTTCATAATAATTAAGAATTCGTTATCGATTAAATCCCTTAAATGTTACGAAATTCTGATCTTTACGTTATAAAACACTAAAATCGTTATACTGTTTACAAGAGAATTAGAAATTAGAAAATTAGAAATTAGGATCGTCATATTCATTCAAAGTTGCATTTTCAGTTTGAAACTCTAACGTTTGATCTTCAATTTCCTATACATTAAGAAGCTTTTTTTATTAAATAAATAAAATTACTATACGCTCAAATGCAAATGAACAAGTTACCTTCAATCGTAAGCGCTACCGTTTCGCATTGTCATTTCACAAAGGCACGTAATGGTGTACTTATACTTTTTATTTTTCGGAATTTTGCATTTAAAATAATTGTTTAAATATTAAAATATTTTGATTCTGAGATTAATTATTATATGCCACGCAAAAATTGTCAACGGCGTAACATGTGATAAGTTTCGGAATATATTTCAAACAAATTTATTCGTGCAATTTTATATTAATTTTTTTTTATTTTTTATTTTGGTTTTCTAGACCGAAAGAGTTGCAATCGAATGAAAATGAACAAGATTTACCTGCAACAAGGGAAGAAATTACCTTCGAAATACAGCAAGTAAAATGTATAAGTGTTGCTACTCAAACTGAAAGGTATTTACCACTTATTTCACAGAATTTATTTTGTAAACAAATATATTTTTCAGGTTAGAAAATGATTCAGTAAAGATAAAAATTCTTAAAGATGAATATGTGCGTTTGCAAGGCATTGTTGAAGAGCAAAAACAAGAATTACAATCCGTACAAAATTTTTTTACTAAAACCTACTTCGAAAACTTAAGTCGGGCAAGCAAATTCAATGGTCAGTAGCGGATGTTGCTTCTGCAATATCATTACATGGAGGAGGTCCACGTGCCTACAGGTTATTGAGAAAACGTAATTATCCTTTACCAGGAGTTTCAACATTACAAAGATGGTCCTCGAAGATTAATGTGAATCTAGGTAAGTCGACATCGTTACTTCTTTTATGAATTAATCAATTTAAATTAGAGAAACTGATTGTTTTTTATGAAAATACGACACAATGTATGTGTGAATATTTTCTATAAATTGCATGGTATTTAATTTAATAATGATTATCTACACAAATTGATGATAGCACTTTTAATCATACAAATAATTTTAATTTGTAGGTATCCTAAACATAGTACTGACACTCATGAAGAAGTTTTCCCTTTCTGAAATGGAGAGAGCTTGTATTCTTCTGTTTGACGAAATTAAAATTCAAAAATCGTTTGATTATGACAAGAAGACTGATACAACTTTGGGCCCATCAAGTTATGTGCAGGTGGTAATGGCGAGAGGTATATGTGGTAATTGGAAGCAACCAATATTTTATAATTATGACTGTAAGATGACTAAACAGTTATTACTAGAAATTATAAGAAAAGTTGAAAACGTGGGTTACCCAGTATATGCCATAAACAGTGACTTGGGGGTAGCAACAGAGGACTTTGGTCAGATTTACAAATTTGTATACAGAAAACGTGGTTTGAAAATCCAGTAAATAAAAAGAATATTTATGTTTTTGCAGATACACCACACATGATAAAACTTCTACGTAACCATTTCCTTGATACAGGTTTCGTACATGAAGGTAAAATAATCACTTCGAAACCAATAGTAGAACTTTTACAAAACACACAAAATTTAGACTTTAATATTTCCCATAAAATCAATGAAAGCTTTTTAACTGTTAAAGGCGCACAACGTCAAAAAGTAAAATTAGCAACAAAATTATTCTCGCATACTATATCTAAAGCCGTTTCAAGGTTGGGAACTTTAGGTTTATATAAAACAGAGAATAATTGGATAGAATGCTCAGATTTACTTAAAATTACAAATGACTGGTTTGACATTTTCAACAGTAAGGTTGCTGTAACTGATTCACGAAATCGAACAAAAGCTTATGGTTTGAATTTAAACGAGCAAAATGATATTTTAGATAAGATGACAAAAACCATACAAAATTTTTGAAAACCAAATTCTAAAGCATTATTTCCTTTTCAAAGGGGAATTTTGATTAGCATTTCATCATTGAAATTACTGTTTAATGATCTGCAAACATACATTAATATAAAATATTTACTGACATACTATCTGAACCAGGATCCTCTGGAAGGATTTTTTTCCATTATTAGATCAATTGGTGGTCTGTGCGATCATCCAACAGCTTTGCAATTCAAGTATAGACTCAGAAATCATATTATGGGTAAAAATGATGAAATTATATCAGAATCCTCAAATGTGATGCCTGATGATGTTTCAGTTCCTAATATTGCAACTAAAAGTACATCAAGCATGTACATTTTGGATAGTAATGTAGAAAACGACAATGCTGAAGTTGTTACCGGTAATCTGTTCAGCAATTTGGAAATACCTGAAAGTGTTCATGTTGAGGATGTTATCGTTAACGAGTTATCAGAATTACAGCATGATGGCTTGGAAAACATAGCCGGATTCATAGCTTTTAAGTTAAAGAAACAAAATCTTGGATACATTCCAGATAACAATGACGTGTCATTCTCATGGGTAAACCATCTTTCTGAAGGTGGTTTAATGAAACCTACTGAAGATTTTCTTATGAAATGTAAAGAAATGGAATCCATTTTTATAAATATTAATGGAGATAGTTTAAAAATTTGTGGTGATTTCATACAAAATCTGCTAAAGTGTTCTGAACATGTAAGTAAGGAAGCAAAATCGTTATTTTTCAGATGTAAAATGTATTTCAGAATTCGAATTTTGAACAATAAACTTAAAGAAGAATCTAATGTTAGGAAAAGAGAGTTCTTGAAAATAACAACTTGAACATTTTTATCCTTGTTTTTTGTATTATTTCCGGATTTTATAAATTTTTTGATTTACTCTGTACTATTATTAATAATAAATGTACTTACATATCCTAATTGTTTGAATTATAGTAAAATATCTAACTGATAATACAGTTTTATTAATTTTGTAAATTTTTTAAATTCAATATTTTGTTTTCTATACTAAAAAATTAATGTATTATATTTTTTTAAATTTAATTCTAAAATAAAATGTTCAATTTATAAAATATCTAGCTGAATTTGTATTTACTGAATTATAAAATCTAATCATTACATTTTTACAATACCTCTTATGCCTTTTAGGGCGAAATTTGCGTGTGGGTCACACAGTGACGTCATGCGCGGCAGAGTCTAAAATGCGTTCACCAAGTGAGCATATCTTTCAGAGTTATAGTATCATGCCCAAATACGGGCAGATCGCTACAGCCTTGAGTGGGAGTATACGCGGTTCAGACATAGCACGACAGCGTAATTCAGATTCGTGCTCTTCAACTGAGTAGAGTTTATAAATCAATAACCGATTACGATAACTTATTCTGTAATTATATCTGTATTATACTTATAGGAAGTTTATTTTTTGAAGGTGGTGATTTTTTTATTAGATACATACGTTTTTACAATGAAATATTTTTGTCATGGTAGTTCATTCCAGAGCCAAGGGAATGAAAAAATCGCTTGAGCTTGTTTTTCATCTCCTCTTGGTTCTAGAGTGAATTGCCCAAACGAGCACAATATTGGGCGATATTAAAAATGCACGTATCCTAATTAAAAAGTATCACCACCAATGTATTTTAGGAAGTTTAATACACATCATACTCATTTAGAATTGAACACTGTCATAACAGCCGTAATTTTTTACCTAACCTTTATCGTTTACTGAAATTATCTAATTCATCAATCGAAACAAATTTTAAGATTTATCCAGTATCTACTAGGAACTAATGTAATTTAAGTTATATAGTGAGTTCCTTTCATGCAGATTACTCCTATCTGTTCGTATTTTAAATGCAACCTTTCGAATTTCTAGGATCATCATCAAGTTCACCTTTTTATGTACGCCATACTTCGTTTTTACTGACCCAACAAGAGAAATTTTCTAGCTTTGTAACAATGTATCACACTTATGTAAAATAGTAATAAAAAAAAATCTAACAATCAATATGGAATGCCGCATAACAAATTGGATGTTATGTTAGCAAAACTGTTTGGTAAAATTCAACTCAAAAGGTTTTAGCTAGTTTGTTTTTAATAAAATGGGCGAGTCATACATAGGTATTCTGCAATTCTTTGACCGGCTCGATCTCCCTTCTTGACCCCGCTAGATTTTTTCTTGTGGGATTATTTAAAAAACAAGGTGTATACAAACAAGAACCGTTTAGAAATGTACACCATTTAGAAAGGATAATTAGGGACACGATTCAAGAAATCACTCCCGAGATATGTAGCAGTGTGTTACGAGAATTTTGTAAAAGAACAATTTCATGTATTGAACGGGAAGGTGGATACATTGAGGTGTTAACGAACTGAAGGTGGCCGTAGCTACTTACGACAACAATAATAATTGTACTTGTATGTGTGAGAAGTAAATGTTCTCAATTAATTAGCTTCTTACATATTACCCATTAGCATGCGTCATTAAAACGTTACAAATCAGCAATTAAACATTTGAAGTATGATCCGCTATTTAATTAAGATAATAGATAACGTGTTTTACAAATTTTTGCAAAACTTTTTCCATTTACGGACACCTTGTGCGTATATATATATATATATATATATATATATATATATATATATATATATATATATATATATAACTTTAAACTCCGCATTCCTTAGGATACAGTAGCCAAATACGGTAGTATTCATTACCGTCTCAACAGGGGTGTTACTAAAACATTATTTCTCATTCAAATTTAATACTTATAACTTCAATTTACATTATGTAAACACAAAAAAAAAACCTTTTTCGTACAAACTCACATTCGTATATTATGAGAAATACGTTCTAGTCACAACACAAGACTACATACATCCAGTGCGTCAAAATAATCTCACAATTTGCGAGTACATTTTGTACACGCTGATCAGTATTTATACATTTTCAGGGTGACATTTACGCTTAAATTAGTTATTACTTTATTTTTTATAAAATATGAAATCAGTTCAAAGCTTTTGAATAGAATTTTACCACGAAGTTTTACATTCTAAAATAAAACAACATTTGACGTGTTGTGTGACATTAGTAGGAGCAGAAAGTATTGTTATTTTTAGGGTTTTTTTAATTATTCAGGAATTGAAAACGTTACGTCTGAATAGATAGGCACAGGAAGTTGTATTGAAGGTTCAAAATATTTCAACATTAGCAGTTATATTCCAATTATGAATAGGTACCATTAAATTAGCAGCATGATTGTCTAGAATTGCCCATTTAACCACCTTGCTAATTTTTATAGGCTCTGATATCCTAATACATTCCCTGCCAGTTGCACAATGTATATTATTTGTAAACTTCCAGTCAATATTTTCCGTTAAATACTTATTTAAATATAATTCTATTTAAGCCACTGTTTGACACTGTAGTAATTGATGAATGTTGCTAATTTCCTTTCGTTTTAAAACTTTCAATTAATGTGATACATAATGTTAAAATCCTATACTTCTCCAACATAGAAACATAATTATACAAATAAAAAGTAATAACCTATATCCTTAATTATATCATAGAAAATCCTGAATTGCGCACCTGATTTTTACTCTGAAATACAGAATCTTTATCGCTTTGAATTATGTGTTTTGAATTTTTGGTTCATTAATCTTGAGTATTCAAATTTTCCATAGCTGACAACAGCCTTTTTAGATATAAATGTGTCACATCATCTTTAGTCAAATCAAAACTTGAGAGATGAAATTGAAGGTACGCCAGATATTTGTTCCTGAACAATGTTACAACTTCAATTTGAGTCTATGTTGTCTCGAATATCTTTCATAAGGCCAATCATTTATTGTTCCGTTTCCTCTAAAAACTATGAACATTACACAAAGCACAAAATTACATATGGTTAATTTAAGCTTGCTAATGACTATCAATTAGATTAGTCGACACATATGAAGCACGTCTGGTAGCAACAAATTTTAGTGAATTACACTGTAACCAAGTCAAAACATTGCCTTATATTACGATACAAAAAAAATCGAATTGTATATAATATTATAATAATCAGTTTTTGCAATAGGTAGAAAAATAATTCTAAAGCTCAATGTCACTTTTAAATTATAAAAATAATTATTACAGGTAAGGAAACGGTGCATTTTCAAATACATTCACATATACAACTTTCATCGAAAATCCGGAAGGTAGTTAACTAGAATTTGAGCTAAATTAGGTAGCAACGCGCTAAAAGAAAATAGTTAACAGGATAACATAGCGTTTTTAGAAAAAGAAAAAAATATCAAAGCTTTTCCGGATTCACCCTGTTTTAAAAACTAATAGTGGCAGAAAATTCGCGTGTGAAACTGCAAACAGAACGAAATGTTATTGACAAATTTCTGGCAAAGAGAAATTTAATTATTTTATGCAGGCTTTGTACATTTTGCATACATTTTAAATAATTTTTAATAACTTATTAGGCCAGTCATATAGTACAATAAAGTCACAACCTAACAGCTAGTTTTGATTTTTCAATATGTTGTTAGGACCACTACCTGTAGTGTATATTCAAGTTTGTAGCTTCGAAAGACCTGTGCTAACTCCGTATTACTCGAAAAACCGCGTAATTTTCGCATTTTTTTTTGTTTTTTCACTATAACTCCTAAACTATGCATTTATAATAAAACGTGTTATTTAAGTCTTTAAAGTAGATTACATCTGCTAAAATTTTAAACCAGAACCAGCTCCGTAGGTACAATAGTTTCTAAGATACAGCCCTCCAAAAATTGGCATTTTTTTCCAAAAAATCAGGGAAAATACTCACTTTACGGGTAAAGTCATAGGGGGAGAAGTATCGAATGTAATTAGTTTTAATTTCAGCACAAAGCGACGTCTGTAGGTCTGTAGTTTCCTCGCAATGCTAATAAATAAAAAAAAAATTGGAAAACTGCATTTTTCGCAAATTTGCTCTGTTGAGTTCTCATGGAGGTTTGAGGGTAGTTTGAAAGGAAAACCCTTTCTTGCACGATAGAAATTTCAGACGGGAGGGGGTGCCACTTCGTGTATTATTGTTATTTGAATGAGCCCCTGATCTGCTTTATTCATTGACTGCCACCCTATACCACATTTGAACTTGGTGGTAAGTTCGGTAGGCGTGGAATGTTGCACCATCTTCCGTTTGGGGCAAACGGGCGAGGTCTACCTTAGCGGAGGCGGCTGTTCTCACAAAAAAAGTTATAGCGCAGGCTCTGGAGGGTATCCCCGGTGTACTATCTTCCATACAGAGTTACTAGGCACTGCGCTCCGGCATCTAAGGTGGCTTGGTAGGTTGAGGTAGGTTGAAGTGTACTTCTGGATGGCGCTCCACAGTTTAATCTTCTCATACCCGAAAAGGGCAGTGGTGCTGTCGCACTCAGTGAAGGCGTGGAGAAAATCAATACAATAAAACAAAAAATGGATACACTATACTCAGTAGGAGTTTGTTATGGTAACCTAGCTTTATAGCGAAACGTAGCATCAGCAGTGTAACTTTTAAAAATTCACAGGAAATTTAAGTGCAAAGAGAAAAGTCATGTTATTTGTATGAAACTGTTCACAAACAAAAATTACTGGTTTTTTAACGAATTGTCAAATTTTTTTTCCAAATATTGCTTTTTATGGCTAAAAAACTGGGTTCTGGGTGCCATTTTCCAATAAGACGGCCATAGCACAACTTTTCTTTTGACGACTTTCAGTATGTTATTCCGGAAGTATAATTCAATATACACACCAAGTCTTATGCTTATACGAGTTTTTTTAAGGTAATGGAGAACTTTTGATTTAAAATGATTACACTATTACTCAAATAACGCTCAAACTGTCATAAGCAACAGAGAAAGTTTGCGAAAAAATGCAGTTTTCCCTTTTTCTTATTTATTAGCATTGTCAGGACACTATGGGGCCCACAGACGTCGTTCTGTGCTTAAATTAAAGTTAATTACAATCGCTGCAACATCTCCTCCTGTGACTCTACCCGTAAAATGAGATTTTCCCCGATTTCGGGGACGAAAGTTGACCAACTCCTTAACATTTTACTTTTTTGGAAAAAATGGCCAATATTTTGAGGGCTACATTTTGGTAACTATTGTACCTACAGAGCTGGTTCTGATCTCAAATTTTAGAAAATGTAATCTGCTTTAAAAAAGTAAATAACACGAGATATAGTGAAAAAACAAAAAAAAAAGCGAAAATTACGCGGTTTTTCGAGTGTTACGAAGTTAGCACAGGTGTTTCGGAGCTGCAAACTTGGATATACACTACTGATAGTGGTCCCAACAGCATATTAAAAAATCAGAACTTGCCGTTATTTTGCGATTTTAGCGACTTCTAGTGTACTATTTGACTGGCCTATATACCTAAATTATCTGCCCATTACATTTCTGTTGGCACAAATTTCTCAGTTATTTCAAAATCTTGTGTTATTTTAGAAATTTTGAAATTTTGCGCCTTTTGGCTTACGATGGATTCTTTGTTTGAAGCATACTATAAAAATACATGGCAGATATGTATCAATCGTTTAAAATCTCTTAATGTACTAACAGCTTTAAATTGTAAAATGGGGGAATTCTACCCTCCCACACCCAAAATATTACGTCAGAAATAAGTCCATGGTTTTACACAATATTGTCATTATCGGCCAGTGAACCTTTTTCGTAATACGTTCATAACGTAAATAGGCACATTCTAACTTCAGATAAATATAGATAAACATGTACATATTTAAAAAATCTCAAAGCTGGATGCTTCTATAAAAATATGAACAACACAGTTTAAGGACTTTAAATCTTGCTTAATTAATCTTTAAGGTTGGCTTTTTAGTAATAGGCTTTATAAAGAAAAGTGATGTAAAACATGTGTTTACACATTTTCGTATAATGTTGATCGTTATTCACATATTGACAAACCTTGAACGAACACTTAAATTCTGATACTTTGAAATCTAAATTTGGTTTAACCAAAAATAGCGTAATAAATCTACATACCACCAAAATCCAAACTACATCATGAGAAATGAAAACAACCTTAAATACGAAATTTTAAATACGCACGTGTTATCATGCAAGAGTTATGGTAGATAATAACATGCATCCACACATGCGCGCACGCACGCACACACGAACCCACGCGCACATGCGAACACACGCACACATACACACGCGAACACGCTCAAACGCGCGCATACACACATACACACGCACATCCACACTCGCACACACACGCACTTACATATGTATGTGTAGGTAAATATAAATTTAGGTACGCTTAACCTTGTATGATAAAGTT
Source organism: Vesta saturnalis (assembly GCA_036346205.1). NCBI lineage: Eukaryota > Metazoa > Arthropoda > Insecta > Coleoptera > Lampyridae > Vesta > Vesta saturnalis. The sequence continues at coordinate 2,462,016 of JARFJB010000610.1, read as the reverse complement.
GAATTAAATCTTCCATAAGAAATGTTTATTACTTAGTGGTGTTTTCGATATTTCCCGGTAAGGGCAAGTTCCGAATTATAACAATTTTACTGCTTTAAATTCCATTCGATTGACATTTTTTCCTGATTTGTAAACGTTATATCCGAAAAATTGTTCCCTGTTACATTTGAAGATCTTGGAGCATAAGGGGACAAGCCAAAATTTTTCGTCAAAAATGAGTTACAGTTAAAATCGCAAACTGTAAGGCCATTATAATATCCCAAAAATAGTTTTGCTATTCTCGTATAGATGGTGCCACTATAGGAAATCCCTTTTTGACACCACTACATTATATTGCATCAAAAGGGGATAAGCCACAGTAGTAATCAACATGGCGGAGAAACAATCACGTGCATGTAAATGGAACATCTTTCTCAGTTTGATTCTGCAGACAGTGACCAAGATCCGTTTTTAAATGAAAGCGGAGATGATAAAGATTATACAGTGTCCCAAGGTAGCAGTGATCCGGAAGATATAGACTCGAGAACGATAAATTTGTAAAATTTGTGGCTTATTCTCTTATGTTACATTTTTTGATGAAAGATTAGGTTCGTTCTGTAGGATTTTTCGTGGCTTATCCCCTTTTAACAAAATCTTTTTTTATTTTAGGAAAATTAAAATGATCCTAATATACCACAGACTGGTTGAGATGTCTTGCCTACTGTAGAAAAGAAGACGCCTTCCAGATGGAGACGTGTGTTCAACGGCATTAAAAAACCGCTGCAAATTGTATCAATACTTCCGCATCGAAAAATCGGTTTTTTGTAAACAACTCGAAAACGATTAACTTTACAAAAACATTACTAGAATGTTTTTTGATCAGAAATTTTCTATCTAAAACCAAAATTTCAAAAAAATTGTGTGGACTGATACCAAAATCGAGATTTTTGGTTCGAAAATGACACAAAAACACTGTTTGTGAAAAATTTTATTTCCTGTCTAATTGTATGTTCACTTTTTGATTATGTTAAGTAGTTCCGGAGATATTTCGGAAAAACCGGTTTTTTAAAGTGACGTTTTTTTGCTAATATATTGTAAACCGTTTATTGTATAGACAAATTATAGGAACAAAAAATACTCAATTATATTACTAATCACATTTTAAACGAAAAAAAATCTAAAAAAATAAAAATCTGCAATTTTACCCCTTTCCTTATACCCCACTGACCCCAAAAACAATCAGTCGCTTTGGGTAGTACACATCCATACGTGTGCCAAATTTCAAGTTGAAATGTTAAGTCCTTTGAAAGTTACGGAGTACATACACACACACACACACACACACACACACACACAGGCAGGATTTATTTTGCTCAAATTTTGTTTTTGGATGTTTTCGCACATTTTAAAGCGATTGAGCAAATAAAAATTTTTGAAATTTTTTTAGCGATACAGTACTTCCCATCCGTTGTATGTGGAAGTAAATAAGTTCAAGACTAAAAAAATCTAGGTCACAATTATGTAAATACAAAAAAAATTGCTGCAACTTGCAGTGTAGACAGATTTTGGCACACAAGGAAAATGATACATTTAATGCCTTTTTGAACCTGGATAATTATGATAAACAAAATATTTACTTGTTTTCAACTATGAACGTGATTCCAAAAAGCGAATTTACCCAAAGAAAACAAAACGAGTTCATTCATCCAGAAATATATCGGTACAATATAGCGTCAAAATAAATGGAGATGAAGTTAAAATTAGCCAAAAAGAGTTTCTTGCTATACATGACATTTCAAAAAAACGGATTGAAGGATTTGCTAACCAAAATAAGGCAATTACTTCTACTCCAAAACCAGATCAAAGAGGAAGTCATGCCAACAACAAGAAGATGCCGGAACAACACTGTGAATATGTCGGAAAGCATATTAATTTAATACCCAAATACATAAGTCATCACAGTAGGCAAAAAACCCAACAGAAGTCTACCTTGATTTAGATCTTTCCATTTCCAGTTTATATCATGATTATTATCTTGATTTGCTCCGCCAAAATAATTTTGGGGCAGTAATCCAAGATAAATATAGGAGAATATTCAGTTCCGAGTATAATGTGCTTTTAACTTAGATAAAAGAGATATCTGTAAAGTGTGCGATTCAGCGAATATACAAATTATTAATGAAGCTCGCATAGAAGTTGCAAAGAAATTAAAGGTTGATTTGGAGTTACATCAAACACGTGCCCAAGCCAGGCAGGATCTAATGAAACGGGATACAGAAAAGGCCAAAGCCAGAGGAAATTTAATGGTCACCAACAGTGGGAGCGGCGTTCTATTTGAGAGAGGCATGGGTTTGTAACCTGAGCACAACTTACTATAAAAGGCATATTTACTTCTATGGAGCATATACGTGGTAGTAGGATAAATGAGATTACCCCACGCTCGTGATTTCGCAGCTATTGAAAAGCACAATCGTCGTAGAATGAAACAAGTGTACACTTCAGAAATTACTAAAGCTATACAGATAGGTAACGAAAAAAAAGTTTACTTTTCCAAAATATTAAGCCTCTTTATCTGAACAACCTAACATAATGTATATCAAACATCTCATAAATGAAGACTTTAAAGCAGTTAATTTTGGGAACAAAGGTCTGAGGGAGTCAACTTTACTTTCCAGATATTTGAAATCAAAATATAGTGAATCTGTTCCAATGAACATAAAAAAATTTTAAAAGTTGTAATCTGTACGTTAAACGTTAACCTATAACCATTGAAAGAAAAATTCAATTTCAAAATGCATAATTTTAGATCATACCCGTTTTTTAATTGCCTTAGGTAAATCTTCTCCCTCTACCCTTCAGCTAAGCAAATATAAATAGATTAAAACTAATGGCCCCCTTTTCGGCGAGTTTCACTAGAAAAACTCTACCAAAGAGTCTATTAATTACCGATGCTCCTCTAATATAAAAAATTTAAAAAGCATTATTTATATCTAATATTCTTCCATAATAATTTATAGATTTTTTAAGTATATTGATAATGGTATATTAGGTATATTGAAGATCTAATTATTACTAGTACTGGGTGTCAAAGTTACAAAAAAAAGTTGATTTTTGAAATATGTCCAAAACGAAAAAATGTATTTTTCTTGTTCTTGGTATAATAAATAGAGATATAAAGTGCGTTGATTTTCGCTTATTAATACGTTTTTATTATTTACAGTGCCGTAGAATGCAAGGGGCAGTGCAATCCTTTAATCTCTAATTTCTAATATGCCAATGGAGTAGATTGGATTTTTTTTATTAAAATACGAAACCTTGATGTTTTTCAGATAAAAAAGGTGCACTTTGTACAAATTGATAACTTTAACAGTTTCTAAGATATCTGCATTATGTGGTATTTATTACCAACTGCTCAGAAATTTTGTATTAAAATGATTAGATCTGTCAATTCCTGAAGTTATGTGTATTCTTCCCGAAACACTGATTTTCACGTGTTTCCCAAATACTACACAATAATAATAACCTGCCTAAGAAGTTGGTAATAAATACCTAAAAATGCAAATATCTTAGAAACTGTTAAACTTATCGATTTAAACAAAGTATACCTTTATTATTTGAAAAACGTCAGGGTTTTGTACTTTAATAAAAAAAATTTATTTACTCTATTGGCGTAAAAATTAGGGATTAAAAGGTTGCAATGCCCCTTGCGTTCTACACCACTGTATATACTAAAAACGTATTAATAAGCTAAAACCAATATACTTCATATCCCTACTTATTACACCAAGAATAAAAAAAATACCTTTTTTGGTTGTGGACATATTTCAGAAATGTTTTTGTAACTTTCACACCCTGTATCTTGCAAACGAAGTACTGTTGAACTTACGTTTATATGAAAGTTTCGTGTTAAAATGATTAGATCTATGATTTGCTGAAATACGTTCGTCACGAATCACCCTGTATATTGCACTAACATCCAATATATTTTTAATTCATAACTGACATAATTGTTATTCAATTATTCAAAATTATGGTTTACGCTAGTAAGTAATTAGTCATTTCACCAAATAATTTTACTGTCTGAAAAACTTACCAAATGCCTAAATAAAACTCCTTGATCGATTAACGCTCTTGCAAATAAAATTGAATGCTGAGGTTTCACAGTAGTATCTGCAGTTCCGTGTATTAACATGAAATGTCGATCCCTTAAATTACCAGCTCTCTTAGTTAAATCTGCATTTTCATAATTAATTAAATGCTCAGTAGGAAATCCCAAATATCTTTCAGTAAAAAATGAATCTAAAACGCAAAATGTGGATATAATGAATTCCATACAAGAAATAAATTTACTATAATACTGCCAATTTGTAATTGGTGATATGCTGACCGAACAGTTAATAATGTGCTGAAAATCTTGCATCAAGAGCATGGCAGCTGCATACCCTCCATAACCTTTTCCTACAATACATACTCTACTCCTATCTATAAATTTGAACGTATCTTCTAAATAGGTAAGTACAGCTAATTGATCTTCGATTTCAATCGTACCAAACCTTAAGGATAAAGAATGTTAATCGGAATTTAGACTTTAGCCTCTTAAATACCTATACTGTATTTCTCGTCTCATCCTTTCTCCTTGGTAACCTGATCCTCTCACATCAATTTGTGCAACTACATAATTTTTTGTGCTTGCAAGGTACCATGGCCAGGATAACTCCCACTTTTCGGAAACGGTTTGTGATCCTGGTTTACAATTTCTATAATAATGTTGCATTAAAATTATTTTTCATAACATGTATCATACATACACTATTAATATCAATGGAAAAGCGACTTCTTCATATTCTCTTAAAACAGGTGGAAATATGAGGCGAACTTGTGCTTTATAACCGGCTTCAATTTCAACTTGAAATCTTTTTATTTGTGGAATTGATAAATTTTTTACTTCATCTCTTAAAATCTGACCTGAGTCGAGTACTGCTAATCTATTATTAGTGGAGGTTTCAACTAAAAATACTACAGGAATATCTGGTCCCAAGCATTCTTGAATATAGTATCCATTTGAATGACTGAATATCACATTATTGTATTCACAAACGTAACCTACTAACATTGTATTATTAAAAATAGTTTCGTTTAAATTTTCGGACTCAATAAATGTTGTATTGAAATCTATTGTTGGACGACACGTTAAACAAGTCCATGGTTGCGAAGAATTCATGTCCCCAATTTTAAACAAATGTCGTACACCAGGACTATTTTCATTCGTTGCTATTGCATATCTAAAATTATATGAACGATTGATCTTAGGACAATAAAATATTCGGTGATTTTACATTAAATGATTCTCTTCGTCCCATGATAAAATTTTTGTAAGCTCAAATGCTCCATGAGTTAGGGGTAAAACGTAATTGGGGTTTACTTGGCATGCATGCATGTAATTTCCATTATCACCATCGTTAACTGGTAATCTTACAAGTGCTTGAGCTCCATTTGAAGAAAATACTGGGTGAAATATTGGTTCTGTCCAACCATTACGTTCTTTTTCGATATGAAACTACAAAAAAATAATTACATTAAGGAAGTATAAATTTATTTTATTTACCTTTGTGCAATTATAGTTGAATTGTGATTTACACGTTTCAATAACTGAGGTATTTTGTTGACGATTTAACCATACAACTGCTACTTGATGATCACCAAAAAAATTAACGCTCGTGATATAACTACCTGGTTGAACACTATTTGTTGGTTTGATTTCTAGTGGAAATAGATATTTAGGAGTGCTTAAATTTACTATCCAAACTTTCACATCCGGATTTGAGAGTTCCACCTACAATAATAATAATCCATTAGGTTGCAAAACAGGGGGCATCTCAAAAATTTACAGCAAACTAATGTTTTTTAAACTGAAAAAAAGAATAATACACGACAATTGTGTGCTGTCAAATTTCACCCACTTCACATTTTTACAGCCCTCGGCAAGACCTCGAGCTCCAAAATCGGTACCGTGCCTAAAAAATCAGTGACTGCGCTCACGATTTTAATATACTATTATATAGTTGTCACGATCTGTTTTTATTTAGTAAAAACGCAAAGAAGATATAGTATTTATTTGTAGTATTTTCGACTCTACAGAGCTGTCTCCTAACCACCTTATGCTGCACTATATTTGAGTAAAAAAATAACTATCTTTACTTTGTGCTATGTGTATGAAGTACTTTATCAGTATAAGCAAAATGTGAAACTGTTAGTGCAAATAGAAGTTCCATAGGGGTGTTGATTTTTGGCGTTTGAAAAAAATGATGTTAACCTATTTTGTTACGTTACAGAATACGAGCCCTTAGCAATAAAACAATCCTGCAGCTAGCTCACATAAGAAAGAACTGTAATTAAAATGGAAGAGGTGAATCACTTTAGTTGACTTGACCGACCTATTTACACAGTTTTTGCTTTAGTAGCTAGCGCGACGTTTCGGAAACGGACTCTTTGTTCGTCATCAGACTTAGTCCTGAGAAAAACTGATTTCACACTTGAGCCGAACTCATTTACTTATGATTCTTTTAGAAGCACTTGACTGTTCCGAGATTCGAACTTGGTACATTTCACTTACAAGCCTTGACACCTTTGCTGCTGAGCGACTGAATAATCCAACATATATTTTTAGATATATATATATATATATATATATATATATATATATATATATATATATATATATCCACATTAATAATTTTGTGGTTGCGCAGTAGTTTATTGCGCATGTTGTGCGATAACCTATTGCGTTGGTGTATTGCGCCTAAGTTCTTCGCGCAAGAGCTTAGGCTAATATATATATATATATATATATATATATATATATATATATATATATATATATATATATATACCGTGAGCGGCTAAATTATCGAATAAATTCAATAATTCTTAAATAGGCAACTTCAGAGAAAAATCCCGATACCCGTCAATTTTTATTTTTAGACGCCCGGTTGTTCAGGTTATTAATTTATTTTTGAGGTTACCTATATAAGCGTGATGACGTCATTCATGGTTTTCTTTGATGGATAGGGGAGGTGTTGCAATGGAACTTTTAAGAGATCTTTTAATTATCTAATCAGTCGTAGCAATAGTTTTGAGTATTTGCGTTACGTATACAGGGTGATTTATTATTTATTATTGTTGTTCTATAAAAATACAAGCGAACTAAAAAAGACAACTATTCCAAATTTGGTACATAGACATAACAGGTCATGACCTATCTTTTAAAACTATTGTCAAAAGTGCAACGTTGCCACTTCTACCAGAAACCCAAGGCAACTTTGAAAATTCAAATTGAATGCCCTGTATGTTATTGCATTTTCGGATTCTGCATAAAATTCTAAGCAACTTTTGTTAATATTCCCTATACCAGACTCTAAGCGTTACATAAATGTACCTGTAAAATAAAATAATAATCTGACCAACCGCATACTTAAAAATAAAAATCGAGCGGTTTCGGAATTTTTTTCTGATTTTATTTGGTTTGAAAGTTCTGTCGTAATAATCTTTGGAAAAAAACTGATTCACTTCATATGTCGAGCAGTTTAGTATCAAGAATACAGTAAGCATATTAAAAATGATAGCGAAAAGAAATATCAATTATGATTGTATGTGGAGATAGAACCGGAACGCAACTACAAGTATGTAACTTATCTAATACAAAATATCTTACAAACCTATCAGATAATCGACAGTTAGTAAAATTGAAAAAAATATAGGGAAACTGGTTACGTTAAACACGTTGCAAACACTGGTCATTTACAAATAAACGAAAATGTAAAATTAAATTAATTCATACAGGTAAGTAAGTATCTACTATTAACACAAAACAGAGAAAAAAGTGTTTAACATTGTAGAATTGTTTGTAACTCAATTTAAATGTTCAAATTGCCACCCTTCTACTTCTTGACAGTAATTGAACCGATGACCACAAGCTTCTTAAACATTGTGGATCATTTGTGGACTAATCTTACGCATTTCTAATCTAATTCTATTTTTCAAATCTTCCAGATTTCGTGGTTTCTCGACGTATACTTTAGATTTTAAATAGCCCCATAGAGGTGTAAGATCTGGAGATCTTGGGGACCACTTATAGATCCTCGTCTACCAATTCATCTACCAGGAAAAGTTATGTTTAAAAATCGCGAATAGGACGTGTATAGTGAGGAGGTGCACCATCTTGCTGAAACCATTTGGTAAATCAGGATCATTTTCATTTGGGAAAATTACTGCAATGGCAGGTATAAGTTCATATTGTAAGAAGTCCAGATATCGTTGCCCTGTAAGAGTTTCATCGAATAAAAAAGGAGCAATGATTCTGTTCTCTACTATCCCCGCCCAGACATTCACTTTTTGAGGATACTCATTCATCCAGTGAGGATTCTCTTTACTCCAATATCTACAGTTTTGTCGATTCACTGTACCATTTAAGGAAAATGTAGCTTCATCCGAAAAAAGAATTTGAGGAAGGAATCCTGGGTTGCGGTTACATAAGTCTTGCATGACTTCACAAAACAGCATTCGGCGGTCCGGATCATCTTCATTGAGTTCCTGCACATTCTGGATTTTATACGGATGGTCTTTCTCCTTTTTAAGTACACGTAACGTGAAATACCTTCATCAGCTGCAATTGCTCTGGAACTGCTACGAGGATTTTCTACCCAACTTAACAATACATCAAGTTTTACATTTTCGTTCATTTTTGGACGACCAGCATTTGCAATGTGTTAACGTGACCAGTTTCCATAAATTTTCTCTCAATTTTATTAACTGTTGATTGTCCGATAGGTGTATCAGGATATTTTGAATTAAACAAGTTACATACTTGTAGTTGCGTTCTGGTTTTATCTCCACATCCAATCATAATTAATACTTCAATTCGTTGTGTTTCACTTAATGGTGCCATGATTATTAATTAATTATCAGTTATTCACTTACGTACAATTACCTACAATGTAATACCATTAAGTACTGAAGTAAGTAGTAAGTGCCTTAAATTTGACTCGTGCCAACTCGATATCTAAAAAATCTATTATTTTTGCTACTTTCTTTTTGTTGTCAGTTTTAAACTGAATTATTTCTGTATTCTTGATACTAAACTGCTCGGAATATGAAGTGAATCAGTTTTTTTCCAAATATTATTATTATTATTATTATTATGACAGCGGTTCTGCCGGGATCCTCTGTAAAAATCTCCGTGAATGCGAACCAGGTCCTGTTCCTCGCGTGTAGTAGATTTAGCAATAAGGGTGCCTGATGCCTTTCTTACCCGTCATAGTCAGAGTAAAAGAGCAATGGAAGATCCAGACGACGTAGTTTTTCGCCCGCCTTCGCGATATATTATAGAGCTTAAGGAGAAAATTCGGCTTCAGACAGTAACCGTAGGGATTCTACGTAGTAGGAAAGACACAAACCTCATCCATCCACCTTAGGCTTCGACATTGGGTCTTATTTGGAGACCCAGTCTGGAAGCCGTCATCTGAAAGGTGGTAGCGGCACTGGTACTGGAAAAAGGCAACTGGCCTGTGGCGATCCTTCACTCTTTGGTTAAGCGTATGCTATTTCATCACACTTTATTTTAATTAGATGCAAAGTGGTTTTATTGGAAACAGATCGGGACTGACAAATCAACTTATATTTTTTTACAAAATAGTTCATCTCTTTCATTTTAATCGATGGCGTCGATGTTTACTCAGTCCCCCTTCTTCATAGAATCATAAATTCTTGTGCGAATATAAAAGCTTATAAACTGCCTCTAAGTTATGCGCATGTGTTTTTTATAATCATGTGGTAGAGGGGATTAGCTCTACGTGGATATTTATAAAACTGACACGTTTGTTAACCATAAGAGTTACGTAAAAATAAAAATTAAAAAAACAAATATCTCTGACTTCGAAAATTGGGAGGTTCTAGGAAGTCTCATCAAATATTTTGTAGGTTACCCCATAACTAAACACTAATGAACACAGAAATATTGCTAATTGCACTACACGAGATCAACAGCTCGACCATATAGGTGATCTGTACGAACACGTCTACTTTCGAGACTGATAATTAGTGATTAAGGCTGTTTCAATTTTCATAATAGCAAAGCAGATTACGATTTCTTACAATCCATATTTTGACAAATAGGCATTTTTCGAGATAAGCCTTTACAATTTTATTTCACTGTGAAGTGGCCCATACCTATACGAATAAAACATTCTGTTTATTATAACAAACTACCGTGTAATAGTTAATCAATTCATGATGTAAGAGACAAGTGGAATTACATTAATATTATTTTAAAAGAATATAATAATTGGTTCATTTGTGCATTATTGTGAAAGCCATTCTTTTCATTATAATGAAATCTGTTTATCTGTTATATAAGCGTCTACCTTTCTTACGAACAAAATTAATGAATCATGCAAGCAGATAATTTTACTCTGAATGAGAAATCAATAAACGCAACAGGTAAAGAAGGTGTGTTTATACGACCTGTTGCATTTAATTAACGTACATATTAATATTTTTACATATGCTATAGCTGGAAAATGGTAACTGTCCACTAAGACACGGTACGAGTAATTATTTTCTTTAGCACAGCTGTATATTAAATATATTTTACATGTATTTGTTTAAGGAAATTTTTGGGTCCTTATTAAATTATTATACAACTTCGATAGTATTTGTAGGTAATGTACTATTATAGATTGTTTTAAACAGCTTCCGCTGTTGTGGGTACTCTATTATTTCCAAAATCTACAGTATACTTACTTTTGGGTACCTTAATGTCCGTATAGTTGGATATATTACTTTGCTGTTTTTACTATCATACCAAGGATAATTGTATTCTCCCACTTTCGTATTATTAAAGGATAAATATAATAAATATTGACTATCTGATGAGAACCAAATGGTATGATCAGTTTTAAGAATTTCTACTTCATATAACCAATCTGGCACTCCATTAAAAATTAAATTTTTTATACCAGATTTTGTAATTCGACATACTAAATCTTTGTGCATTTTAGGTTTATAATAAATGTCGTTATCATGTATAAACGCTATACTTGTACCGTCCGGTGACCATGTAACGTACTGAAGATGAGGCGCGTCTTCGTCAAGTTCTTTTGGAGAAAGTGGTTTTCTAAACCTGAAAGTTGAAATTGTAAACGTTTATATTTAGGTATAGTATTTATACCTACCTAGTTGCTATTTCGTAAACATAATATCTTGCTAATTTGGAGTATTTGTAGGTATACTTTATATCGCTAATGAGAAGTACATATTTTAAGTCACTTGAAATTTTAAAATCAGCTGCATCGTACTGCCTCTGTAACAATAAAGTTAAACATTACTGTATGAATTCCACATTATGATATAAGCTGAATTAAAACAACGTAATTTGTAAAAATAAATAAATTGTAGAATCTATTAGGGAATATCGAGGTATATTACTAATACCAAAGAATGTTTTGTTTTAACACAAACTAAATCTGAGCGATCGAATTGGTAAAATGAAAAGTTGCTTCAGAATTTCATTATAACTACTTTTATAGACTCATTCTAATCTATGGTTAATAATCTAGTGACACTTAACTAGCTTTAATTATTGTTTTTAATATTAAATATAGGTAGCAAACAGGAGCCAAATATCGATGAAGGTTTTAGTATTAATTAACAGACATAGTCCATGGTATAAATAATTTTTAGATGTAAAAGATCATGTTTTGATTCTTGACAGTAGAAAAGGGGCACCATCTCCTCCACTTTTTTTTTGTGGCGGCACAAGCCCCGCCCACTTTTGACCTTGGGAATTTCCCAAGAGCTACCACGTGGCTGACCTGGGTCTGACCTTCGGAATTTCCGATGACGTAATTCGGCCTGAGAATGTCCGATTTACCCAATTCTGCGTGGGAATTTCCGATGAGGTAATTCGGCCTGAGAATTTCTGATGACGTAATTCGGAACAGAAGAATTTCCGATGACTTCGCCTTATACTTTTGACCTTGAGAAAGTAGTTGCACTTGAGATAGTGGTTGACCTTAAGAAAGTTGTTTACCTTGAGAAAGTAGTTGACCTTGAGAAACTGGTTTACCTTGAGAAAGTGGTTGACCTTGGGCATGGATTTGCGAAGGAAATTTGAAATTGTTTTAATAAGAAGGAGGTGCTTGTAAGACAAGTGTAGGAGCTATCTCTTGGATCTGTTTTGGTTTGTCTGTGGTGGCATCTAATGTTGTATGTAACCTTGAGAAAGTTGCTTACCATGAGAAAGTTGTTTACCTTGAGAAACTGGTTTACCTTGAGAAAGTGGTTGACCTTGGGCATGGATTTGCGAAGGAAATTTGAAATTGTTTTATTAAGAAGGAGGTTCTTATAAGACAAGTGTAGGAGCTATCTCTTGGATCTGTTTTGGTTTGTCTGTGGTGGCATCGAATGTTGTATGTAACCTTGAGAAAGTTGTTTACCATGAGAAAGTTGTTTACCTTGAGAAACTGGTTTACCTTGAAAAAACAGGTTTACCTTGAAAAAGTTGTCTGCCTTGAGAAACAGGTTGGCCTTAGGTAACCTAACCTACCAGGCAGGAAATTTGAATAAGGGGCCCTAATGCTATCTCTTAAGGGAGATCTTCGGGGACACAAGTTCTTATAGCTGTCTTACAAGTTAGCATTGGGGACCCATTATTAGAATTCTATTTCCAGTCAAGGGGCCACGACAAGAGGGGCACAGACCTAACACAAATTCCCGAAGACCTGTCTTATAAGACAGAACTAGGGCACCTGATTCATATTTCAAATTTCCCGCCTAGTAGGTTAGGCTACCCAATGCCAACCTATTTCTCAAGGCAGACAACTTTCTCAAGGTAAACCTGTTTTTTCAAGGTAAACCAGTTTCTCAAGGCAAACCACTTTCTCAAGGTAAACTGTGAAAAAGGCGTTTAAATAATTGACAAATTTCTGCCAAAGAAAATTTCAATTATTATATGCAACTAGACTGTCGCGCATGCGCAATTTATCTGTCCATAATTTTACTAGTACCTAAATGCATAACAATTAAAGTTTGTCAATTATCCAAATATCTCGTTTTTTTGCAATTGCACACATGTATATACAACATTATTTAAGGTATTTCATATGCAAAAGAAAAGTAAATTTATTTCAGATTGACATTTAAACCTTCATGTCAGATAGACGTCAACAGACAACTAGATGTTAACCTGAAAAGAAATGCAAAGCTCCCGCTTTATGAAGATATCGATACCACAGTTTAATCATTTTAAATCTTATTTTATAATCTTTAACGCTTGTTTGGATTCGCATCAAAACACTATAAACAATAGTTATGTAGATTTGAATTACATTAAAAAAATGAGTCTTGGGGTCAAATGGCTTGTTGCATCAACAAATTGGATAAATTATAATTAATTTATAGATTTAAATTCTATACGCTGGTATTTTTATATCTAAGAAATATGCAGTTGATTTAGATATATATGATAAAACCCTAAAGCTGCTCCTTATATACCCCCTCTCGGACGCTGGATTTCTCCCAAAATCTAAGCAGTTCCGGAAGAAATAAAGCAAGCTTAAATCCGCAATATTAAGAGCTACGTTTTGTGGTTCTGGAGTTATCGTTGATACTAGCTTATACATCCACACGCACACGCACACGCACGCACACACGCACACGCGCACGCACACGCACACGCACACGCACACTCACACGCACACGCACACGCACACGCACACGCACACGCACACGCACACGCACAAGCACACGCACATGCACATGCTCACGCACACGCACACGCACTCGCACACGCACACGCACACGCACACGTACAAGCACACGCACACGCACACGCACAGTAACAACATCACGCACATGCACAAGCTCACACACACACACACACGCACACGCACTCGCACACGCACAGGCACGCGCACGCGTACACGCACTCACACATGCACAGTAACACGAACACGCACATGCACACGCTCACACACACGCACACGCACGCGCACACGTACACGCACACGCTCACGCACACGCACTCGCACACGCACACGCACACGCACACACACGATCACGCACACGCATACGCACACGCACACGCACACGCACGCACACGCACACGCACACGCACACGCACAAGCACACACACGCACACGTACACGCACACGCACATGCACAACCACACGCACACGCATACGCATACGCATACGCACATGCACACGCACATTCACATGCACATGCAAACGTACACACGCGCAAAACGCACAAACGCAGACACGTACAAACGCAGACACACCCACACACATACACACACGCGCTCAAATGAACAAGAAAACGCGCATGCGCACGCACACGCGCCTAGACACGCACACGCGAACACGCGAATATGCGATCACGCGAACACGCGAACACGCGAGCGCGCAAATACGCGAACACGCGATCACGTGAACACGCCAACGCTCGCACACGCGAGCACGCCCACACACCCGCACGCGAACGCGAGCGCGTGCACGCACGCACGCACACACACGAATACACAAAAAGCACGCAAGCGCTCACGCACTCATGCACTCATTCGCGCACGCTCGCACGCACACAGGTACAGGCACACATAGACACACACAGACACACACAGACACACTCAGACACACACAGGGAAACACAGACACACACAGGGAAAAACAGACAAATAGACACACACAGACACACATAGACATCCACAGACACGCACAGGCATGCACTGACGCACAGATGCATGCACAGACACGCTTAAACTCACACAGAAGAGCACAGACACGCATAGGGACGTACAGACTCGTACAGACACGCACAGACACGCACAGAGACGCACAGAGACGCACAGAGATGCACAGACACACACACACACTCACACACACACACACATACACGCACATAAACACACACACACAACACACACACACACACACACACACACACGACATAGACACACACACACATAGACACACAACGACAGCACACACACAGACACACACACACACAACACACACACACACACACACACACACACACACAACACACACACACACCACAAACCACAGACACAGAACACGACACACACACACACCACACACACACACACACACACACACACACACACACACACAACACACACACACACACAGAGCACACACAGACGACACACAACACAGACACACACACACACACACACACACACACACACACACACACACACACACACACACACACACACACACACACACAACAACACACACACACACACACACACACACACACACACACACACACACACACACACACACACAGAGACACACACCACACACACATCACACACACACACCACACACAGGCACACAACATGCATACGCACACATACACACACACGCACACGATACACAACACATAGACACACTCACACACAGACACACACACACACACACACACACACACACACACACACACACACACACACACACACGAACACACCCACACACACACACACACACACACACACACAAACACACACACACAACACACACACACACACACACACAACACACACACACACACAACACACACACACACACACACGTACACACACACAGACACAACACACAGGCACAACACACACACACAACACACAACACACACCAACACACACACGACACACACACAGATACACTAACGCGATCACAGACACACACACCACACAGCACACACACACACGACACAACACACACACGCACACACACACACGACACAGCACACACACAGACACACACACACAACACACACAGACACACGCACACACAGACACAAAGACACACACACACTCACACACACACACACACACACACACACACAGATAAACACACTAACACACACATAAACACACACACACACACACACACACACAGACACACACACACACACACACACACACACGCACACGCACACACGCACACAAGCACACACGCACACACGCACACACACACACACACACACACACACACACACAGACACATATAAAGACACACGCACACACAGACACACAAACACACATACACACACACGTGGACACGCACACTCGCACACACGCACACACGCACGCACACACACTCACACACGCACACACGCACACGCACGCACGCACACACGCTCACACGCTCACACGCACACGCGCACACACGCTCACGCACACACGCACGCAGACACACACACACAGACACACACATACAGACACACGCACACACAGGCACACACACACACACACGCACACGTACACACACACACGCACACGTACACACACACACACACATGCACACACGCACACGCACACGCGCACACACGCACACGCGCACACACGCGCACACACACAAGCACACACGCCCGCACGAACACACGAACGCACGCATACACGCACACACTCACGCAGACAGACACACACACACACACATACATACAGACACACGCACACACAGATATACATACACATACACACGCACGCGGACACGCACACACGCACACACGCACACACGCACACACGCACGCACGCATGCACACACGCACGCAGACACACACACACACACGCACACACACGCACACACGCACACACGCACACACGAACTCACGCACACACGCACACTCGCACACACTAAAGAGTACATAATTTGTGGATATTTGGAGAAGGATATCTGTGCAGGCGATTTCTTTATTTATTAAGTTACGCCATTTTTAATTATAATTTGTTAAATCTGTTTTATATGCCTAACACAAATAAGATTTATTTTGAGTATTTTACACATATTTCATGTTGTTCTTAATTTAATTTCATTTGAGATTTCATCATTAAGAATGCATTATAGCAAACTGTTAGGATGTACCTTACTGTTACGATACCTCAAATCGGATCAAATGAATTGACCGTCTAGTGCTGTCTGAGTTGGATGTGGTAAGTGTTGCATCATATGGGGCTTGTAAAAAAATGAAACTACTTAAATTAAAACCAACGAGCTTTGCACAATGGTGGTTCAGCCCGTTAATGTACTATTGTAGGAAAGAACCACCAATAAAACCCTCTTTATTCATAAATATGTAATTGCACAAGTACATTAATAAATCAAATAATACAAAGAAAACAACGAAGGGGTTAAATGTATAACAAAATACCATTAAATCAGGTTAAAGTGCGTACAAAATTATAGCATTAAAAGGAAAATAAATAAAAAGCGGTTTAGTTACACATAAACACAATAAAAAAATGGAAACTCCATGTAGTCACACCCACAATTGTGTCATAAATAATTAAAATAAAAATCATAATACCAAACATGTGGCTCTTTTCCAAACAGTCATCCCGGTCTTTAAGTAAATAAGCACATAAAACAATAAAGCAAATTACGGCACATGTAAAATACAACATCAGTGAAATTGCACAGGTGATAATAAGGTAAAGGGAAGGGCAAGTGAAAATAGATAAAGTATTTACACGCACGCAATTGTTTAGTGATCACTAAAGCACAAAACACATACGCAAAATTACAACCAATTGCATATAATGAGAAATATGTCCACAGGCAAACAATTCTACCTAGCAACTGACACAAAAAAACTCATTAAATCAGAGCCTTACAAGAGTAAGTTATAAACAGATCACAACATCGTGACCGATATATATATATATATATATATATATATATATATATATATATATATATATAAAGTAGTATAGCTATAGGGATCCTGTCCCACTTTTGTCACTAGATTTGTCACCAGATTTGGAGAAAGTCACCAGAAAAGTTACTAGATTTCAAGGTCGGTAACATTGCCTATTTCAAGGGGTAGCTGCTACGTCAAGGTCACGTGTTAGGAAATGTTTCTACTCCAGCTAAGTCAAGGCCACGTGTTAGGTGTGTAACCCCGTCTCTTCAAGGTCATGCTTGCACGAGTCCTTCAAGGTCAGTAACTAGAAAAGTCACTAGAAAAGTTACTAGATTGTTGATTGTCCACGTCAATTTTAGGTTATCCCCCCTGCATCTATTCCTGAAGGTCATTGCACTCGGTCTCAAGCAAGTCTATGCATGTTTCAAGGCAAGCAACGCCCCCCTTAAGTGCCCTATTCTGAGAAATCAAGAACAAAGGGGGCCCATTGTTCAAAGTCTATGCTTACAATTTTCAAGGCAAATGAACAAAGACGATCTATTGTTTTGGCTGAGTCATAGCTTCTGAAATTCTAGGAAATCAAAAACAAAGACGATGCATTGTTCAAGCCGACGGTTCAAAGTCTATGCTTATAAGGTCACACCTCTGAGAAATGAACAAAGACGATTCATTGTTCTGGTTGATTTATAAAAATAGATTGTTATCTAAATACATCTCTTTCAAGAACAAAGGTGATCCATTGTCAACGATTTAAAGTTTATGCTAATAAGGTCACACCTCTGAGAAATGAACAAAGACGATCCATTGTTCAGTTAGAAATAGATTGTTATCTCAATTCTAGGAAAGCAAGAATAAAGACGATGCATTGTCAACGCTTCAAAGTCTATGTTTACAAGGCCACATGAGAGAACAAAGACGATTCATTGTTTTGGCTGAATCATAGCTTCTGAAATTCTAGGAAATCAAGAATAAAGGGGGCCCATTGTTCAAAGTCTATGCTTACAATTTTGCAAGGTAAAAGAACAAAGACGATTCATTGTTTTGGCTCTGTCGTAGCTTCTAAAATTCCGAGAACAAAGACGATGCATTGTTCTGACTGATTAGGTCATCTAACAAGTAAAACGTTTTTTATAAGACTACCACAATGTACAGATAAAAAGTCGATTTAAGTATTATGGGATATAGTCACTTTTGTAATACCTTTGCTGGATCATATCTATTTATTATTTGTTTTTCACATTCAATTTCCTTCAACTGATTTTCGTTTAATGTGGACCACAACACATCATCTTTCCTAATAGGTCATCGCTTCATTATATTGTATACTAGCCATACATTCAGCTTCCCTTAAAATTCTTCATATCAGGATCTACTTTGAGACATTGTTAGAGACTTATTACAAACCTACGCAAGCCCTGAGGTGCATGCTTCAAGGTAAGCAATGTTACGCCCCCCAGTGCCCTCAAATGGTTCCCCAAAAAAGGGGGTCCGTTTTCCAAAACAGATGGCTGTTTCTCAACACAGGTCAAATCTCTTATAATAGAACAAAAGCGTTCTGATTCCTAAAAATAGATTGTTATCCAGCTACCACCCCACCTCAATTCTAGGAAATCAAGAACAAAGGGGGTCCATTGTTCAAAGTCTATGCAAGTGATTCATTGTTCTGGTTGAGTTATAAAAATAGATTGTTATCTAAATACCCTTCGATTCTAAGAAATCAACTTTCAAGTACAAAGGCGATCCATTATTTTAGCCAACGCTTCAAAGTCTATGTTTATAATTTTCAAGGTCACATGAGAGAACAAAGACGATCCATTATTCCGTTATTCTAAAAAATAGATTGTTATTTAAATACGTCTCAATTCTGGGAAATCAAGAAACGCTTCAAGGTCTATGCTTATAAGGCCACACCTCTGATAACAAAGGCGATTCATTGTTTTGGCTGAGTCGTAGCTTCTGAAATTCTGAGAACACAGACGATTCATTGCTCAGACTGATTAGGTCATCTAACAAGTAAAATATTTTTTATAAGACTTTATCAACCACAATATTCATCTATATATACAGATAAAAGATTGATTTAAGTAAATATACATATTATGGCAAATTTGATGTACTTAACATTTTGTAATACCTTTGCTGGATCATATCTATTTTATTTATTATTTGTTTTTCACATTCAATTTCCTTCAACTGATTCTCGTTTAATGTGGTCCACAAGACATCATCATCTTTCTTTATAGGTCATCGCTTCATTATAATGTTTACTAGCCATAAATTCAGCTTTCCTTAAAGCCTTCATATCAGGATCTACTTTGAGACATTGTTCGAGACTTATTACAAACCTACGCAAACCCTAAGGTGTTGTTTATGCATGTTTCAAGGTGATGTTTACTATGGTAACGCCCCCCCAGTGCCCTCAAGTGCTCTAAACAGGTGGCCGTTCCCCTAAACAGGTAGCCGTTTCCTAAAACAGGGGGTCCGTTTCCCAAAACAGGGGGTCCGTTTTCCAAAACAGATGGCTGTTTCTCAACACAGGTATCCGTTTCCCCCCAAGGTCATATCTCTTATAAAAGAACAAAAGCGATTCATTGTTCTGTCATGATTCCTAAAAATAGATTGTTATCCAGCTACCACCCCCACCTCAATTCTAGGAAATCAAGAACAAAGGGGGGTCCATTGTTCAAGACGACGCTTCAAAGTCTATGCCTACAATTTCCAAAGTCACACGAGAGAACAAAAGCGATTCATTGTTCTGGTCGAGTTACAAAAAATAGATTGTTATCTAGCTACACTTCTATTCTAAGAAATCAACTTTCAAGAACAAAGGTGATCCATTATTCTAGCCAACGCTTCAAAGTCTATGCTTACAAATTTCAAGGTCACACCTCTGAGAAAAGAACAAAGGCAATCCAATGTTCCGTCATAATTTTTAAAGATAGATTATTATCCAGCTACCCCCCACCTCAATCCTAGGAAATCAAGAACAAAGGAGATCCATTGTTCAAGCCGATGCTTCAAGGATATATAAGTCACAGTGAGATCAGTCGGTTAGTAAGTTGTTAAACATGGAATTAGCAGGGTTAAACCAAAGCACCTATTGCAAACTCTATAAAAATGCATGTGACCTAGAGATATCGAAAAAATATAAAGTTATTAATGTCACAGTAATCAATACGAAGTATGGTGAACGTATAGTGTTAGAAACAAAGGAGTTTAAATGTGTTTTACCTCAGCGCTTTTACGAGTATTTCAAAGAAGAAGAAAATCGAATTGAGGAATTTAAAACGATGCTAAACACAAAGGATGTATTCATAAGTAGTCTGGGTGCAGTCGGAAAAACGATAAACATAACATTTAGTGCATCCAACCATATGTAAACATGCTCATTTCGAAATTAGTGTTTAGTTGTAGTGAAGTTGTCGAAAAGTCATGCAAGCAGCAATAAAATCACTCTTGGAACGATGTTTACTGCCGGATACTTCATACCTGTTGTAGTAATAATATGATGATAAAAAAATAAAGTGTTGTGAATATGGTGTTCTTTTTCAAGAGACACAGATGTCACCAGCTACCATTTGTCAAGGTCACGTCATATTACAATTCAGAGAAATAATTTTCAAGGTCCCAATCCTATCCGATCTTATCCATATTTTAACCCCGAATGCAACAGATGCATCTATATAAGGAGAGTGCATGAATAATTTTACGGTAAACCTAAAGCGCTGTGAAGAGCAATTAGATATTAGTTAAAGTTATAGATGTATGACACTTGCATAAAAGGGAAACTTATGCGTCGAATTGTGCGGTTTAATTAAGCTACACATGCGTTCTTGCGCATTTAAAATTCTGAAACTGTGCATATGTTTTTCGAGTACTCATAAGTAGTTACGGGGTCACGCTACAGAGACAATGATTGTAATAGTTGATGTACAGGGATTCAAAACGGCAAAACATGTATTTACACCCAAAGAGCTAGCAATATACAATGGAAATCAAGCTGCCCATTTTCAAACCACCATTTCCTTGAGACCTCTTAGATGTAGAATTTCAACGACAAGCCGTCTGGTTAATCAATAATCATCACTGCATCAAATGGGAATCTGGATATACCTCTACACATCTCTTTCCACATATACTTCGTGAACTAATATCGGTAACAGATGATGTGTACGTTAAAGGGCGAGAAAAAGCCCATTACATTCGAAAAATATTGAGACAGTCAGTTATAGAAATTGAAGAGCAACCATCTTTACCCAAAATGAAAACAACTTGTTTCTTTCATACACAAACCACCTGTAATTGTGCTTTGACGGATGTACACTTTTTATACAACAACTATGTAAGACAATATCAGTAAAAAGGTTTATAAAATGTGTGTGCTTACAAGTAAAGGGGGGAAAAGTTTGTAATATTTACAATAAAATGCTATTATTTTAAGTGTATTATTTTATGTAAAAGCCCTCTGATGCAAACTATTTCTAAGGTTATACCCCACCCTAGGTCAACAATTTTAGCATTCCTTGGAGGTTAAATTCTAACAATAGAATCAGTTCATGGAAACAAGATGGTTGTTGTCTATGCTAAACGAGGTTGCTGTATATGCTTACAGTATCTGGTGGTTGTAAAATTTCAAGGTCTCCAAGTAAATGTCAAGACCATATGTCCTACAGGCCGATCTTACCCGACCTCATCCGATCGAAATGTAGTCGAAACCTGCAGGACCAATTCTAAACGAGTCATGGAAACAAGAAGAATGATGGGGTCTATGCTAATATCAAGGTTAATGACTAAATTGTAATAAAAAGCGTGGGCTTATACTATAGGCCTCCGGGATGTTTCCCAAAATACAGATAACCGTTTCCCAAAACAGGGGAGCCGTCACTCAACACAGGCTAAACTGAACTAGGTCAAAACCTAAACATCTGGTCATGAGGGGTTAGAAATCCCAATTCGTGGGAAGGTCCAAGTACAATCTGAAAGTAGTTTTATATTATAGAAAAAGCTAATCCGCTTAAATCACCTACTTTGGGGGTTTATGGGGGTAGTTTCTATAAATCCCTTTAAATCACCTACTTTTAGGGGTAAAGGGTAGCTTTTCCAATAGTCTTATCATCTAGGGATACAATTCTGACCCCGAGAAAAATGATGAATTCTGCGCCGCTTTTGAGAAGAATGACTATGTTTGAAAAAAGTTGGAATGAGAAGTAGTGTTGGATACCATGATTGTTAGGGTTTAAAAGTCCCCATTGTATGTGTGCATAGTATACTCTTGATTAGCAGCAATGACGAAAGTAGTAGTACGTAAGGTGGAAAGTACAGAAAAAGCAGTAAGTGTGGAGGAGCGAAAGAAGAGGTTGGGGACGTTAATAAAGCAAGTAAAAGAAATAAAACTCGATTTGGAGTGTTATATAGTGAAAACAAAAATGATGAAGCTGCGTATTGGCAATATGTAAAATAGTGTAGTAAAACATGAAATTTTGGGAAGCATAATGTTGGAAACGGATGAGTTCAAATGCATATTACCTCAGCGCTTTTAAAGGTATTTTAAAGAAGACGCTGCTAAGGATGTGTTGTTATAAGTATCTCACAATTATATGTATTAGGTTTAAGTAACTGTATAATTAAAAAATAAAGACTTTAAGTGTTGTGAATATGTTGTTCTTTTAAGTAAATGTAGACAATAAAATAACTTTTGTAGTATTAGTTTTCGGTATTCTCTTCTCCAACCCATAATGGTTCCTTATTGGCTCTGCATATCTTTTTTTAGGCGCGGTTCGATACACGCCTGACCTTCTTCCTCCAAATGAGATACATATTATGTGCTTTATCGATATCTCCCATAAGGAAATGGAACCCCTGACGTACGTTGGTACAAGCTTTAAATTGGCCTATATACAACGTATAAAAGAAGATTTATTGGAAAAGAACAATGACAGCAATTGTAGTATAGAAAGGGAGTTATATAGATCTAAATTTGATGTACTACGTCTATATAAAATGATCCCTAAATAAAAATCAATTGGTGATTGTCTTTTAATCATTAAATGGTATTTATGTGTATGTGAACTAAAATTTCTTTTATTATAATGAAAAATACAATGACTTTCCTTTGTATAAAGGAGATTTAAATTGATTTTTTTACAAGAACCTAAAAACTTAAATTTCAGCCCTATTCCTAAATTGACTACCCTTGGACTTAAAAGAATAAACAGTGACAGCTTGCAGCAAAGAAATGGAGTTAATTTGATGTTTGATTTCGGTAATTTTTATATAAAAGGTAATGATCTCTAAAGAAATAAGAAAATCGATTTATAGTTTTAATGTTGCAGAACGCTGGACAAGGAGACCTGATTGTATAAATGAATAGTTTTTACTGTGTGTTAGGCGTTACAATCTGTTTTCATTGTTTTAAAGGGGATACAACAGGCTAGCATTCATACATAATTTTTAAAAAATGGTTTTTATTATTGTATTAGGCGTTAGAATGGGTTTTCATTGTTTTAAAGGGGATACAATAGGCTTACATTCATATGTAATTTTTAAAAAATGTACCTTAACAATTAAGCTTTTTAAAATGAGATCCCCCATTCGTATTTTGATAACGTGCAATGTATAGATTTAAGGACGAATGGTGCTTAAATAAAATTTGTAAACATAAAACACTTTTAATTATATGTAAAAATCTACTTTAGTATACTTCATTGAATTAGATAATTTTCTTTAAAGCTTACAGAAAGGTTTTATATACATTAAAAGAGTAAAATATCTTTTACTATGCATTTGTTGAATCAACGTTTTTTGCTGTGACTAGCAATGCACATTTCCTCATAAACAATGCGATGCCTGCTTTTTCAATTCAGTGCAAGAAGTTGTGCGTGATGATCCGCTCCTTAGCGATATAAGCGAATTTAATGCGGTGGAAAATGGTGGTTTCAAGACAAAGCTGAGCTCGAGTTCTGCAAATTCACGTAAAATATACTTTAAATAATTTTCTCAATTTGATTTTTGTTTCTTAGCATTACCACCCCCAAATTTGGTCAAGCGATCCAACATGGCAGGTTGACGCATCAAAATGAAGCTAGTTGCGGTATACGTTTTATGTGTGGTAAAAACAGTGCTTTGGCTAGGGTGCGTCAAAATAAATACACTAAATGTGCTAAAAAGTGTATCTATCTCGTGTTTTTGCGGGAGCAGGATAGATGAACATAAGCATGTGTCCAAAGTGCGGGATGTTGAAGTCGATAGTATAGGTTTAATGAAATACCCCTTCACTGTAAACTGGTAAATTCAGTTTTCAAAATCTTACTTTCAATTTTATGTTAAGTGCAATTTTCATATGTTTGAAATACTTTTGCCCGAATACAAATCAATGGGGAGGGTGTTGATGAATATAACACATCTCACAACCATTAAATTAATTTAACCTTTACATCATTGGCTCGTTAAGACAAGTCTATCATTCCGCATTCCGAACTAATATTAATTAATAAAAAATAATAATTATAGTCCCCTTTGTGTGCTATAATTGCAGTAGGAAAGCATCCTCTTAATACTACTAAAATTCATTCATTTGTATCATTCCGAATTCATATAATTAATAACAATAATAGGATGATAATATAATTCGTATTCCCCTAACCGATCATTGAAACATGATGTGGTGGCCATATTAACTTTTATAGATTACCCTCTACCTATTTTAAAAGCGTTCCTTGATTTGTTTTAGTCGTATGAGATACCATTTTAGATGTTTTCAAGCTTAAGAATATTTTCATTCATTGCTAATATATCATTCAACTAACCTAATCATACAGGTAGGACAATTTATGTCTTAGTTACTGTCCTGGTATACTTTTGGTGCCTTACCGATAATGTAATATATAGAATTTTACTTATTATTGAAATAAAAATATCCTGAAAACTTTTATTTATCAGCTACATTTGTAAAAAGTACTAGGTTGGATCATAAAATTAAGAGTGAGATTAATTTACTTAATTTACCAGTCCTTAGGTTCCACCTAAGCAAGTGTCACACAGATCACGCTAAATGTTTGGATGTAGTAAGATGATATCAACATAAGGTCAAAGAAACGTAAGGTGGATAAATAGCTGTGTTTTAGTAAAGGAATGTGTATAACAATATATGTTTATATTAATAAAAAATCTTGGAAATGTTTATTCTAGATTATTTATCCTAACTACATATCTCTAGACCATCAAAAAAATTTCGCAACCTTTTAAATAGAATAAAATGAAAATTAAATGAGATGTAAGTATATAGATGTTACACTTCAAGGTTTTGTAATGTAGTTAGCAGTTGCTAATGTCTTCTAATTGCTTGACTCAGTCCAGAATTGCTTGAGTGACCCTGAAAGGTAGAATCCCCCACGCCTTGAAAATTTTATTTAGTACTCCTGAGAATTGGTTTATAAGAATTAACACCTTAGCTCAGCCAAGAACCTTGAGGAATATACGGAGGCAATGTGTATGATGGCGTTGGGCAATACAACTTTGACCTTGAAGCGTCGGCCTGAACAATGGATCCTTTTTGTCCTTGAAAATTGATTTCCTAGAATTGAGCTTGAAATGATTGGGGTATCTAGATAACAATCTATTTTTTAGCAATTATGACTCAGCCAAAACAATGGATCGCATTTGTTATTAGAGATGTGACCTTGAAAGCATAGACTTTGAACAATGGATCGCCTTTGTTCTTGATTTCTCAGACCTGAAATGGTGGGGGTAGCTGGATAACAATCTATTTTTTATAACGCGACCAAAACAATGAATCGCCTTTGTTCTTTTCTCAGAGGTGTGAACTTAAGGTACATTTTTTAAAAATTACATATGAATGCAAGCCTATTGTATCCCCTTTAAAACAATGAAAACACATTGTAACGCCTAACACACAATAAAAACTATTCATTTATACAATCAGGTCTTCTTATCTAGCGTTCTGCAACATTAAAACTATAAATCGATTTTCTTAACCTTTTATATAAAAATTACATCAAATTAACTCCATTTCTATACTACAAGCTGTCACTGTTTACTCTTTTAAGTCCACGGGTAGTCAATTTAGGAATAGGGCTGAAATTTAAGTTTTTAGGTTCTTATAAAAAAATCAACTTCAATCTCCTTTATACAAAGGAAAGTCTTTGTATTATTCATTATAACGCTTTACTAATAAATTTTAGTTCACATATGCATAAACGCCATTTAATGATTAAAAACAGTAACGATCTGCATTAAAACCAGTAAATTGCTTTTTATTTAGGGATCATTTTACTGTCACTGATCTTTTCTACTTTTATACGTTGTATATAGGCCAATTTCACCTCTTTAAAGCCCGTTCCAACGTACGTCAGGGGTTCCATTTCCTTATGGGAGATTACAATTCCCTAATTCAGTGTTTCAAACCGCGCCCAGATATGCACATCCAATAAGGAACCATTATGTGTTGGAGAAGAAAATACCGAAAACTAGTGCTACAAAAGTACTGTCTACGTCTACTTACAATGACAACATATTCACAACGCTTAAAGTCTTTATTTTTTAATGATACAGTTACAATACAATTGTGAGATACTTATAACAACATTCTACACACCCTTTGTACAGTTCTGTAAAATGATTCTAGTTTTCCGATTGCACCCAAACTACTTATAAACACACCCTTAGTAGCGTCTTAAATTTTCTTCTTTAAAATACTTGCAAAAGCGCTGATGCATTTAATCCGTTTCCAACATTATACTTCTCAACATTTCATGCTTTACTACACTGTTTTTACATATTGCTCATTGCTAATACACAGCTTCATCATTTTTGTTTTCAGTATATAACACTCCAAATTGAGTTTTATTTCTTTTACTTGCTTTATTAACGTCTCCAACCTCTTCTTTCGCTCCTCCACACTTACTGCTTTTTCTGTACTTTCCACCTTACGTACTACTACTTTCGTCATTGCTGCTAATCAAGAGTATACTACTTCTTGCACACATACAATGGGGATTTTTAAACCCTAACAATCATGGTATCCAACACTACTTCTCATTCCAGCTTTTTTCAAACATAGTCATTCTTCTTCTTCTCAAAAGCGGCGCAGTTCATCAAAACATCATTTTTCTCGGCGTCAGTATTTTGTCTAAAGCACCCCTAGATGATAAGACTATTGGAAAAGCTACCCTTTACCCCTAAAAGTAGGTGATTTAAAGGGATTTATAGAAACTACCCCCATAAACCCCCAAAGTAGGTGATTTAAGCGGATTAGCTTTTTCTATAATATAAAACTACTTTCAGATTGTACTTGGACCTTCCCACGAATTGGGATTTCTAACCCCTCATGACCAGATGTTTAGGTTTTGACCTAGTTCAATTTAGCCTGTGTTGAGTGACGGCTCCCCTGTTTTGGGAAACGGTTATGTGTACTTTGGGAAACATCCTGGAGGACTATAGTATAAGCCCACGCTTTTTATTACAATTTAGTCAATAACCTTGATATTAGCATAGACCCCATCATTCTTCTTGTTTCCATGACTCGTTTAGAATTGGTCCTGCAGGTTTCGACTACATTTCGATCGGATGAGGTCGGGTAAGATCGGCCTGTAGGACATATGGTCTTGAAAATTGCTTGGAGACCACACTCATTTTTCCTATTCCGAGGATATATATGAAGTATTCTAGTTAAATTATGTTTACATATGGCTGGGGACCGCTATTTGTTGTTTTTTCCGACTGCATCCAGACTAGTCGTGAATACATCCTTTTCATATGCAAAAGAACACAACAACAATAATTAAGGTTTTATTTTTTAATTATACATCTTTTTCTAATCGAGAAAATATAATTAGTAACTGACTACTGCCCTTCATATTCCCCTTCTTCCCCCTTTTCACTGGTATCCCCATCTTCCCACTCCTTCAAATCTAGAGTGAACTCTTCTAGTTGTGCCGCACTTAACTTTTGTATTAAACAAGTCAAACAATATCGACCCTTTAAAAACGTTTCACATATTTTTACACCATTTTCATATTTCTTTGCAAGTGCATGACAGTCCTCTTCCGTACAAAAGCGTCCTAAACCATATACTGCCTCATGATTAGCATCAAATGCCAATGTCGTCAATTGTTGGAGTAAACGTTCCACGGCTGTATGTGCATCTACCGCTTTGGTCCATGATTCAGCAGCGTAGCACATCCACATATTGAATCAATTTTATTTGCACATTACTGCTTAAATACCTTAACCACTTCTACATCAACCTCCCCTCCCCTGCTGATGACCTAATTTCTATTTTTACATTTGACTTAAAGAGCATTTATCTAATATAAGACCAATTTAACCTTGACCTATTTTTTAGCATAGATACCACTGCAGGAATTGTAATAACTTCTATGACCTATACAAAAGTCATTGATTAGGAATAGATTTCTATGAATACCCTGCTTGAAAATTGATACCTGTAAATTTTGACCTTGACTCCATTTAGCCATGAACCTACTTTACAATCTGTTTGAATTGTAATATGATACCTTGAAAATTGATTTCTAGGAATTGACAGATGGCTCTGATTCGACTAAATTCTAAGAATTGTTTGGTGACCTTGAAAATGTCTCGTCACACCTTCAAAGAACTTTACCCAACTTGGGAATTGATTTCCAAGAATACCCGACCTTGATTAGGAATGTTACTAAATCTAACCTTGAACATTTCTCTACACATGGTCTCAACCAGTTTGGTGACCTGGCCCTGAAAAATAGAATCCCTCACACCTTTAAAAGTCTATTTGAATACCCCATGCAGATCTGATCCAACCAGAATTGCTTGATGCATGGAAAGTGTACGTGACCTAATGCACTTTTTCTTAATAAATTACTAAGTGGATCACTATACGCATGCAATGTGTGTACGCAATGGTCTTGAAAACGAGAAGGTGGAGCCTATAGTATACGTGACTTTGCATCCTCCTATATACATTTACCGGTGATATATCGGGATACCCCTGTAGGTTGATTTATAGGACCTGGAAAATTGATAGTAACCATTGACAATCTATTTGATAGTCGGGTAAGGTTGGATAAATTCGGATCACCTTGAAAATAGATTTCTCGGAATTAACTTTGAAATTTACGTAACTGTATAATTAAAAGATTTTAATTTGTGTTTTTGCATATAAGTTTAAGAGACGTAGGTTTGTAACAAGTCACGGACAATGTCTCAAAGTAAAAGGATCCTGATATGAAGGCTTTAAGGAAAGCTGAATGTATGGCTAGTAAACATTATAATGAAGCGATGACCTACTAGGAAAGATGATGATGTATCGTGGAGCACATTAAACGAGAATCAGTTCAAGGAAATTGAATGTGAAAAACAAATAATAAATAAAATAGATATGATCCAGCAAAGGTATTACAAAATGTTAAGTACATCAAATTTGCCATAATATGTATATTTACTTAAATCGATCTTTTATCTGTATATATATAGATGAATATTGTGGTTAATAAATTATAAGTTTTATAAAAAAAATATTTTACTTGTTAGATGACCTAATCAGTCTGAGCAATGAATCGTCTGTGTTCTTGATTTCTCAGAATTTCAGAAGCTATGACTCAGCCAAAACAATGAATCGCCTTTGTTATCAGAGGTGTGGCCTTATAAGCATAGACTTTGAAGCGTTTCTTGATTTCCCAGAATTGAGATGTATTTAGATAACAATCTATTTTTTAGAAATTATAACGGAATAATGGATCGTCTTTGTCCTCTCATGTGACCTTGGAAATTATAGACTTTGAAGCGTTGGCTAAAATAATGGATCGCCTTTGTCCTTGATTTCTTAGAATCGAAGGGTATTTAGATAACAATCTATTTTTATAACTCGACCAGAACAATGAATCATTTTTGTTCATTTCTCATGTGACCTTGAAAATTGTAAGCATAGACTTTAAACAATGGACCCCCCTTTGTTCTTGATTTCCTAGAATTGAGGTGGGGTGGTAGCTGGATAACAATCTATTTTTAGGAATCATGACAGAACGATGAATCGCTTATGTTCTCTCGTGTAACCTTGAAATGGGGGAAACGGTTACCTGTGTTGAGAAACAGCCATCTGTTTCGGAAAACGGACCCTCTGTTTTGGGAAACGGACCCCCTGTTTTAGGAAACGTCTACCTGGCGTTACCATAGTAAAAATCCTGATATGAAGGCTTTAAGGAAAGCTGAATGTATGGCTAGTATACAATATAATGAAGCGATGACCTATTAGGAAAGATGATGATGTCTTGTGGACCACACTAAACGAGAATCAGTTGAAGGAAATTGAATGTGAAAAACAAATAATAAATAGATATGATCCAGCAGAGGTATTACAAAAGTGACTATATCCCATAATACTTAAATCGATTTTTTATCTGTATATTGTGGTAGTCTTATAAAAAATATTTTACTTGTTAGATGACCTAATCAGTCTGAACAATGCATCGTCTTTATTCTCGGAATTTTAGAAGCTACGACTCAGCCAAAACAATGAATCGTCTTTGTTCTTTTACCTTGCAAATTGTAAGCATAGACTTTGAACAATGGGCCCCCTTTATTCTTGATTTCCTAGAATTTCAGAAGCTATGACTCAGCCAAAACAATGAATCGTCTTTGTTCTCTCATGTGGCCTTGTAAACATAGACTTTGAAGCGTTGACAATGCATCGTCTTTGTTCTTGCTTTCCTAGAATTGAGATAACAATCTATTTCTAGAATAACTGAACAATGGATCGTCTTTGTTCATTTCTCAGAGGTGTGACCTTTAAATAAACTTTAAATCGTTGGTTAGAACAATGGATCGTCTTTGTTCATTTCTCATGTAACCTTATAAGCATAGACTTTGAACCGTCGGCTTGAACAATGCATCGCCTTTGTTATTGATTTCCTAGAATTGAGATAACAATCTATTTTTAGAATAACGGAACAACGAATCGTCTTTGTTCTCTCGTGTGACCTTGAAAATTGTAAGCATAGACTTTGAACAATGGGCCCCCTTTGTTCTTGATTTTTCTCAGAATTGAGATGTGGTCGTATGGGGGAAACGGTTGCGAAACAGCTATCTGTTTTGGGAAACGATCCCCCTGTTTTGGGAAACGGCTACTTGTTTATAGGAAACGGCTACCTGTTTTAGGAAACGGACCCCCTGTTTTAGGAAACGTCTACCTGTTTTGGGGAACCACTTGAGGGCACTAGGGGGCGTGACCTTGAAACATGCATAGACTTGCTTGAGACCGAGGGCAATGACTTTGAGGAAGGCTGCAATTGGCGTGGACAATCAAAAATCTAGTAACTTTTCTAGTGACCTTGAAGCGGGGACTTAGCAGGGTTGCTACCCCTTGAAATAGGCAATGTTACCAACCTAGAAATCTAGTAACTTTTCTGGTGACTTTTTCCAAATCTGGTGACAAATCTAGTGACAAAAGTAGATCAGGATCGGCATAGCTATACTATATATATATATATATATATATATATATATATATATATATATATATATATATATATATATATATATATATATATATATATATATATACACATTTATCTATACAACAACAAATAAAAACAATAAAAATAAAATTCGAGGTGCTTAATGGTTATCTGGTTCCGGGAGTGTGTACCCACTTGGAAATTGTCTTTCACAATTACACTTCTACAAATATAAACAACAAACAACAATGCGAATTCACACAAATACAAGAGTGAGGGAGCCCTGTACTGTTTTAGTTTAGCAGATTTAAGCTTAATGAACCCGCGTGCGAATAAGATATCTTTGCAAGGCAATGCTCGGTTTTTAATAGGTTATCTAGAATTATTTGCTGACAGCCTTACTTTATATAAAAATACCTACTTACACTTGAATATATTCCGTAAATCAGACACAAATCGTTAACAAGCGCGGTTTGACTTCAAAAAGGGTGACTGTTAATTTATTGATTAATATTTGAAAAACACATTACTACTAACACTCGAAAGAAAAGACAGATTAGTGTTGGCTAATTCAAAATAAAATGTACAGACAAGAAATATTTTAAAGACAAACTGTTTACAATGAAAGTATTTCATTAACCAAAAATCAATCTGGCTCGATTGATACTTCTAACTATAACTACCTTTTCCCGATTTCAAAACTAACTCCTTTTTCTCCAGGAATCAACACCCATTTTTCAAAAGTAATGAAAAGAGCAAGAAATATTAATTTACATTAGAACAGTTTCATATTAATTATTGCGCGACATCTTAATTTTAAAAATATGCATTCATGCGTAACAATCCCTACATTTAGGTCTCGAGTTTCCAAGTAACAAACAAAGATATCTTTTGATCGCGGTATGTACCGACACAATTACTTACTAAACTAGTGACATCTTTACATTAAAAATCGGCGCATAAGAAATTCCAATAATTCGTTACGTCCCTTCAGTAAAGCAGTTTTAAGCGTACACCTGCTACTCAAACCCCAACATGTGTTTTTCAACCCTAGCCAAATATCAGTTACATACATTCTCACATTTCTTACATAAAATATATAAATAAAATATTTTGAAAACCTTAGCAAATTACGACGTATTATCAAGATATTAAAAATCCACTAATTATCTTTTTTATCGCGGTAACAATGGCGATTTGACAAACGTTTATTACAATAATAAGATTTTCGCGGTCCGCTACCTACAAGGGTTAGGGTGAATTGAATTTGAAGCCCCTCCCTAAATATTGTACAAATTTAAAAATGCACTGTATAAGCTATTTCGAACTATCAGCAGAGGAAAACTTCCATACAAGCACTATCATATATTGATAGTATGAGGTTCAGTAAATACGTGCTTTACTTTAATAGAACAAGATTAAGCGTTTATGCGAAACTAAAACGCTCCGGCGTTACCGGCAGTACATCTTTGCTACTACTTTAGTTAAGAACATTTAATTATTAACAAAATTGTTTACATAAGCCCACCAGTATGACTTAGCTTTCTTTGTGTTCAGAGGCGAGAACGCTATGACAAGATTAAGATCAAAACTATTACATAATTGTAATAGGGGGCTGGTAAATCCAGAACCCAACGTTACATTTGGAAGCGCTGTTGTTAGCTTTAATAAAAATAAAATATTTAACGTCATTTCAGGATGCTGTAAGCACGATAATTATTCTTTTTCACATTAAAATGGATCGTTTGGTATAAAAAAAATATCAAATTCCATAGTTAATACTCTTTCATAATGAAACTGTTGAAACTAATTTAACTGATACCTACATAGTAGTTGTGAAATTATGTTTATAATCGATAAATGCGTAATTTATAATAATAAATAGAAAATGAATAAATTTTACAGTTCACTATTGCACATAAGTTCGTAACCGGTATAGACATCCGAATAAAACGAATTAGGCACCTTATAAGGAGAACGTAAGTCATTATTTGTCGGGAATCAATACTGCTATTCATAGGTACTCAGACTTAGATCCCTCCGTGGAGTCAAGAACAGTGGACTCAAGAACTCAGGAAGACAAAACATGCAAGAAGGCTATTTAATACGGCGAACAGTAAAGGTGACTGAGAGACTTGCAGAACATCCCGCACTGAATACAACAGAGCACTGAAAAAGGCTGAAAGACTCCGGAAATTGTACAGGATACTGTCCAAAGGAACCATGTGCTTGATAAGTAATATCCAGCTAGCCAGCGGTGTATACAGAAAAACAGGAAAGGAGACAATGGCCGAACTTCTTCAGGTACACTTTCTTAGTTCAGAACTGCTATTAAATCAATCGCCTCACCAGCCAAAAATTACCTTTGATAGAATTAAATGGAAAATTGACGCGTTCATGCCATAAAAATCACCAGAACCTGACAAAATCTTCCCGGCGGTGCTATATGAGGGACCAGAACTTCTAATAACCACCCTCTGCTCCAGTTTATGAGGCAGTCAGTCTTTGAGGTCACTGACTTTAAAGGTAAACGTTTAATAACATTTAATATTTTATAGGGAAGGATTTAAAATGTTACAAAAAATTTGAAGTAACCTAAAGGGTTATAATTACTATGTCATTTATACAGAACTATTGCATATAACGGGAATACCGTTAAAATTAGTAGTGATAATTTAATTCAGTTTTGGGGAAAAGCTTACTAGACTAGTTAATAGGTTAATTAATGCTTTTGAAATAATTACAAGGTATTATATTGGAATGGTTTTTAATGAACGAACAGAAGTTCAATGTAATAATCATTAACTGTATATTATTAACTTCATTGTGTATAATGGTTATTTATATATCAAGGGAGTTATGAGGGTGTTAATTACCGAGGGCAACGGAGTCCCGAGGAATTTTTAGTTGGCCGACGTTATTAACACACATAAATCACGTGATAGACATTGTTACCATGGATATATCAACTGACAAGCTTGCAAATATTTGTCAAAATACATTAGAGGGAGTTATAGATCTATAATTCCCTACTATAACTCCCTAGGGAGTTATGAACATGTTTACAGTTACATTAGCTGAGGGTTTATTTGTTTATAGTGTATTGGTATGAAATAAAAATTATAATACATCGTAACTAGGGAAGTACATGCAGTTTAAGTTTGAATCGATTGTGACTTGCCTTCTCTATAGCTCAGGTGGAAGAGCCCCACTCTAGCAAAGTGGAGGTCGTCGGTTCAAGTTCCGGTCGAGTAAATCCTTTATTGTATGTACTTCATTAATTACTTGTATTTGTACTTAGTTAATTTCAAGTAAAAACAGTTAATGGGTAGTATATTGATCATAATTAATATAAATAAACATAGTAAGCAAATTAAAACTACATAAAAATTAATTTCAAAAAGTTAATTAAACCTGACGTGATATAGATGAACAACTGTGAATGCTGCTGTACATTTAGAAGATTGTATTTTCGATCTAACTAATACTAATGGTAGGAAAAATAGCGAAGTAAACATCGAGTAAAAAGCCAGTATATTTACAAACTTATATACCTGTTTGCAAATGCTAACGGTTCCAGAAACGAAAATGATGTACTATTTGATTAACTGTACAAATATGTAAAGTTACTCATGTTTGGAATTACAGAACTGAACCTAAATTAGATACAAACCTTTAATTTTAAATATACTGTAGTTAATATTTTGTAGATACATGTTATTTATTTAGCGAAGGAATAATTCATATATTAATGTAGACAGAAAGTATGGCACTAAAGCAAATTGAAAATGAATTTTTTACAAATAAAAAATTATGTTTTATTTTTAACGCGCATACCTTGCTATAAATGCTAAGGAAGTAAAAATAGCGTGCTACCGGAATTGCGTGTGTTAAAATGAGGCCCATTAGGTGTAAACAGTTTTGTTAAAATGTCCAGTTAAATTTTATAGTAACAACGTTTCATATTCATAAATCCCAATTTAAATCGAGAGCTACAAGTTTATACGTGCAGACCAAGTAGCAAACAGAAAAAAATAGTAATTTATGTATTTAACGCGCGAAATGACACTTTGGTGCTAGAGAATCAAGTTTTTTTTATCGAAGCGTAGTCGAGAAAAAAATCATTCGAAAGCACCAAAGAAATTTGTACAATATCAGAATTAAATGACATATTTAGCAGGCTCATGTTTATGTTTTAATTTTTCAACTTTGACAAAATTGTTTACAACATCTTTAACCATTTTTACAAATATTACTACTGACGAAGATAACTGTAAGTGTTATCGAAACGTTTAGATTGTATAATTTAAATACACCATTAAAAAACTCAAAAAAGATAAGTATTTTATTATGAGTGTTAATGGTGAAAGTTTACATTTTCATAAATGACATATTGTACAACAAGTTTCGAAAAACACAGTTTTTAGACGAGTGAAGCACGAACCGTAGGCGAGTACCAAAAAATCATGCAACTGTGAACAGTGATTTTCAAACGTGATGTACACTATACTTTTTCTAGGATTGTCACCGAAATTGCTCTTCTATTAATTATACTAATACTAATTAAACCATGCAGCAGCTTTCTTATGCTAGAGATCGTACAGCTCTGAAAACAATGGTGAAAATACACCTCGACAAATCTACTTGCTATAAGACCTAAGAAATTAATAGCTATCAAAAATAAAAAGGACAAACCGCGAGAGGTTTTATGTGAAATTATAACTAAATGTAATGTGTATCCAATTTTGTAAATTTACTCCAAGTTGAGCAAGGAGTTTGAGGACTTTTCGATAAGGTGCTGTAAGTCTATTTCTGGTATTTGTGAATCTGTCGTTTCACGTTTCGCATCGATTGGGTGCACATATCTGCTAATTTTATTTGCAACTGTAATACTGTTCTGAATTGAGTCATCGATATAACCCTTGACTGTTGCACTGCAAGTGATTAAGCACCTCTTGCGCCTACTTATTTTTTCAAATACCAAACAACCTAGTAAAAAAAA
This sequence comes from Vesta saturnalis, assembly GCA_036346205.1. Classification (NCBI taxonomy): domain Eukaryota; kingdom Metazoa; phylum Arthropoda; class Insecta; order Coleoptera; family Lampyridae; genus Vesta; species Vesta saturnalis. The sequence continues at coordinate 2,424,846 of JARFJB010000610.1, read as the reverse complement.
AGCTTGCAATGGGAAGGATTCGAGACCATCCGATTCGTAGACTAATGCATAACCGCTGTATTATGATCTTGAGTTGACGAATGCAGTGTGTATACTGTTATTTAGTCCATTCTAGGTTAGTGATTGAAATTCTATATGGAGATTTTTAATTTTTTCCAAGTTTAGTACATATCTTAACAATTGTTAAAAATAATGAATCGCCTGACTTATTAGTGTTTCTTCAATCATTGACTAATCTATAGGAATATGAGTACCCAGCTATGTTTATGATATTTTTAACTAGGTTAAAGATAGTAAATTTTGATTAATCTAGCTGTAATTTCAATCAATGTGTGTAAAGTAATTACCAAGTGTAAAGTTGCTACTTTACACACGCTAACTACAGCGTGTGCAAAGTAGAACCATTCGGTTTTCGTTTTTGTGCATTTTCAGGGCGGTATGGTAGTGGAAAAAATATATCGATACTATTGCCAAAGTTTAAGTTGTATTAATTTTTGCTTTTAATAATTGTTGTCCTGAACAGGCTAAGCTTATCCTAAGTGCTGATGCACTCAGGAACTCTTAGGAGGATGATTAGGAAGATATTGAATTGTTAATATATCCCTATGAACGGAATCATATCACGAGAGGAAAATTGGAACTAGGAAGGTCATTCCAGAGTTTACAAGCCGAGTAGAAGAATATCGATTGCGCCCGTTTGGTACATTTGGAGATTTGTACTACGTATTGGTGATATGTATGAGTAAACCGAGTATCCCTATCAAAGGAGGCCTATGATGGAGGATATAATTCAGCAGTACAATAGCCATTGTCAGAAGATAGGGACGGTCATTTATGTTCTAGATGAGGTCAAATCTGGGTCTTATATAGCAAAAAAAGCTGTCAACCCAAGATAGATTTGTCAGTCATTCCTAATATAGGATTTTAGGAAAATTCACCGCCAGCAATTCACCGACAGCAATTCACCGCCAGCAATTCATCGCCTGCAATTCACCACCTACGCAATTCATCGTCCCAACAATTAACCGTCAGCAATTCACCGCCCGAAAATTAATCGCTCCGTAACATATTTATTTTTATTATTTGAAGATAGCCTGTTAGCGTGACCCAGGAGACACCACGTGGAGGTCGGCTTACTATAATTTCCTTTTTTTTTTAGTTTTCTAATCTGAAGAGGTACTGAAATGTGTTTATGTTTAGAGCGTGGTGTTATGAGAGATTTCACGTAGGTAATCGAAGATGTTCATATCCGCATTGTGATATGTAAGTACCAGTATATTAATTGAATTTTCATTTACTTTTGTAATTGTTCTGTGATTAACCTACATTAACTACTAATTTAGAAAGTTCCTTTGGTATGTCGTTAATGGCGTATTTGGGGATGGAATTCTTATAATTCATGAAGTTAAAAATAAACAAGGCATAGGTGATTAAATGATAATTTAGAAAGTTGGATGGTCTAAACTTACATTTCATTGCAACTGGGACTGTTGACTTGTGAATCTCGTGGTTACTGCTTAAGCACGCTGTTCAAGTTGTCTTAGTATTTTTGAATACTCAAGTTTAAGTGAATTGTTAGTTCCAAAATGGCTCTCCAGTTTATTTCAACAGAAAAAGGCAAAAGAAAATTGTGCGAAGGTGGTCACTGCTTCTTTAAGGATAAGGCGATTGACGAAAAAACACATTGGAGATGTGACAGATATCAGCAGACGAAGTGTCCAACTCGCGTGACAACAATGGAAGATGCAATCGTCAAACGCTGGAAAGAACATAATCACACCGGTGATGCAGCTAAACTTGAAGCTGCTAAGATATTGGATGCTATTCGTGATTCTGCGACCAATACAAGAGATACGTCCCGTTTTATTTTATCATCTGCTTCTGTGGGATATAGCCAAGCGGCTGCTGCAAAACTGCCAAGTGTAGCTACCATCAAACGAACCGTAAGAAATATTAGGCAAAGAAAAGATGACGGCCCTGCTATTCCGGGGCATTGTAGTGAAATTATATTTCCCAAAGACTACAAAATGTCCTTGAACGGAGAAGAATTTTTGTTATTTGACTCCGGATACGGCGACGAGAATAGAATGTTAATTTTTTGCACTAGGCGTAATCTTCAACTTTTGGCACGGAGTGAGAATTGGTACGCTGACGACACGTTCAAAACCGTTCCGCATTTATTTTACCAAATTTTTACGCTTCATGGCTTTAAAAACAACCTTTCGTTGCCTTTAGTCTATGCTTTGATACCGAACAAAAGCGAAATAACGTACGCTACGTTCTTCAGAAAAATTAAAGAGTTGCAACCATCTGTATCACCTGCTACTATAACAACAGAATTTGAGAAGGCAATGATAAACGCTGTGAAAACAGAATTTCCACATATTAGACATCAAGGTTGCTTTTTCCATTTCTGCCAAAGTATTTTCAGAAATATTCAATCCAACGGTTTAAAACAACGCTACGAAACGGAAGCTGATTTTGCTTTAAATCTTCATTTTCTCTCTGCCTTGGCATTTGTTCCGGTCGACTCCGTTGTTCAAGTATTCGAAGAAATGTGCGACAATAATATATTTCCACCTGAAGCGTAAGACGTCGTCGATTATTTCGAAGACACGGGGATAGGCCGTCCGAATAGGCGTCAGCAGCAAAGACCGCCGCACTTTGATCATGCCGTGTGGAATTGTTACAAAGCAGTTTTGCAAGGATTGCCTAAAACCAACAATTCGGTCGAAGGATGGCATATGGCATTTGAGCAACAAGTTTCAGCACACGATCCAAATATATGGAAATTCATCTCGGCCATTAAACGAGAACAAAGCTTAAATGAACTACGCATTGAGCAGTATTTAAGTGGAGAAGAACCTCCAAGGCCTAAGAGAAAATACCGTGACTGCGCACAACGGCTACAAAGAGTAGTAGGTACATATCACAATGTAGATATGAATATTTTCGATTACCTGCGTGGAATCGCTCATAACACCACTCTCTAAACATAAACACATTTCAGTATCTCTTCAGATTAGAAAACTAAAAAAAAGGGGAGACTATAGTAAGCCGACCTCCACGTGGTGTATCCTGGGTAACGCTAACAGGCTATCTTCAAATAATAAAAATAAATATGTTACGGAGCAATGAATTTTCCCGCGATGAATTGCTGGCGGTTAATTGTTGGGGCGATGAATTGAGTAGGCGATGAATTGCTGGCGATGAACTGCTGGCGGAGAATTTTCCGGACACCCTAATATAGTACTAGAGTTTGAAAACTTAAGATCTTAGCCATTACTACTTCCCTATTCAAGAATGCGTTGAACATCTTTGTTGATTGAAACGGCTATTTCAACTTTAAGGTCTTGATATAAGATGGAAGGTGGATTACTATATAAGTGGCATTCCTGCGTTAATGCTAACTTGTGTTGAAAGCAGCCATCAACTACGAGACGTATTCGCATTATATCAGGGAAAGTGGAAACTCAGTTGATAAGCGTATCAGTTAACCTAAACGAGGTTAGTTTTGCATGTGTGATCAAATGCTTTTAAGATATCTAAAGCGGCTACAACTGTTTCACCGGAGTATTCTAATGTATTGTTTCAAACTTTGTAATCTGTGTGTTGTGGTTATTAATTCACCCAAATTATTATTTGTACTTCTAATGTCAACTAGAAGATTTTGAGCCTTTTAGTCAGTCGGAGATTAAATGGGCTTGGCTCTTCAAATTTTGATTTGCTTTAATTTAAAACTAATTGTGATTAGATATGTTCGCTTTCCAACATTGATGTAGCTTCAACCTGTAAATAAATGTAAAAATACCTCGAACGCCAACTTATTTTATGGAAAACAAGTAATCCTTAAATGTAATAAATTTAAAACTAAAAAAACTATAACAAGGTTTATTATGTATAAATAAAAAAATATAAATATAAATAAAATATAAATAGAAACATAAATAAAATAATCAAGTTATGAAGTAGAAAAAATCTAAATACTAATGTTGGTAAACTAGGATTAACTTAAAAATTCATTATGAATTAATGCTTAGAAATGAAATACCTGCAGTACTTTTACATTTTGGTTTCATTGTTATACTGTTACTGATGACTAAATGCTTCTGAATACACGTTTTTAAATTTGGTTGTGCAAATATTATTAAAATGGAAATAAAACAGGGTTTTGATACTTGTTAATCCCAAATATGTAAATTCCTTTAGAAAGCAGCCAAACTTAGTTGATTTAAACGGGTTAAGGTACGATTTGTTTATAAATTTTCTGCATAGCAACCAACTTTTAGTACGTCTTCCTCGATCAATTGGAACGTATAGCGTACAAATAACGGTAAACTTAGTTGTACAATGAAAATAAGCAAAAAGGAAAAGTTACCGTAAAAATAAGAGTGCCTAAAAAAGGTAAACATCTCAAACAATGTAAAATAGGTTCAAATTGCACAACTATACAGCACTTTTCAACAAAATTTTTAAGAGAGCAAAATGGATGCTCTTTTCGCTTTTAATCATCTACAAAACGATGCAAATGAAATCCTTGCGCATGGCCTGTCTGAAACTTGAACGATATGCGTACGAAATTAGAATATTTGTAATGCATATTTATCAGCCAATAAGGTTTGCAATTTACATGTAACGAAAATGAATGAAGTTGCCTACATTATTGTAAATTTCAACATAACATGAAAAGTTTGTTACAACTTGGGTCACATATGAAACAAGATCACCTGTTCAATCACTCGAACCAAAACCATATTGGTGGTCAGTACCGAGTTTGTTAGATTCAAGGAGAGTATTGATGATTGCTGATTGATTGACTGGACAAAATGGAAATGATGGAATTGGTCGGTAGTTATAGGGATCGGTCTCGTCGCCTTCTTTTGGAACAAGTTGAAGATTTGCTTCCATGATGAAGTAAATTCCCCTTAAAACATAGAGATCAAATAGAGCTTACACAATAGCTAGGATACCGCCTAGACCAGTCGCTTTGTTGGGATCAAGCCTACTGACGATCGGTTATAGGAGCTTGTATCGGAAATGAATTCGTTTCATAGCGTAAGAAGACGGTTGACTAGGAGCACATATTTTCCAGAATCATTAAGGCACAAGTTTGATGCCAATAAATCCAAAAAAAGATTGGCTTTGTCTACAAAATTAGGCTTTGTCGACAAAATCAGAAACCAATGATCCGTCAAAAGATGTCATTTGGGGAAATGAAAGTTTACAACTGACCAAAGGAGATGTAGTTAGTCCATTGCATTTTCGTTGTTCAAACAACTTTTTAGTATTAGCGATAGCATTTTTTCAGGTATTCCTAGCACCAACGTAGTCTGCATGACTATCGACCGTTTTATTAGATTTCCATTTGTTATAAGATTTATTTTTCAAAGTTATTGCACTAGCACAAGCCCTATTGAATTATTATAAGTTTTTGTTATGAACGCATAAGTTCAAAGGTAAATATGTAATTAAAAATTATTATTAATTTTATTAAATACATAAATAAAAAGTTTATCTCGAGTAGGATTTGAAGCTACGACCTGTACTTTAGAATTTACATCAGTTCTACGTACATAAAGATAAAATTTACATCGACTGGGATTTGAACCTTGACGGCGCAGTTGGTTAGCGCGGTACTCCAGCAAAGTACAGGTCGTAGGTTCAAATCCTACTCGAGGTAAACTTTTTATTTATGTATTTAACAAAATTAATAATAATTTTTAATTATATATACAATTTTGTTCTTTGGCAATATCCGAAGATGAGGACGTCTTAAAACAAGGACGACATGGAAAGCTGCACAGATATCCCATAAACCACTCCATTTCTCTGACTTAAATCACTACAAAGGTTTATCAGTGTTGTGAACAACAGAGGGATCAAGGACAGTAGTTAAACTGGGTTTGATATAAGAAAGAAGAAGAAGTCGATGATGATGAAGAAGAAGAATAAGAAGAAGAAAATGTAGAGTATGGTTAGCGTTATCAGGGATTCTTGTGGGTTCAGAAATCATTTGTGATATCATATGAAAATCGGAGCCAATTAGAGTTATGGACACTGAAATCTTCAACAACTGAGATATCGTAAGATGGGCACCGAGACAGAAGAGTCAATCTTCAAACTAATGTAATCTAAGAATAAAAGAAGACCTACAGAAGCAACAGTGTTTGAACCAAATCACGTCGAATTTTCATTCTCTAAAGAAGAAATCCTCCTGCAAGTGGTGTTGTCCTTGAGATAGGTACACACTCCTCCTTTGTATCGAGTATAGATTGTATTGCGCAGATTGCAAGTCGGCTGAATAGGAATTTTCGGATGGAGCTTATGTTTCAGATAGAAGCAAAATGTCAGGTTGTAATTGTTCAAGATGTTGGTGAACAGCATTAAGATTAGACCTGATTCCCCGGATGTTGCAATATTGAATCAGAAAGTGAGTACTTCCGAGGTCGCTTGGATCCTGACCTACCGCAGATCCGATCGGGACAGGATGTTACGTCTGGTATATATTCCTCTAGAAACCACAGCCACCTGTTTTTTTTAACTTGAATTTTCAACCCCAAGACAGTGAAAGTGAAGGGAAAAATAGGGTGAAAATGCATTAAGGATAGGGAAAGGGTGACATGCAGCCCTTGCCGAGCTCAGAAATTCGGAAAACCAACATTAAGAAGCACATGGTAAGGCTGGTGGTATCTTCGCGGCTGGCATGGGGTAGGCGTGTCTCACGCCTCTATAATTACTAATAGTAATTAGAAATCATTTATTTTTGTGTAATTTTCAATTAATTTAAAAAACCGGGCACGGTTGTTGCGTGCGCTAGTATGCGAAATATTTCGTGCACGTCGTCAACGTAAATAAAATAAACATTTTTCATACATATATTGACGCAAAATTAATGATATGATTTTGATTTTCTAAGGTCTATATAAAAAAGTTATTATTACAAAATACTTACGAATGTGGAATTTGTCATAAGAATTTTTGTTGTTAAATTGTCTGCATAGAAGAGGGTAACTCCTCCATAAGAATCTCGATAAACAAATTCTGAATCTGAAACAAAAGAAACTTTGTTATTGCTTTTTATGTATACGGAATTTTTTGTACTTGCAAAGTTTATATTTTATTTCTTGTTTGGTAACTATTTACAAATGAGTTTTCCTTTACAAACCTATTCAGGTAAGCTGTTAACAAACATTCATCCATCCTATTTCTATGTATAACATCACAATAAATTTCGTCCTTTACGCTTAATAAAGCTATTCTACTTAGCGTGTACCTACTTCTAGTATATTTATGCACATTTAATATGGCTCTGGGCTACTCCATACTTTTACCGGACGATTTATAACTTCCTCACTAGCATAAAATAAAAGCGTATTATATCTTGCGTGAGGAACTACAATTTAATAAAAAACTTTTTTCACTGCTTCCTTCGCAAATGAAGCTATTCACCTGTGTTTAGAATCGGTCTCGTGTATAAAAAGATCCTTGACAGCGCACTGGTATCGGAAATACTTATTAATGTGAAATCATCAGACGCAAAAGAAGTATATTATTTTCTTAGGACAAGGCTTTTATGGCGATTCCGTTTGTTGGAACAGATGCACCATAAAAAAGAACTTTTAAGTTAAATAAAATGTTAGATTTTTCTACAAACGTTTATTACGTCATAAAAATTCTTATTTTCCAACATAAATTTAGTACATATTCAAAATTTGTAGTTTGCTTTGAATTGAGTGGAATAGTTTTAAGTTGTTTTACCGGCACTAAAAATACTTTTTTCTTCAGACGTGAATAAAAGATGACATTTTAAACTTCACCTGACAACGTTAAAGTTTGACATTTTCACCGGCGGCTGCAAAAGTTTTTTGCATCCCTTCGCAGCGGATGCAAAAGTAATGTAAGTTAATAACTCAAACACCTAATTTGGAAAACAACGAAAATAAATTTATTGTTTAGAGTTATAAAGATTAAAAGTACATTGATTAAAACTAAAATTTTCTCCAAACTAAAATCCGCCAGAGGTAACAGTGGAGGTATCGCTACGTTCTAAGGAAATGGTCGTTAACTCTTCCTCTTCTACATGAACTTCTGTAGTCGTAGCGCTTGTACTAGGTTCAAAAATGTTCAAGGCTCTCTCTTTTTTTGTTGCTAGAGAGTCTTCAATATAACGCTCAGCTACAGCGCTGAATTTCCAGCCGCGGCGCTTCAAGCACATTAAACCTGCGCCGCCGTCCACGAATAGTGTAGCTGAGGTTCTTCTTAGACAATGTCCTGTGTATTCTGTATAGTTCGCTAATTTTAAGAAAAAATCTACCTCCCTAGGAACACTACCTATTTTATGGATTCCCATCACCGCTCTTGATCATTTTCCACTTCCATATTTCAAAAAAAATCGACGATCATTCATATCTCGTGGGCGCAAAGCAACATATTTGTTATGTAAATTTAGGAAAGATTCCTCTACAACTGTAAATGATTTCATTTCTTTTTGTTTTGCTATCTCGAATTTTAATATGTAGCAGAGTTTTCAGGTTCTCAATGTCGTCTACCTTCATCTTCACCAATTCATCGCAACGATATGCCCCTGAGATACCAATAATCAAAACTATCTAAAAAAATACAAAATATAAAGACTTGTTTTCATTCTATTTCTAGAACTTACCTTCATTGCCAAGTATTTTTCGTCCGACGCTTTCGATAAAAAATTGTTAAATTGGTCTTTTGTAAATACTTTGGCCTGCTTTGGGGTGTATCCTTCATTCTACTTCTTTAGATATGCACGAAGTTTCAAGCATTTGCTTATATCTACGCCATGTCGAATGCCCAATAATGATTCTATCATCGAATATTTCGACCAGATTGTCGAGCTTTTCATTTTCATTTTTGTTGCTAATTCGGCAGAATCAGCTAACATTACGGTTTCAGAGTAGCTTTTAATACTTTTTTCATTGCACCATTTTATAAATTGCTGAAAAGCGCGTTCATAGATTTTGCTCGATCTTGTAGGTAATGGATCATTTATTGCTGTATTAGCCGCTTCAGTAATTTCTGACGGCGTGTAGTTCTCCAAATCTATCATACTTCTAACAGTGAAATATTTTAATTTACACAACTAGGAAGAAAAAGTTTAATAAAATACTTACAATAACACGGAGAATCTTCACAATTTTCAACTTGTTTTATGCATTGTTTTCAACGAAACCTAGCAACGTCTACTGCTGCTTGTGAGAGCACGCTAAGTAAATCTAACTGTTCCTCATTTTCACAACCTAATTATTTTTCCTTATTTCACATTTAAGTGTAAAAAACGTCTGAAGAAAAAATAGTATATTTTATGCGGAGCAAAGTGACTTTTTGTGGCTCATCTGTATTTGCCAAACCTACAGATTAGCCACAAAAAGTGTCACTTTAGCTCCTTATAAAATAATATACTATTTCCTACAACTGCTATGAAAAATAGCGTATTTCTCATAGCTTACTTAATTTCAAAACCATGTATTGCTCATATTGTGAGAAATATTTTTTCTCACGGCACTTTGCCCACACCACATACATTTATATGGAGAATCAACAAAAATCGACAAAAACTTAGTTGGTAGCTGTTCAGTTTTAAATAGTTGTCACAACTGTCAGATTATAGAAGTTTTTTAAATTCTTAAGATAGTTTTCATTCCTGCGTTGATAAAAATCGCAATTTCCATTAAACATTATTTTAATAAGACGTATACCTATTTATAATAAATAATATGGATACTAACAGCAGTAACGATTTTGATAATACTCCGCCAGCGATATTGGAAAAAGCTGCAAAAGTAACGTTAGACTTGTTGCCGGAAATTGCGAGAAAAAAGTATGAATTTGCATACGAAAAATTTATGGAATGGAGAAGAAATACAAAAATAATTTTTTTTTCGGAAAGTGTACTTTTGGTATACTTTAAAGAGCTGTCGAAAATTTTAAAGGCGTCTACACTTTGGTCACAATATTCAATGTTGCGAAGTACTATCAGTATAAAAAGTAACATTAATAGATCCACGTATCAAGAATTACGTTCATTTTTGAAAAGAAAGCCCTACAATTACGTTGTAACAACCTTTTTTTGTGATTGTATTAAAAAGTACATTAATTTAAGAATCGTTCATTTATTTGGCGTAATATTAGAAAAGTTTTTAATTATTAATATGTAGAATTGAGAAAGGCAACTTAATTTGCATTTCCTAGAACATATCTTTTGGGTGTAATATTACATAAAGATTTATAGTTCCCTTTCTTAAAAAATTGGATTCGTATTATTGTATCCGCGCAACGCGTGATAACTTCTTGGAGGGGATAACGGCATGATTGATTCTAAAAACTTTTATTTAATTCACTTCCTGCTAAATGTAATAGTATGAAGCATGTAGTTTCGGGGAATTTTCCCTAAATTTTAGTGTAAAGTGCCATCGGTTTAGATGGTAAGTTATTTTTTTTCATTATAGTTAAAACTAAAGCCTTTGCTTTTTTTAGGCACTTTTACTTCCTTTTTTTTTACTTTTTACTTTTAAAGTACCACTTTTATTAAATACCTTATTTTACTTGGTTTACATCATAAATCGCAATTTTTTTTACATACTAAAAACTTCAAAGTAATGCATTAATTATTATGGATTAGAATTATTAAGAATAAATTATCAAGATAATTCCAGTGGGGTGTGGCTGGTAACCTTAGATCTGGAGATTGCACCACAATGATGCTATAATAATTTCATCTAGTTGACTGTTCCGTTTCATGTGTCACCAGCGGTAATAAAATATATACAGAACTATTCAAAGGTATGATTTTTTAGTAATTAACGAATAGATTTAAGACCTTTTCCATTTCAATTTATTATTAAATAAACGTTAGTGGGTCTTGTAATTTTATTTTCATTTTGATTAATGTTGTATTATTATTAAGAAGCTTGGTTTAGCTGTTCCAATAACGTAACGTATATTTAAAAATAGCTTGGCGTCCGAGGTATCATTTTATTGTTTTTATTTACATTACATGTTTTTCTTATTAATTAAGTATAAGTGTAAATAATTAAGTAGAGGGGAAGCATGCAGTATTTCAGGTATGTTAATTAAACTCAGTATATTAGAACTCTCCCTTAACTTAATCTACCGATTGAGCCGACGGCAGTAGCGATTGTTATTTGGTAATTTTTTTATTAATTAAAATTATTCGATCAATTACAAATTGTTTATTACATCATCGCTTTTGTTATAATGTTACAATTTGGCGCGGGCCAGCAGGGACATTGAAATTTATTACTTTGTATTTGAGATTTTTATTACATGTGTGTGTTAATATTACACTGGGGCCAGAAAAAGGGACTTGATTTGCTGTTGTTTCAATGCTGGTTATTCTCACTTTTGTTTTGTTTATTTTGATTGTGAAGTTGGCCGAGATTTAAGGAGTGTTGCCATTTATTGTTACGCTTGGTATTTTTATGCTTATACTTAGTAGTGAACTTTATTGATTGTGTTATACAATATTTTTTACAATGTCAAATTTTAATTATTTAGTTGATGTTTTATATAGTGATGAGTTATTAGTAGAATTACAGTTCAGAAATGTAAATGAAGCGGAAGCGTTGACAGTAGATGAAAAGCGTAAACTATTAAGACGAAAATTAAATTCAGAAAAGATCAACCCAATTTTATTTGATTCATACAAGAAGTATGAAATTTTATATGAACCAAACACCTTTAAATTGGAATTATTAAAAAATGCATTTAATCTTTGATACATTACAACGATTTAAGGATACCATTTTAGGACATGATTTATCTCAATCACTTTTTGTTTATTTAGACGATATTATTATTTTTCAAGTACTTTCAAGGAACACGTTTTATTTAAGAGAAGTTTTTAAAAGGCTTAGTGATGCCAATTTAAATATTAATTTAGATAAATGTGAATTTTGTAAACCTCATTTATCATATTTAGGTTTTGTTATTGATAAACTTCATAACATTCAATTGTTAATACATTTATTTAAATTTTGAAACGCTTGAATTACATTACTTTTGATAATGAGTTTTTATATTTATACGATCAGTTATTAAATTTATGTAACGATTCATTAGAATTTATTGAATCCATTTAATGAAAACTTTGAAATGAATAATGAATTACAAATTCAGATTATTTTATTTTTGTCACATAGTGACGAATGTAATACTTCAGTTAGTATTCCTGCCTAAGATTTTTTCCAAATTAATTGGAAATTTACAAATTTTTAAGAGTTCCGTTCATGTTTATAAATTTAAAATTTAATGGTGGAAGATTAGATGCGAAAGTTTAACATATTTTTGTGTTATTTGTGAGTAAATTCCATTTTTTATTTTCTTAGATTGTACTAATTCTCTGTTGAATTGTTTTTAATTACCTTTTGCTTTTCGTAACGCTGTTGATGAGTCTACGAAATTTTCACCTTCCTTTTTGGCGTTTGGTCGGACAGTTCCTATTTCTGGAGATTTTTATGGTCGACTAAAGGATTTCAAAGAGGATGATTTATTTATTAGTAACCGTGAACAATTAGTTCAAGATTTAAATGAACTTTCACCTATTTTTAAACATGTTAAACAAAATTTACATGCAGCTTACGAAAGAAATTCAAAATCTTACAATTTGCGACGTCGTCCGTTGAAATTAAATGTTGGCGATTTGGTTTGGAAAAATAATTTTACTTTATCTGATGCGACTAAAAATTGTAGTCAAAAGTTAGCTCCAAAATTTATTGAAGCGAAAGTTATTGAGGTGGTAGGTCCAACTACGTACCGATTGGCCACCCCTATTGATAATAAACCCTTAGGTGTTTTTCATGTTAAAGATTTAAAACCCCATTAGTTCTTATTTTTTTTCGTATTCTTTTTAATTATTTTTCTATTTTAGTATTTTTACATTCTGGTTTTCTTATTTATATTTTTTAATTATTTTGATAATTTTTCAAAATAATTTTATTTTGTGCTTATTTCGCACATTATTTTTGTGGCTTTGCAAACCACTTATTTTATTTTTTGCTACATTTGTTAGCACGATGGTTGATATTTAGATCCCATCGTGCGATTGATTTGTTTAGCATGATGTTTAATATTTAGATCACATCGTGCGATTATTTTGACGATTTTTTGGGACATTAGTTCTCAGGCAGATTATCTTCCTTTATTGGATTTACAATTTGCTATTGTTACAATAGTAAAATTGAAGATGACTATTTTGAGTTTACCTCTGATCGTTAATTTGACGTGTAAACTCATAACCATGGATAAGAAAACTAGTAATGCTTCGATACATTTTTATTTTTTGATTGATTTAGTTATTTTGTTTTTCCTGATTTGTGTAGTGTTACTATTCTTGGACGGTGCTTGAGGACTTCGGTTCGCCTCGTGTCAACCTCGATTAGTTCACTTCCTGATTATGACGTTTTGGTAGTTTTAGGAGGGGGTTGTTGTGTTCGTAAGAGCGCTTTATCTTTCTCTTGGCTACTCACCAAGATTTCGATTTATTTATAAAATGTGCGTGTTAGTTAGGGAATGTTTGGTCTTGGACGACGGCTGTGGAACAACATGAAACCTGAATCTCGTGAAGGGTAGAGTGGCCTCTCTTGTTCTCCACGACGAAGCATCCTGAGCTAATTTGCCATGAAAATAGTCGTATCTTGGATTTACCGATTTTGACTAACTTATCGAACGTGACAGTGGTAGTTGTGTTATGTACCTAGGAGGCTTGGTTTGAGACCACCGGGGTAGGGTAATGGAACCGGTCTCTCTCGGCCTCAAGTCTCGCGATTATTTATTGTTAGTCCGGAAGGATTTTTTTATTTTTATACTCTCGAGTGGAGTGGCGTTTAGCCTTGATTTTTTATAAAGTTGCACGATAACCGTTTCCGGGTTCTCTGCCCACTGTCCCTTCAGGTCATGGTAGGTTTCGGTTTCCGTTCGTTTTTTACCTTAGATTCAATTTTTTTACCGGTTACTCATTTTGCTCTCCTGATGGTGGTTTGCTTCACTAACCGCACCAGTTAAAGTTTTTTACTTTATTTAAGGTTTCGGGTCCTTGATTCTCGACTAGTGGCGTGTGCGGGTGGTAGCGCGTCATTAGCTTTTATGGTGTTGCGAGGGGTCTTTCCTGACAGACATCACCACATTTTCTGTACTTATTCGTACATTTTCTGTTATTTTTTAAATATTGCTTATATTTTAATTAGTTTAGTGTTTGGAATCTCCGCTTTGGTGATCTCCGAGTCCAAATTTTAGGAGGGGGTGTGTAACAACCTTTTTTGTGGTTGTATTAAAAAGTACATTAATTTAAGAATCGTTCATTTATTTGGCGTAATATTAGAAAAGTTTTTAATTATTAATATGTAGAATTGAGAAAGGCAACTTAATTTGCATTTCCTAGAACATATCTTTTGGGTGTAATATTACATAAAGATTTATAGTTCCCTTTCCTAAAAAATTGGATTCATATTATTGTATCCGCGCAACTCGTGATAACTTCTTGGAGGGGACAACGGCATGATTGATTCTAAAAACTTTTATTTAATTCACTTCCTGCTAAATGTAATAGTATGACGCATGTAGTTTCGGGGAATTTTCCCTAAATTTTAGTGTAAAGTGCCATCGGTTTAGATGGTAAGTTATTTTTTTTTTCATTATAGTTAAAACTAAAGCCTTTGCTTTTTTTAGGCACTTTTACTTCCTTTTTTTTTACTTTTTACTTTTAAAGTACCACTTTTATTAAATACCTTATTTTACTTGGTTTACATCATAAATCGCAATTTTTTTTACATACTAAAAACTTCAAAGTAATGCATTAATTATTATGGATTAGAATTATTAAGAATAAATTATCAAGATAATTCCAGTGGGGTGTGGCTGGTAACCTTAGATCTGGAGATTGCACCACAATGATGCTATAATAATTTCATCTAGTTGACCGTTCCGTTTCATGTGTCACCAGCGGTAATAAAATATATACAGAACTGTTCAAAGGTATGATTTTTTAGTAATTAACGAATAGATTTAAGACCTTTTCCATTTCAATTTATTATTAAATAAACGTTAGTGTGTCTTGTAATTTTATTTTCATTTTGATTACTGTTGTATTATTATTAAATAACTTGGTTTAGCTGTTCCAATAACGTAACGTATATTTAAAAATAGCTTGGCGTCCGAGGTATCATTTTATTGTTTTTATTTATATTACATATTTTTCTTATTAATTAAGTATAAGTGAAAATAATTAAGCAGAGCAGAAGCATGCAGTATTTCAGGTATGTTAATTAAACTCAGTATATTAGAACTCTCCCTTAACTTAATCTACCGATTGAGCCGACGGCAGTAGCGATTGTTATTTGGTAATTTTTTTATTAATTAAAATTATTCGATCAATTACAAATTGTTTACTACATCATCGCTTTTGTTTTAATGTTATAAGTTGGCCCAGTTTTAGTGTTTATACTTTGGCAGCCGCTTTTAATGTTACAACGTCCCCAAAAATCAAACATATCGACAGCCCACTAATTGCAGAGATTTTTAAACGAAGCTCCAGACAAAGAAGGTAAATTTACTTAGAAGGAACTATTTTTAGAATTTCTTTCGCTTTTTTCTTCGAATTCACATAGCTTTTTATAATAAGTGGGTTTTTCTAGTAGATTAAAAATTCTATTTCAAATTCTGCTAGATAAGTACTTTTAAGCAAAACTTCTAAAGTAAAGTTCAGTGTTGCAGCGGATCGTGTATCCGCTTGGCACACAGGCGGCCGGGCAGAGCAGTTACTTTTTTTAAATAAAATTTTAATTTTACATCCTGATATTTTTATTTGTAGGTTGCAGTGGCTATTGGGGTAGCAGAGACATGTAGAGAAGAGTTGTGGAAATTAAAAATCGATAATTTAGAGGATTTAAATTCGTCTTTACTGGTGAAATAAGAAAACACCAAAACCAAAAATACAAAAACGTTCACTGTAATGGGAGAATATTATAATGTATATAAAAAATATGCTACTTTTCAGCCAATTGATTTGTCAAAAGAACGTTTCTTTTTTAATTACCAGCACGGGAAATGTACTAGGCAGGTAGTCAGCATTAACAAATTTGGTAGTATGGCTAAGAAAATTGCATTTCTTTTTTAATTGGAAAATCCACATCTATATGCCACTGCTTCAGACGTTCTTCGGAAACAATTATAGTAAATGCAGGAGGGGACATATTAACCTTAAAGCGCCATGGAGGATGGCAATCCAGTACCGTGGCAGAAGGATACGTCGGGGAATCTATTAAAAATAAAATTAACGTTGCTAATAAAATCGTCCACTCTATTGAAAAACCACTCGAACTCTCTACTGAAATGGAAACAGAAAATGCACCGTATATGAATGACCAACCCTCAACTTTTACAATTAATATAACAGAAAATTCACTAAAAAGAAAAGACGTTCCGGGTTTGACTATACAAAATTGTACGAATTTTATTATTAACTATAATTTTAAGTAAATTATTTAACTGTTTAGAGGTAGGATACTTTAATTTTGTTTTAGTTTTGCTAACCATAAAAATAAATATTAAGTTAGTTGTAGGAAAAGTATAGTATGCAATATGTGGGGAACGTTCAAATTTTCTCACGAGTGTGGAAGTTATAAATCTGAATCCTGAAGGGCGAGTGCTGCAAACACTTGAGTGTTGTTGCACAATATACTATTGCTACCATTGCCAATAAAAACAGAATGATGGTTGGGAAATGTTGCTTAAAGTGCGTTTATCGAGATACAAAATGGACAATTTCTATGAGGTTTGAAAAAAAAGTCTTTTTGTTAAATGTTATTAAAACGACCCTATTTGTACGTAGTAAATACGAGCGCTAATATAACTTTTACTGCAACCGGCATCAGTAAAGGTAATCATGCTGCCGCTCATTTTCATTCTATTCATACAAATGCCAACAAATCACCTCCTAAACTTCAAATCACAATCCCACTAAAGTTCTTGTTTATACATAAAAAACTAAATGATTGGCTAACCGATCTTACAAGTTTGAAAGCAGAATAATATATGATACACTTGTCAGAATTATTATACCGACAGATTACTACACCCGTTTATAATAGCGTAAGACCAGTTATAATACCTACCTCAAAAAAATAACTACAAGAAATATTTATGATTAACATAAATTGTGATTAACCGAAAAGAGCTACCCTTTATCTATATAAATCGAAAGTTTGAGCTGTATTTTACTAGAAAGGTATGCGTATAAAATTTGTAAAGGGCTGGAGATCCACAGGAAATGGCTGATATGCGAAAAAAAACAACCTATAACACTATGATTCGAAATTCGAAATCCGAAATTCTAAATTCGGAATTAAAAATTCGAAATTCGAAAATAATTCAATTGCAATTATCTCGAAAACCACGGCTCTTGGCAATATCTGATAGGTAAGTTACTTTTGCTCAAAATAGATGGTGATATTTGTACTAAAAATTGAATAAATTGAGTTTCACAATAGGTAGAACCATTTTTATGAGCAACGTTTTGTGCTTACAGACACCCTGTATAACTTTGCTTGGCTTTTTTATCGATTTATTACCGGAAGAAGTGCCTGATTGAACATACCAAAACAAATTGAATAATGAAAAAGATATTCGATAATAACGAAATTGAGTGGAAATTATATACTTTTCAATAACTCGAGCTGGTTAAAAAAGACCTTTAACATGCTTACAACATATACTGGGGGGATTGTTGGGGGCCATGAATGGACTACGGGAAAAGTACTAAAAAAATCTAATGGTCATATATTTCCTTATTTTGGGGTTAGATGTTTTTCCGATTAAGCAAATGGAAATTTTTGAATAAAAAAATATTGACATATTTAACATATTGCTATGTACGACACACGAAAGAGAAAAAAGGAAAAATACAAAAAAGGTTGGAAAAAAAAGTTTATAGAAAATTTTTGAAATTGAAAAAAAAATGATTTCCCTCGCTATTTATCAGGAATAATGGGAAAATACATTGAAAATTTAAAACTTGGAAAAAATTGAAATATAACATTTTTCCGTACGCTATTCTTGGTTCCAAATAAGCCATTGAAAGGAAAGTCATAACTACTGAATCACTCCGTATAGAAAAAATGAATAGGTAGATCGAATTAAAAAAGAAATCTTGTGTGACCCCATACGACTTTCTCCACGAGTCGTGGAACTGAACAAAATTCTCTAGTGGATGGCGGATAGTTCGACAGATAGACAGACGCACAGACATTGTTGTGGAAACATTTTTTTTAGTTTTTATGGAATTTGTGGAGATATGTGAAATCTCGAGGTCAAATTTTAAATTTTTTCGTGATCACAATTCGTCCAGATAGTAAATGTAACTGCGATGCTCCCACCCTGTTTAAGAATTATAAAATTTTCAATTATTTGAATTATTTTTTTTTTTGCATGGGTATACTAATATATTCACTTTGTTCTGATCGAAGAAACAATGAACTACAAACATCAGTCCGATGCACAAAAGAGATTGAGGAAAAAACGGGAGGAATCCATCAGGAAGTTGCCAAGGATCACTAACCTTTTCGGGTTACAACATTTGCACAATTTAGTGCCAAGTTGCTCCACTTCAATGAAAATACAAGTTACTATCAGCCGTTCCTCACATAATGTCACCTCAGAAGCAAGCTCCAGTGCATCAATTTCAGAAGAAGAAGAAGAGGAAGAAGAAGAAGCACTCAAAAACTCCGGTTCTGAAGACAACACGACTGAGGAAGCTGTAACATTGGAATACAGCAGGGAAGAAGGAAGGAGGATAGCAAAAAATGAGGTGGTTCTTATATCGCAATGACCAGAAACCATTACTGATTAGTTTATCGAGCGTATAATTGTAAATAAACCTATTAGCGTGGTACGGAACAAAAAAATATCAAGGATGGTCGCCCATATAATAGTAGTTTACATGAATATCATTTTTACAATGTCAAAGCGAACGGTAGGATAGAGAAAAGGGACTGATTAATTTATGATGCGACAACAAATGCTCTCTACTGATACTATTGTAAATTATTTTCAAGAGAAAGGGTCAACTTGTCCTGCAATGGAATTAAGGATTGGAAACATGTTTAAAAGTCATGAAGAGCGCAGAAACCATTTAAACTGTGCAGTCTCACTAATAACAAGATCTAATTCAATTGGTATTGTAGACAAAACTTTGCATCAAAAATTGAAACCGAGATACTATATTGGACTAGAATTCTGCAGCGCATTCTTGAAACAATCAAGTTATTGGCGTCACAAGGAAGTAGTGAAGATATCAATGAGAGAAGAAGAGGAAACTACTTCAGTTGTCTTGTTTATTTGGTCAAATTTGACGAATTTTGGCCACAGCATTTAGAATTTATGGTACATAAGGGTAATGGAAGAGTAAGCTATTTGTCTCACACAATATGTGACGAGTTTATTCAACTCACGAAAGACAGAAAAGCTAGAGAGACAATTTATAGAGGCAAAGTATTTTTCAGTAATAGTTGATTCAACGCCAGACATAAGTCATCAAGACCAATTAACATTTATACTACGATATATAAAAGGGGTTGTCATTGAACGATTTTTTGGATTTATGCATCTGGATAACTATACTGCTACCTACATAGCAGAAAAAATTGAAAATTTTAGAGGTCAAGCATATGATAATGCATCAAACATGTCTCGTAGATATAATGCCTTCATGCTAAAATCCGTGATATATCAGCTAATGCAACTTACTTGCTATATACGCTCTAAATCTTGCGATAAACTATGCTTCAGAAAGTAGTTTGGAAGTAGCTGATTATTTCATAACAGTACTTTGTTTCTGCATCCCCTTGGAGATCGAAGGTATTACTAGAAGCAAGTTATTATTTAAAGAGACTGATCGAAATCAGATGGTCTGCGAGATATGAAGCAGTAAATAATTTAACAAACTGCTCAGACCATTGAAGGACATTTTTTCAAGATGATGAAAGATAGCAACGAAAAATATGTTACTAGGAACGATACTTTATAAAAATATGCATAAATTTGAAATGATATTTTTGACAATAATTTGGAAACAAATATTGTATCGTATGAATGCAACAGACAAAACATTAGAGAGTGTAGATACCAATATTTGTGAAGCAGTAGCCCTATTAGAATCCTCGAGTTCTTTTATTGAAAAAGTAAGAAATAGTTACGATGAACTGGAAAATGAAACGAGAGGAAGAATATCCGAGGAAAAGTATTTTTATAGAGACATTAGAAGAACAAAAGAAAACGAATAGTATTCTTCGATTAGGTCAAATAATTCTAGGAGGACGTGATAAGTTTAGAACTCAAACATTTTACGTTTTATGTGATGCGATAAGTCAAGATATAGCGAAGAGAATTCTGTGTTATGAAGAAGTGAACGCCACGTTTCAATGCTTCCTCTCAAGTGATGATGAAGCAATATAAAAATCCATCAATATTTTGAAAGGCAAATATAGTGCTGACATTGAAGATAGTAGAAATCTCGAAAACAAATTACATCATTTTCAGAATTATGCAGGAATTTGGTGAGGAGTATATTGGAGAAATTCGATACTGTCCACAATGCAAAGGCTACATTTCCAAACGTATTAACACTTTTAGAAATATACCAATAATTCCCGCATCGAATCCTTCTGGAGAAAGATCCTTTTCAGTATTAAAACGTATCAAAAATTATTAAAGATCATCCATGGGCTCCGAAAGGCTAGATGCTCTACCTTTAATGTACATAGAAAGCCATGAATTGGAGAAAATGCACTGTAATAGCATCATAAGAAACTTCGCAAAAGCGAACTTTAGAAAAAATTTTGTTTTTTACCTATTTAAAGCACGCCCTAGCGTGTTTAAATCCAACTTTCAAAAACGCGCGTTTTTTAAAGTTACCATGGCAACAACAACAACTCAAGAAACGTGAAGTCTAAATGACAATTTTTTGATTATTGATCTGACAGGAGTGCCTTGAAACGTCAAATAAAATACAGGGTGTCCCACGATATTTGGACACATTTTGATCATGAATGCTGCCTAAACGGAAAACGATAGAAACGTGTAGTTTTCACTGGTGTACTTGATTTAGCCCAAAATTTTATTTTAGCTATAAAATAATTTTTTCCTACGAATACAAAGTGTTTTAAAAAAATTGCCATTTTTTAAAGCGAAAATAATGAAGTTTTTTAAATATAACACCCTGTATATTTTGCTGCCATCTAGAAGATGTAATCTTCTACTTTATAAAAATATGTATAATATGGTACTATTTACTCCAAAAACAAAAGAGTTATGTAAGTTTTTATGCACCCACTGCATACATTTTAATTAGCACAGTCAGATACAATTTGCCAAAAGTTTTAGGTTTTTTAAATGAACAACCCAGTACATTTAGACAATAGTACCTTACATAATACTTTTTTTTACAGTGACGTCATTGACCTTTTCCAGAGCCCTTTGAATCCGAGCAAGGGCATATTTTTATAATTTTTGGTTTAGAAGCATTAATCAGCAAAACGTATATCTAACCTACGTGTATACAGTAGGTGTACCTATATAAGCTTATATAACTCTTTTGTTTTTGGAGTAAATAGTACCATATTATATATTTTTAGAAAGTAGAAGATTACATCTTCAAGATGACAGCAAAATACACAGGGTGTTGTATTTAAAAAACGTCATTATTTTCGCTTTAAAAAATGGCAATTTTTTAAAACACCTTGTATTCGTGGGAAAAAATTATTTTATGGCTAAAATAAAACTTTGGGCTAAATCAAGTACGCCAGTGAAAACTACACGTTTCTATCGTTTTCCGTTTAGGCAGCATTCATGATCAAAATGTGTCCAAATATCTTGGGACACCCTGTATTAGAATATTACTAACAAATTCAAAACCTTTACTTAAACAGAAAATTAACACTTTTAATTTTATAAATGAAAATAGAAAGTACAGTTAGTATTGTTAGATATATTAATTTTTATTTACATATTTTACATTATTAGTTCTTATTTCCATTTTTTGTAGTAATAATACTAGTATTTATGATTTCAAGGTGCACCAATAGAAAAAGTAGTGTGGAGGGTTTTTGTGGATAACTGGTCTTTAAAACACTTACTCTATTTCGAGCACTCCGGCTGCGCCGTCGTGCTCGAAAAATCACACATGTTTTAAAGACCTTTTTATCCACTTATACATTAATATACTAATAAACACTGTATATAATGTATTATAACATATGTTAATACGTGTTCTTTATTTATAATAAAAATTGTATCTTTTTTGAGTTTTACTTATTTCAGAACTTCTATTGCCTAAGAGGTGGGCCCCTTGGGCGAACATTGCCCGGGGCCCGAAGGGCCCTTGATCCGGCACTGGATTGCATAACTAACAGGCCAAAATGTTTAATTTATTAATTTCAAAATACAGCATGGAGTATAACTCAACGCATGAATAAATGTGCTGCATATAATCACTACTAAGGGTAAAATGAATCGATTATAATTCTTTGAAATCCTTTTAGAAAAGTAAAACTTAATTCTTTACTTATGTTGAAATATGTGTATTTCAACTATTTGTATTATTAATCAAAGGGTAGCGCCCAAATTTCATGTGCCAATTCAAAGTAATTATTGACTATTATTATAGTTAATTTATTCAATTCGTACTTTATCAACCTATTTGATATGCAACAAAATGAGAAAATTAATTCTTGCAAATAACGCTGTCTAACCTAGTGAAATATGCAAATCTGATATGAAGTTGTTTGGGATTTCCGCATGTTGTTAACGTTTACAACTCCATTCTAATAAACACTTTGCAATTTATATTAAACTTATTCCACACGAGTTATATAAATTATACTAGAAAGGCAATTAGAACTTTGTTCTCTAGTTAGTTTGAAGGGCTTTCTGGATTTGTTCGGAAGTGTATTTGCTCTCAGTTTTATTACAAAACTCTTTAAACCTCACAGTTAACATCCGGGTTTAGTACTGACTTTTAGTTCTACCAAAGCGTACATTTTGTACTCTTTGGTTCTAGTGTAAATTAATGAATTAGTTTTAATTATCTGACACAGTTCAAAATTATTGTGTTCTGTAAAAAAACTATGGACGAATAAAATAAGTTTTACCAGTCCTAATAATTCTATGTTCGGTCACTAAGGATGTTTTTAAAAATGAACACAGAAACCCGTGTAAACTTATTATATATTTTGCTTGTGAATGAACACGGATTAAACAATAAGTTCATACCTTATTTCTGATACATTAGAATAACAAACACAATTCGGAATAAAAACACTAATTTAATGCTCAAATCGCTTGGCAACTAATGCTTCGGCCATTGTTATTTTAATAAAGTGTAACGTTGCCGTTTCGCTTTAATTACAGCCTGAATTCGTGCAGGCATTGGCGCGACAAATTTTCTGTAGAATTCAGGTGTAATAGTATCCCATATTTCTTGTATTGGGCAGTGCGCATTGAGGAGTATCGCGTAATTTTTTTTTTCATTTTAAAACATACCGTTTCGATCACATTTATATCTGGGCTGTTCGCTGGCCAGTCTAACGTAATAATCCCATGATGAGACATCTATTGTTTTGTACTTTTAGCCGCATGGCGTGAAGCGCCATCCTGTTGAAAGACTTTCCATCAGGATGTAAGTCTTGTGTGCTTGGAAGTACGCTTGTTTCTAATAACTCTTGCTATTTTTGGGCATTCACTGTGCCTTTAATAAATGATAACGGTCCTAAACCTTGTGCATAAATGCACCCCCAAACCATTTGTCCGTTAGGTAACTTTACAATTCATTTTAAACAATCCTCGTGGAAAGCTTCCTGTTGCAATCTTATTACTCTTTTTCGCATATCTCCAATGCATACGTCAATCTTTGATTCATCACTGAATATCACTTTATACCAGTCCTCCAGAGTCCAGTGTGCTTTACCTTTTGCTCATGACAAACACTTTTTCTTCTCACGGTCTGTTAACAGCGGTTCTCTTTAGCCTGAATAGTTTAAAATATATAAATAAGATTGAAGTACTAGCTAAAATGGTATACCTTGTAAAAATGGAGTCTGGGTCTATGGTTATATTTTCTATAACATTCTCGTGAAACATTCAAGCCCGTTTCACTGTTCCAAAGTGTACTCGAGCAAAGTAGCCCTTCTTGAATTTTTGCTCACTTTCACTAGCTTTCGTTGGTCTCTAGAAGTGACAAGTTTTGGACGGCAATAACTTTTTCCTTTGACATTAACATCTGCAGTTTCGTCAAACCTTTCAATATTTTCTGCCACTGCAGATTTCGCTAAATTCAGATTCTGGGCTATTCTTCGTATAGAACTGCCTTTATGATATTGTTGAACAAGTTCAACTAATGCGAACATTGACGGAAAAGTGACACGAAACAAAAATTCCAGAGCCACCCTCGTAAATAATAAAGCTTGATGCTGTCCGAACCATTAGCTGGCAGGCGATTTGCGCAATAAATTGTGTTTATTCTGCATAAGTGCCGAATTGCGTTTATTTTAATGTATCATAAAGTATAAAATTATGTTTAACTCTTGTTTAGTCGCAAAAAAAAAACAACTTACACGGATTTCTGTGTTGATTTTTAAAAACACATAGTTGTTAGGGCTCGTATACGTAGTTATTCAAGTACTGAAAAACTACTACATTTGGTTATGTTTAGAAAAGGAAGTGTAATACTCATTTGCAGGACGTAATCAGTAATTAATGCAATAACATTTTAAATCCTTTGTGTTCTTATCGCTCTTTTGAATAAATTTAACTAAAAACGATTGAAATGCTTTTAGCGACGGCTACAAAAGATGTAAAAGAATTTATAACTATAAAGCTTTACTGTATATAGTATAAGGTACTGCCATACGCAAGATTATTATTTTAAATAAGACAAGCAATTGCGTGTATTTCAATTTTCAAATTTCACTGTAAATGAATCGTCTATAGAACCTTTTTCTGTTGGTAGGCTTACGGCTTTGATACTAATCCTTTTTTTTATAGTAGATTAGTTGTGAGCCGCTCAAGGGGATTCGTCCCTTTACCCTTCCCGCACCATTCATATGTTACTTGGTGATTCGGTGTATTTACGGTAATGTATTGTTTACAATCATGGGTGTCCTTGTTGTTGGTGTTAAAATCTCTGGTGGGAACACACGACCGTCCCACTTACAAAGTGGACATAAGAAGAAATAGAATTAAAAATTTTGTAGGACAATTGCAAGGATTTGAAGTAACTGAACCTGAATTAATCGTTCATTAATTAACGAATTCTCCTTTATCATATATCCTCATTTAAGAAGCATTCAATTCTTATCCCCTTCGACGTCATTATAAACATCTTCGTGAGGAAATTTTTTTAGATTTTGCAAAGATTCACCGACCGTCCCCGACCTCAACCGCTTGTATGCGAGAACTTCCGCGCATAAGTTATAACATGACACAAATAAACACTAGAAAAGATCGTAATGCAGGACAGTAGGTCTGTGTCGTGCTTTTCTCTGCATAGCCCGCTTCAAGCGTCTATGAGTGAGATGGGGTACATTGCGTTGTCCCTCAAAGATACACAACCATACACCGAAAGTTACACGCTGTAACAAGCATAAACACCATGAAGGGGGTTGTGTAATTTACAGGGTTAACGAAAAGACAGTGGATAATCGTCAGTTGTCGACTCCAAATTCCCAAAACAAGAAATGAACACCGAATCGATTCGAAGAGTAAGATTCTCTTACCTTCATAATTATTTCCATTGCTAAGCATAGAATTTTTATTAACACTCGGGTCCAGAAAAGTACACCTTCCTTTGTTTATGATTTTCCAGGATAAATTAAAATCCAGGATCTACTAAACTAGTCCACCCCTCCAGAGGTAACTCCTGGATACTTTACCTAAATTAATTTCTTCAACTATCGTACACCTGAAGATGAGAATCCACCTGACTCTAGATTTCATTCTTTTAGAATTACGCCTCCTATTAGAACTAATAGTAAGTTTAAACAACCTCGTATAAAGAAATACTTTCTCCTAAGAAACATTATATTAAGTAACATTCCTCAGGTGATCACCAGACCCAAGAGCTAAGAGTAACGCAAAAACATTGTTTTTGTCTGAAGACGTTAATACCAGGGGAACGCATGCTAAAAGCGTGAAATTAGAATAAATAAATCCTAACGATTCTCCGTTCAGTCTAATCATCATTACACTGTTGTTGCAATTAAAACATGTTAATTAAATAACGTGTAAGATTCATTGACAAAAAGGTGTGCTAAAACATGTTACCTTTTAAAATAAAGATATCGATTTCTTTAAATCATAACATTAAATCATAAGAAGGATTCACCCATCCACCTGCTTTACGAGAATCCATTCAAAAGTATATTTTAAAGAAAGAATAAAACGTTGACCTACATATTTACGTACATATAATTCTTGTTACTCAAACTTCCCTTTTTTGGCAAACAGAGTGCTAATCCGTGCGATTATACAACTTAAGAAAATTGACATTAAGAGACTGTAAATTACTGTTTTCTTGTATAAAATACTGATCTTTTCCTCAGGCATCCAGAAAATTCCATCTCTGAACTTACAACTGCCAGAATTACATGAACCCGGACGTTTTTTTTATGAGGAATCACACCGTCTATTAAAATTGTGCTTTCTTTTTATTACGTTTGAAGTACAGTTTTTATTTGTTTGTATGTTGTACTTATGTTGCAATATGTCTGAGAGATGTTAATAGGTATGTAGATGTTGACTTCAAAAACATCCAAAACCGCTCGCTTCTACAAAAATAATATAGTTTAAGTATTTTATTATTTTTTTATTTTTAATCTTCTTTATAAAAATTTTAAGGCTTGTTTGGTTTCGTATTAGGGATCTTTATAAAAAAGTAAAAAACATCGATCTCTCTCTTTCTCTTATCTCTCTCCTCTTCCTCGTTTCTCGCGGTTTTCTCGTTTTAGGTTAGGTAAATACGCGTAAATATTAGGTTAGATTAATAAACGCACGGTTTTTAGGTGATTTCAATACTCACGTATTAGGTTAGGTTAATACACGTAAAATTTTAGGTTAGGTCAATTACGAAATTCTAGGCAGAGCATTCCCCTAATGGGCTCAGGAGATGTCGTAGGCCTGTCTTCTGATTGGTTGTGTGTATGCCCAGGTCTCACGTTCTGGTTGGAGGACCTAAAGGTAGGTCACATCCCTGTTTCTAATTTTTGGCATTCATTTTTGTTTTGTGGCCGTTTTTGTTTTGGAGACCAACTTTGTTTTGGTGAGCATTTTTGTTTTGTCCTAGATAATTTTAATTATGGGTCGTAATTAAAAGTAGAAGTGTGTCAATGGGCCTAAGGCTCTGGTTGACTGGTTTTATTTTGTAGCGACGCTTAGGGTTGTATTTTTAAAACTAGTGAGATGTTGGTCTGTAGCTAGTTGTAGTAGAACACCTTGGTTATTATCAGTAATAAAAAGACAAATAGGGTTTCAGCTTGTGCCGCCAGCTAGTACTGTATTTTTAAACTAATGAACGTTTTCTGTAATAGAAATTGGTTGG
Source organism: Vesta saturnalis (assembly GCA_036346205.1). Classification (NCBI taxonomy): domain Eukaryota; kingdom Metazoa; phylum Arthropoda; class Insecta; order Coleoptera; family Lampyridae; genus Vesta; species Vesta saturnalis. The sequence goes on along the minus strand of JARFJB010000610.1, from coordinate 2,397,215 downwards.
GGATCTCACGAGCATTGATCTAATCTAAAATTTTATATTGTACGTTTATTGACCTAACCTAAAATTTTACGTGTATTAACCTAACCTAATACGTGAGTATTGAACTAGTCTAACCTAATATTTACGCGTATTGACCTAACCTGAAACGAGAAAAACGAGAGAAACAGGTGAGAAGAGAGAAATGAGAGTCATGAGAGATGAGAGAAGCGCGAAAAACGAGGGAGAGGAGAGAGACGAGAGAAAGGGAGATAGAGAAAGAGGGAGAGAGAGAAAGCGAGTCGTGGTAGACGAGAGGTCCGAGAAAGACGCGAGAGAGACCTGAAAAGCGAGAGAGAGAGACGGGAGATACAGGAGAAAGGTGCCAAATGCGCAATGAGAAAAACGAGAGAGAGAGGGAGACGAGAAAGATGGAAAACATGCACTAGTTCAAAAATACACCACTAGATGACGTCACAAACAAACAAGTCTGCTTTTAAAAGTACGTGTAATCTAATTAGAGGGTCTTTTTTGTCACGCGCAAAGAACGTTAACATCATACCACCGTTTTCAAGAACAGTCCAATTTTCACGTAATTAGCTAATTAGGGTTTTTCCAGATACATTAGATGTACTTCAATAGTAATAGGTTGTTATTGTGGTTACAAACTGGAGAAATCCAGAAAATTATTACTTTATATTAATGATTACCGGAGGCCTCTAGGTACTTGATATTATTCAGTTATAAATAAGACGCCGAAAGTGAATGTGTTGTAACTGTGAGCAGCTTTTTAGATGTCAAGGTGTTCTCCCCAATACGATTATCGACAACAACCCTAGTAAGTGCTCGTTTTGTTTACTTTAACCCTTACCCCTTATTTTATGTACTTTATTTAATTGCTAGAGGACTGGTTTCAAGTTTGGTTATAGTTGTCGTTGTATAGGCATTTTTACTGATTTAACCGTAAATCGTATTTCTATCACTGTATTCAAAACTCAACAAGACTGCTACACGCTAGTTTGAGCGATATTATTATTATGGTTGTCTAATGATAACGATGAGCGTTGGGTAACATAAAACACTGAGTACTACAGTTGTCTTACGAAATGAAACCGGTGTTAGCTTCAAATCACATGTGTATTATGAAAATTGGAAGTGAAAATCGGCTTATTTATATGTCCCCCGGGTCCATGTTCAAAAACTAAATAGTGCATTCAAGTTTGTTTATAAATCTAGGGCCCCTTTGCCAAAGGTTTTTACGAATTTGAGTGATATTATTATTATGGTTGCCTAATGATAATGATAAGCGTTGGGTAAAATAAAACACAGAGTCCCATAGTTGCCTTACGAAATAAAATCGGTGTTAGTTTCAAATCATATGTGTATTATCAAATTGGAAATGAAAGCCAGCCTGTTTGTTTGTCCACAAACAATTATCCATTTTCAAAAACGAAATAGTGCGTTCAACCTTGTACATAAATCTAGGGCCTTTTTGTCGGAGGTATTTACGATAAGCCCTTCCTTGTATGTAAAATAATAGAGTAGCCTGATTTCCAGTTTGGTTATATATTTGTTATTGTATAGGCACTTTTAACTAATATAACTGTAAAACGTATTTTTATACCTGTATGCAAAAGACGGAAATAGTGTTACAAGCTAGTTTGATGCGTTTATATTGACAGT